>CM060974.1:4670443-4680443 GCA_030765045.1 Tenodera sinensis
TGATTAGCGTCTCTTTAAAAGTTGTTGTAGTTTGGCTGCTTATTTTAACCTTTTAAAGCGCATATTACGCCGAGATGTGTTAAAAACCATGAAAACAAATATCCTAATCGTTGATGATAATTGTTCTAAAACTTGGGCATTATATTTTACCGGAAATATAGATATGTTGGTAGAGATAAAACGTTAACTGAGCACAGTGTAAGGGACTGCCGCTCGTGTGCTTTGCACGTCGCCGAATCACCATGCAGGGAGTAAGATGGCTGACTGGGAAGGACTAAGGACTCTTCATGTCCTGAGATACAAGGAATCAACGTCACATCACTACAAGAACCATTTCATTATTATTTATTTATGCCAACAAACTTACTGTTGGTGTTTTTAAACACACAAGCCGTGTGTGGGCAAAGTTTGAGTGGTAGAACTGGGATTTGAACCACAGACCTTCCGCTTACCGTGCGGACGCTCTAACCACTGAGCTATTGTGACAAACTGCCAGAATGGCATTAAATTCTCAAACCAGTTCGTATTTCTCCTGGTAAACCACAAAGGCAGTCTCACATCAGAGACAATTACCCCAATGGTGACTTACTATTGTAAGTACTTTATATCCCAGGATTAAATATCCTTCAGATGGTAATTATTATCTATTTATGCCAACAAACTTACTGTTGGTGTTTTTAAACACACAAGCCACCAGGAGAAATACGAACTGGCTTGAGAATTTAATGCCATTCTGGCAGATTGTCACAATAGCTCAGTGGTAGAGCAGCCGCCTGGTAAGCGGAAGGTCTGTGGTTCAAATCCCAGTTGTGGCATTGAATTTCTAAGTTCACGTTCTACCTCTCAAACCATTTCATTAATTATACATGCGTTTCACTAGCGAGTGAGTGACCATCAAAATCTTTATAGGAAGTAAAGCAGCAAAACTTTCGCTCCTCGAAGGTAGGTACATATATCGCTTCAGTGGTTCCAAGTAATGCCCAGCTCTAGGCGAAAGTTTCCATTCCCTTGGCTCGCAGTGACCATCTCCTTCCTTCTCAACACGGAGGAATATCAGGTTTCCGAAACGTCACATTTTTCAACATAATATTGCACTATACTTACTGTAAAGCTTTTTCACGTTTTTGTGATTCTAAGGACAAAGTTTTTCTTATAGGTAACACAGAATTGTTTAACCCAACAAATGCTGTTATTTCAAATAACATTTGCGACATTTTCCATAATGGGTATTAAGAATTTGGAGATCTCGTAAATGTGAAGAAAAAGGTGTAGGGACGAAATACATGCATACCTGTGTCGAAGCTAGGACATCCTGTCAAGCAAGTGTAGGTACAGTTGCTACGAAGCAACATGATATGAGGTCTAGAAGGCTGTGCCTACCTATTTGCTGCGAGTATCTTCTAACAACACACTGCGGACCATCTGTTGCACTCCGCTGGTACTAACCATTCTTACAAACTCTTATTCCTATATCTTCTTCGTGTTAGTTGAGATAAACATTTGTACAAATTATCTTATTGCTTATTTCCTTGTAGGTACAAGGGGAATATGGGAATACAGTAGGCTTTGAGCGATAGTGAAACCTTTTAAAGCTTTCAACATCCATTCTCTTTGCACGGCTAGGATATAAAACAATGAGTAACGGTCTTGTATTTGTGGAACGTGTAAGTATTGCTAAACTCACACAAATAACAATATGTCCCAAATGATACACTCTACAATAAAATTTTTTAGACAAATTGTGTATTCTAGCAAGATCTACATTTTTGTATAGTAAGATTTTGTCTATCTCTTACGGATTGCAAATTATGCAAAAGTCATCAAGAGTAAATGAGACTACATGGGCTATAGCCTGAAAAATAAACATTTATATTTCATTTGCCGTAAGAGTGTCTTAAATATGGCCTTTTATTGAAAATCGTTAGAGACATTGAAGGGAAAATAAAAATTTTCGAAAAATTTTGCATGTAAAGTGTAGTTTACGGTGGGGCTATTTTCTTCAAAATCTTCGTGTCGTATCCTTGAAAGATGTGAAACTTAAATACCAACTTTGGTTTTTAACCGACTTTTCGTTTTAGAATTATGCTGTCCACAGACACACACATAGACACACACACAAACACACACACACGGACCTTTTTCTAAAAATGCTTTTTCTGGCTTCTTCAGGGGGCCTCAAAACATATTTTCGGTGAAATCTCGACATGAAATTTTTGGGTGGAATACAACACTTCCCCTACTTACTGTACGTAGTAGAGAAAGTCAAAATGCCACATGTTTGTGTGGTATGTTTTAACCACAACGATTCCGAAAGAGCGACACTTTTCCGTTCCAATTTCTGAGACACTGACGACAGTCTTCTGTCACATATTTCCGGACACTCATTAAGAGCTATTAATTACAACGTGAAGCAATGTGCTCCGCAACACTGCGACATACATACCACTTGCCTTTATGTCCATCTTCTGTACTTTATATCAGCGATGTCCAACGTTTGTACAGGTCAGTCAGGTTGGTCAATCAGTCAGCTAGTCAGTCAGTCAGTCAGTCAGTCAGCTAGCCAGTCAGTCAGTCAGTCAGTCAGCTAGTCAGTCAGTCAGCTAGCCAGTCAGTCAGTCAGCTAGCCAGTCAGTCAGCTAGCCAGTCAGTCAGTCAGCTAGCCAGTCAGTCAGTCAGTCAGTTACCAGTCAGTCAGTCAGCTAGCCAGTCAGTCAGTCAGTCAGTCAGTCAGCTAGTCAGTCAGCTAGCCAGTTAGTCAGTCAGCTAGCCAGTCAGTCAGTCAGTCAGTCAGCTAGCCAGTCAGTCAGGTCAGTCAGTCCGTGAGACAGAAACAGGCGATTCCATGGCACTTTCTTAGTCTTACCTTGAATTTTCTGGGAATGTCCTCAGAAGACCCCTTCATTCTGGATGATTTTTGTATAAATGGCAAACCAGGCATGGGCACGACCGGAGAGGTAGCGATTGAACTTGCCTCACTCACCACACATCCACTTGCCGAGTGACAAAGGTTGTATGGATCGTGCAGTTGTGCTTTCGTTCCATCTGCGTGATTAAATGAAATTATCGTATTGTTTAACGAAGCTATCCATTGCCAGGATCACATCAGCGTCGCCATTATGCCGGAATTTCGTCCTGCAGGAGTTATTTTACGTATCAGTAAATCTAGTGACATGGAGCTGTCGTTTTGAAGCGCACTTAAAAACCGCCGGTCTGGACCGGATTTGAACCCCGACCTTGGGATCAGTAGGCCAGTGTCTAGCCAACTGAGCCACCCAGACCAACAACTACGTGGTACTAATACTTTCTACGCTGTTATCCACTATTTTGTTTATATTTAGCGTATTTTGCATACAGTAACTATTACAGTGTTCTGGTTAGACAAATAAGTTTATAACCTTGCTGTATCTTATGCACGTAATATTCTTATGATTAACACACTAAATTGTTTCTCCTTCACAATAAATAAAGCACTAACATTCCATTGCTATTTCACTTAAAAATATTTTAAAGCTACTTGATCAACATAAATTATTTTGTTTTAAACTTAATATTATGTTCAAAATTTGAAATACGAAATACAATCGTGTATATTAAATAAACTAATATGGAACTAAAACACTAAACAGTGGAATCATATCGTCCTTTTCATATGTTTACAATTACAGTATTCAGAAAGTACCTCTTGAAATTGTAAATAAATACCGAAGTTTACTTTATGCTACTGATCAAAGTGGCGCTTGATATTGTAATACTTTATATTTGCAAATTGAAATCAGTATACTAAATAGCAAACTTTCCTATATGTGTAACTTGTCCCACTGTCATCACTGGATGAGGCGTGTCCGAACCTGAACAGCAGTGGAGGGGAGGGCTGGCAGGTGGAGTGAGGCAAGAACGTGGTTTAGTAGCGTGACTTGCCCGTGCCTGACCTATGCTTTTCTCAAATAGGAATATGCTATTTGTTTTTTTTTTCTTTTTACTTTCTCTACTGGTAAATAGGGGAAGTATTGTATTCCACCCAAAAATTCGATGTCGAGATTTCACCGGAAATATGTTTTGAGGCCCCCTGTATCCAGAAAAAGCATTTTTAGAAAAAGGTCCGTGTGTGTGTGTCAGTCTGTCAGTCTGTGGACAGCATAACTCAAAAACGAAAAATTGGTTATAAACCAAAGTTGATATTTAAGTTTAATGTCTTTCAAGGATGCGACACGAAGATTTTGAAGCAAATAGCCCCACACTAAACTATCCTTTACATGGAAAATTTTGATTTTCTTGAAAATGGCTCTAACGATTTAGATTAAAATGTCATATGTTCGGGATATTTTTATGACAAATGAAATGTATATCTTGAATTTTCTGGCTATAGTCCCTGTAGTCGTATTTACTCTGGACGACTTTTGCATAACTGGTAAACTGTTAGAGATAGACCAAATCATACTATACAAAAATGTAGATCTTGCTGAAATACACAATTTATGTCTCAATAAATTTTCTTGTAGGGTGAACCATTTCGGAGATATTCCTTGTTGTGTGTGTGAGTTTCGGAAAACTTAGAACTTTCGTGAAATGGAACATCGTTGTTCATTTTTTTATATGTTAAGTGTGCAAAGACAACAGAATCCCAAAGCTTTAAAACATTTGACTATCGCACGAAGCCTACTGTATTCTAATATTCCCCTTGTACCTACAAGGAAATAAGCAATAAGATAATTTGTACAAATGTTTATCTCAACTAACACGAAGAAGATATAGGAATAAGAGTTTGTAAGAATGGTTAGTACAAGAGTAGAGAAAGTCATGTGAATGCAACACATCAGATTTTTCAATGTTACTTGGTAGCATTCCAAGGTTATCATTTTCATCATGCAGCTGTGACGTGCTGGAAACGGATCGATCGTTTAGCGCCTGCGCACAACTCCAAATATCAGTTGATGCAATATGTAGGTCATTGTCCCTGGTGAGTGCACAACGTTTTACAATGCTTCAACTATAAAATTAGGTATATGGTCGAGCATAAATTACTGTATAAAACTTACTATAATGGTCATTATGTTCTCGCGTCTTAATAACTACAATTATAGTCCCGTTGCATAATGCACCTACTATAGATGCACTACTGTGTTGCGAATACAGAAATAACAGTAACTATAAGTGTATATAAAGTTATAAAACATGCACACACGAGCAACACAATGGCTCCCCCAGTTTAATTACGGAGTCAAAACAGAATCTGGTGTTAAAATCTATTGGTTGGTTTCTCTGTAAGGGCTTCTGTTGCAATAACACCAGTTATGGCTGTAGCTTTACCATGGTTATATTTTACTAATATCACCAAATATAACCAGACCGTGCCATAATGGGGAGGGGGAGGAGTCAGGGTCTACAGCAGCTTCCTTTCTGAAGAGGAGGTACATGATTGACACAATGAACCAGTGGTTTTAAATACATAAGTGACCACCTCTGATGGTGCTCCCGTTGTGTGGTTGCAATGTGGAAGGGATGTGGCAGATTGTTCCGACCACGTGACTTTCTATTGTGCCACCATGCACCGCCTACTTGTACATACACAAACTCAGGTGTTTATATATATATACATCGCGCGCGGGAACGGAAGCCACATTTCGCAGCTTTCCCTACACGCTACTGTTGCTACCATCATGTCCACAAGAACAATTTGACGTGCATTCAAGTTGTAAAGGGACAGTAACTAAAATTGGCCGTTACCATGGTTCCCTCACTTCTCTAAGCAACAACTTTTGAAATGCGACAGTAGACACGGTCGTCAACATGCAGAATGTGATTGTTTTCATGGGTGTACTTGTCGCTGTCCGGGCGTCGTCTCCGAGCGAACCTATCATCGTCGAAGAAGCACCAGGTAAGAACACACAACAATCTTTGTAAATAGACATTTTTACATTCCCTGCTACGTATAGTAAGTAGAGCAAGTATTGTATTCCACACAAAATTTCAATGTTGAAATTTCGCCGGAAATATGTTTCGATGCCCCCTGAATCTAAAAAAGGAAAAGGATTTGTACAAAAATATCCGTGTGTGTGTGTGTGTGTGTGTGTGTGTGTGTGTGTGTGTGTGTGTGTGTGTGTGTGTGTGTGTGTGTGTGTGTGTGTGTGTGTGGACAGCGTAACAAAAACGAAGTTAGTTAATAACCAAATTTGGTATTTAACTTTGATATCTCTCAAGAATGCGACAGGAAGATTTTGAAGAAAATTCCTTCATCCAAAACTACCCTTTACATGGAAAATATTTGATTTTGAATAAAGTGCCATATGTTTAACATATTCTTATAGCAAATGAAATACATATCTTGATTATTGTTTATTTATGCCAACAAACTTACTGTTGGTGTTTTTAAACACACAAGCCGTGTGTGGGCAATGTTGGAGAGGTAGAATGCCACAGCTGGGATTTGAACCACAGACCTTCCGCTTACCAGGCGGGTGCTCTAACCATTGAGCTACTGTGACAACCTGCCAGAATGGCATTGAATTCTCAAACCAGTTCTACCTCTCATACATATCTTGAATTTTCTGGCTATAGCCCATGTAGTCCTGTTTACTCTGGATGACCTTTGTATAACTGGTAAACCGTAAGAAACAGACCAAATCTTACTATACAAAAATGTACATCTTGTTGAAACACAAGTTATGTCCAAATGCATTTTTTGTGTGGTGAAGCTCTTACATTTTCTCAAATGGAAGGTCGTTATTCACCTTTTTATTTCTTGGCCATGCAAAGATATTGCAATTTCGAAGCCTTCATCTACAGACAAGGTTTAAAATACCTGAGTGTCGGTCAAAACCTACTGCATTCCCATATTCCCCTTGTACCTACAAGGAAATTACCAATAAAATATAATTTGGTGCAAATTTTTATCTCGACTAATATGAAGAAGTAGGAATAGGAGTTTGTAAGAATGGTTAGTACAAGAGTAGAGAAAGTCATGTGAGTGCAACACATCAGATTTTTATCTTTGTATGCGTAGAGATCTAAAAAAATATTTGTTTACTGCATGTTAATTCAGATAAGCGTTTGTAGAGATTGTTTATTGCATATTTTCTTGCAGGTACAATCGCACTGGGAGAGTACAGTAAGCTTAAGTGATACTCAAATGTTTTAAGAGTTTGTCTCTATGTGATGGCTTTTAAAGTCCTCTTTTAGCATAGACGGGAGGAAAATATGAAATAAATAAAAAGGTATAATGTCTTCCTATTTGAGGAAAACATCCACGTGTGAATACTAACTCAAAAACGACTAGTCTCTCAAATGCCAAACTTGATTTTAAGTTCAGCATCTTCCAAGGATGTGACATGAAGATTTTCAGGAGATTTTCCCAACCTAGACTGCCATTTCAATGAAAATTTCTCGAGAAACTGTTTTCTCAAAATACATGTGTTGCACTCATATGACTTTCTCTACTCTTGTACTAACCATTCTTACAAACTCTTATCTCCTTTGTGTTAGTTAGTTGAGTTAGTTGATTTGTACAAATTATCTTATTGCTTATTTCCTTGTAGGTACAAGGGGAATAGTAGAATACAGTAGGATTTGTGCGATAGTCAAATGTTTTAAAGCTTAGAGATTCCGTTCTCTTTGCACGCTTAACATATAAAAAATGAACAAGGATGTTCCATTTGACCAAGGTTTTAAGTTTTCCAAATCTGACACAAATAACAAGGAATATCTCGGAAATGGTTCAACCTACAAAAAAATTTATTTGGACGTAAATTGTGTCTTAGTAAGATGTACATTTTTATACAGCAAGATTTTGTCTATCTCTTACGGTTTACGAGTTATGCCAAAGTCATCCAGAGTAAATAGGGCTTCGTTAGCTATAACCAGAAAATTCAAAATATACATTTCATTTGTCATAAAAATATGTTAAACATACGACATTTTAATCAAAACCGTTAGCCATTTTCAAGAAAATCAAAATTTTCGAAAAACTTTCCATAGTTTAGTTTAGTGTGGGGCTATTTTCTTCAAAATCTTCGTGTCGCATCCTTGAAAGACATTAAACTTAAATATCAACTTTGGTTTTTAACCGAATTTTCGTTTTTGAGTTATGCTGTCCACAGACTGACAGACACAAACAGACCTTTTTCTAGAAGTGCTTTTTTGGATTCAGGGGGTCTCAAAACATATATTTCCGGTGAAATCTTGACATGGTATTTTTTGATGGAATACAATACTTCCTTATACTTACCAGTAGAGAAAGTAATCAGGAATAACGTATATGGAATGAAGAGGACTTCTAAGGACATTCTCAAAAAATTCAAAATGGGTATACATTTCATTTGTCATGCAAATATCTTAGTTAAAATCGTTAGAGCTAGTTCTAGAGAGTCAACATTTTCGGACACTTTTCCACGTAAAGGGTAGTTTGAGGTGGGGAGATATTACGAACATTGTTGGAAGATGTATACCAAGTGTGGTATTAACTGTTTCCGCGCAGTCTCCAACTGTGACGTGAAGATGAATCCGCGAGCGAGGTCTAGCAAGAGAGCTAAGTTTAGCAACTGACCAAATGGGTTGGTATTGATTTCTCCCGTACCTAATCGTATGGGACTTGTCTGTCATATCAGGAACACCCACCCTGGTCACCTCTCTGCCAAACAACTCACATATTTTCACAACTCAGAATTAGTATTCCACAGAGATTTCATCAGACTTTCTCTACTCTTGTACTAACCATTCTAACAAACTCTTATTCCTATATCTTCTTCGTGTTAGTTGAGATAAACATTTGTACAAATTATCTTATTGCTTATTTCCTTATAGCTACAAGGGGAATATGGGAATACAATAGACTTTGAGCAATAGTCAAATCTTTTAAAGCTTTGAGATCCCGTTCCCTTTGCACGGTTAACATAGAAAAAATGAATAACGATGTTCCATTTGACAGAAGTATAAGTTCTCCAAAACTTTCACAAATAACAAGGAATATCTCCGAAATGGTTCACTCTATAAAAAATTATTCAGACATAAATTGTGTTTTAGGAAGATCTACACTTTTTATAGTACGATATGGTCTACTTCTTACAGTTTACCAGTTATGCAAAAGTCATCCAGAGTAAATAGTAATTCCTGGGCTATAGCCAGAAAAGTCAATATATACATTTCATTTATCATAAAAATATCTCAAACATATGACATTTTAATCAAAATGGTTAGAGCCATTTTCAAGAAATAAAATTTTCGAAACATTTTCCATGTAAAGGGTAGTTTAGGGTGGGACTATTTCCTTCAAAATCTGCGTGTCGCATCCTTGAAAGACATTAAACTTAAATATCAACTTTGGTTTTTAACCGACTTTTCGTTTTTAAGTTATGCTGTCCACAGACTGAGAGACACAAACGGACCTTTTTTCTAAAAGTGCTTTTTTGGATCCAGGGGCCTCAAAACATATTTGCGGTGAAAACTCGACATGGAATTTTTGGGTGGAATACAATACTTGGCAGTAGAGAAAGTGTAATATTATGAAGTGCACCTACAACAATGCAGAATGTTGAGTAGGTAAGTGTTATGGATGCTACACAGTGTCAAACGCTGATGCTTTAGCTTGCAACATCAAGGCCGCACAGATGAAATCAAGGTGACGTCACTCCATTATGTGTGGCCTTTGTAATTATCCTAATGAAGAATAATTGCATTTTGCCAAGGTTTTTTCGTGCCTGGACAACACGCGGAAACTAACGAAACAGAACGTCTGTGGCCCAGCATTGGGGAGGTCATGGGTTAGACTCCCATTGCTATTAACGTTTTCAGGGGTTTCCCGGGACGCTAGAGCAGCGATGTCCAACCTTGTCTCTTTGGAGACGCTTACGTAATTAGCTGCTATTCCCCACCGGCCTCCATCAGCCACAGGGTGAATCAGCTAGTGCCTGTGGCGTGTAGCCAGTCAGTATCCAGTGACGGTGATTCCATGGCAGTTTCTATACCATAACTTCAATCTTCTGGGAATGTCCTCACAAGACTGCATAAA
>CM060974.1:4685443-5162943 GCA_030765045.1 Tenodera sinensis
TTTTCGAAAAAATCAAAATTTTCAGATACTTTTCCATGTAAAGGGTAATTTAAAATGGACAAATTTTCTTCAAAATCTTCGTGTTGCATCCTTAAAAATATTAAACATAAATACCAAATTTGGGTTTTAACCGACCTTTCATTTTTGAGTTATGCTGTCCACAGACTGAAACACACGCACGGACCTTTTTCTAAAAATGCTTTTTTTGGACTCGAGGGTCTCAAAACATATATTCCCGGTGAAATCTCGACATCGAATTTTTGGGTGGAATACAATACTTCCTCTACTTACAGTAGAGAAAGTAAAAATACACGCTAGGAGATGAATTGACAGCACATCCGAGGAACAAAAGGGAAAATAACAGGATAGTATCATACACAGGAAGAAGAAAAGAACGCCTTTATGTATTATTAAGTCAGTGGAGTTCAACTACAGACAAGTTAGGGGAGGTTGAAATCACCTCCTTCCACCCGCTAGGACAGAATGACGCATTTATCCGTGGTTACTGAGTTCCAGTGCCGGCACATTCTTACGTACACAAATCAAAGGCACACACATTCATACTCTACTCCTGATTAATCCACCATGTTTCTGAGGATACTTTTTAACATGACTTACGTTTCAGAAGGTCTTCAATATTTGGTGCAAAAGATGAAGTGCAGTCTCAAAAGATAAGGAAGGTGATCTTGCTGCGATACTCACTTTTAATGTAGTTCACTTTGAAAATGTTTGTTCGCAGATATAAGACTGACATTAAACTAGATGTAAACAAACGTAATCTCGGATACTCCCAGCAGGACAGAGACCTAAATAATTCCCACCCTTCTTTCTCACGGTCGTGGAATTGTCATCAACATAGCCCAAGTTGTGAATATTTCGATAACACAGGACCCTGTCACCCCACTCATATACACACACTAAACCTAACCTAACACAGGGTAAACGAAAACGAAACTTGACCGCTAAATAAAACTTTCAAAATTGTAATCACTAATCAGCAATAACAATTTCAACGTAAATGCATTAATCAATCATTCTAGCATATATTATAGTCGTTGGTAAACATTTATTTCCTAAATATCCGCCGCATAAGCGAAATAAAACCGCTGCATCGCAAGTACGTAATTTGCTCATAAATCAAAAACGAAGCTTCAGCGCACTATGCGACTTTCAAAATCGTAATCAGCAATATAAACTGCATCCATTACACTAGGTTTCATTTGTATTCTCGAGCAGCTGATTTTGTATACAATTACCTAAAATATGAATTTAAATACTATATCACAAAGGGTTTACCACAAAGTGCTAAGTTCTATAACAAATAACCTAAAATATATTCATTTCGATTTGCGTACTTCACTTACTCAGCACTGCAAATTGAGGAAAACGGAAACCAAGAATTACGCGTATTTCTATCTTCTCTTGTTATAACAGAAAACCAGTTTATACTCTCCAATAAAGATAATTATGTCTAACATTCGGGAGCAAATTCCTTACGCGTTCTACAACGGCTTTGTTTCGCTATATTTATACAGGAGCACTTCATGAGCTAAAATGATTTATTAATGTGTTTACAGCGAACTTAATGCGTTACAAATTAAAATGATATTGTTTAACGACGCTGTAAATTACCACGATCACATCAGAACACTTCGGGCCACTATTTGCGCCACAGTGTATTGCTGTGTATGGATAATGCGTTTGCGCCAATAATTCGAAACTAATATGTGTAGTTTTGTTCTTAGGTTGGCACCACGTTAACATGGTGGGACATATTTTAGGATTGAAAGAATTAAAATGTTAAACGAAAGAATTTTCTGTCTTACTTGCAGACTGCGGACTGACGTTAATGTTTAAACCATTTACCGGCTTCAGACGAATTGTGTTTGAATACATTTGCTAGTCCAATGCTTTGTAGTTAACGCCACCATGCCTGGCCGAGATGCAGTCTTAGGGCCCTTAAATATCGGCGACGCGAGGTCAATATTTACGCCACTGTTACACGTACAAAGTGATGGAATTAGAAGTGCCTTACCTGACAGTCTGGTACAAGGACGAAATATGATGCGCTCTTCAACTTCTACTTATAGCTGAGTTCTCCGTATTGTCCAACACGATAAAGCACTGACTTGCAATGAAGCACTGTTTCTACCACTTACCCCAGTCAACTGTTAGTCGACTTTTGACCGTGGCACAAACCTATTTCACTGCTACACCAAATAGCTAGGTTTTTTCACACTCGGAAGAAAGTACTCTGCACCCCGATTTAATAACACAGTTCTTTATTAATTGGCCCTTACGGGCAACTGCTATGTAATCTCCTAGGGCAAATCATAACCATTTTCACCATAAACTCACCACTTCCACCGGCGCGTGCTGGCCACACGATACTGACTGATTAAAAAAAAAAAGGAAGATCGGATTTCAGGTATACCAACTTGAACCTCACCACTACTTTTACTATCGATACCCCCATCATGGCTGCAAGCGAGCATCGATAAAGAAAATTCTTCTCCCCTACGAATTTTAAGTGGTGTTGTATACCATTATTCAAGAAACTGTGTATTGTAACACTCATAAGTCAATACACACTACATTACCTTATGCTATTTGTGGTGGATAACTAAAGTTTGATTCTGTGGTACACAATAGACACAGCAATGACTTGCACAGGCCGTGTGTTCCTTGGTCTCTTTTAGCTTTGAAATTACTGTGTAAACCAAAATACTGTTTTAAGATTTATAAAGCAGTTGACGAAGTTCTTCCTCATGCATAAAGGAATACAGTAACATAGCTTCTTTATGCTCTAATGTTAACATTCCCATATTATACTTTGTTATAATAATTTTGTGCTTAGCTGTTGGGCATCAATGTAGGACGTATTCAATATCCTACATTATTCTCGTTACGTAAATTGTTTTATTAGTTGTATATATCTCCTTATAGCTACAATAAGAATATGAGGATGTACTGAACTTAAGTAATAATCGTCCCTGTTAAAAGCTGGTTGCTATGTAACGGTTTTGAAAATCCGCTCCCTCTCCATGACCAGGAGAAAAAATGAATGACTTCCCATTTGACAAAGGTTTACGTATGTAAGATTTAAAGCTTTCACGGCGCACGTTATTTATTAAAGTTTCACGGGCGATCAGCCGTGTGAGGTTTGAAAATATTGAGCTTTCGGCCATTCTAAACTCCATGGCCTTCGTCAGGTTTAAGTAGTTGAAAATTCAAAACAATAACGAAGAATATCTCGGATATGATCAACAGCACGATCCCCGTGACCGACTTTCCCGAGGCATGGATTTTTCCATATATATATTATTCAGAGGACCTCAAGACATTTCAGGTGAAATTTCGACATGAAATTTTTGGGTGGAATACAATACTTCTACTTACTATACGTAGCAGAGAAAGTAACAAAGGAGACACGCGATAATTCAGAGGAAAATGTCCGTTAGCTTGCATATCTAATAAGAGTTTGTGCATCGTTGTAAATTTGGAGGCAGCAGCCATTGTTCCACAAGGACCTTGATGTGCCAACGTTACAAAACCAAATAAAGCTTCACATTGGAGACGCCTCAGCCGTGACAGAAAAGTTCAGCGATTCCAGTCCGTTCCGCTAAATGTACTCAGGCTTTTTTTGTAGGATGACAGTGTGACAGGTAACAATGGGAACGGATGATGCAACACTGTGTCAACACCTTGAAGAAGGCGAAAGTGTCCTGAAGGTTACCACACGGTCCTCCGGGAAGCTTTCTTCCGGGAACGTTAAGGCAACAAGGACATAATGACAGATGAAAACCAACTAAGCGTAACAAATGCTCAAATTTGTTTCTGACTATTACAGCCAGCCATATGACATTTTGCTAGCGCATGCACATACCTTTTGCTTCAGTAGGATTACAAAATATATTTCATGCATTTAGTATTTTTACTTGCCAGTAATTTAAACAATCTGATGTGTTGCACTCATATGACTTTCTCTACTCTTGTACTAACCATTCTTACAAACTCTTATTCCTATATGTTCTTCGTGTTAGTTGAGATAAACATTTGTACAAATTATCGTATTGCTTATTTCCTTGTAGGTACAAGGGGAATATGGGAATACAGTAGGCTTTGTGTCCCGGGATTAAATCCTTCTCGTACTTACAATAGTAAGTCACCATTGGAGTAATTGTCTCAGATATGAGACTGCCTTTGTGGTCTACTGGCAGAAATACGAATTGATTGGAGAATTCAATGCCATTCTGGCAGGTTGTCACAGTAGCTTAATGGTTAGAGCACCCGCCTGGTAAGCGGAGGGTCTGTGGTACGAATCCCGGCTATGGCATTGAATTTTTTACTTCCAGTTCTACCTCTCAAACATTGCCCACACCGGCTTGTGTGTTTAAAAACACCAACAGTAAGTTTGTTGGCATAAATAAATGACAACGTAATATTATATTGAAACATATAAAAACGTTTAATCCTACAAATTCTCCATATAGTTATATGCAATTTAAAGTACTATCGAAATAGATCTAAACATGTTTGTCTATTATAATACAGTTTCTGCTTTCGAATGAAAAGTTTTCTTCTAATAGCTATGCAATAAACCGGTGTTATTAAAATGTGGTTACATTTCTGTGAATTTGCACAGTTTCTGAAGTTTGTCGAACTGTGTTACCAGCTTGCCATAGACCAATAATATGGCCACGTGTAGCTTCATATGTGTGAAACAACAGTTGTAGCTCAGGAGTAACGATTTAGTGAGTTATCAGAAGTAACCAACAGTTCCCTTTCATGCCGATGTGCCAATGGTTGTAACTATGTCTAGCCAGTGACATGAATACTGCTGTCATTGGAGAGGGGTAAAGAGAGAGAGAGAGAAAGTAGGGGAAGCTGCGACGGCCTAGTTAAATAATCATGGTATCCTTGTATTTGACTAAACTCGTTTTCTGTACCTACAAGAAAAGTAGCAATACAAATGTTTGTCTGTATTAAGAGAAAGTGCAGTTTAAGCCACATTTTGAACATGCTTGTTGCAGACTGGATACCGGCAGCTGCGAGTTAACGGAGGTCCCAATATCGAGGCTAGACTTGGGTCACGATTTCTACCCGGATCGAGACTATGACTACTATGAGAGAGATCGTAACTCCGGCCCCGAGTGTGGTACAGGGCCCAGTCAAGGGGGGCTCTACGGGGGAACGCACCCATATGGGCCCTGGGGAGGTGCTAGGCCTCCTAGCGGTGCGGGGTCCCAGGGAACTGTGGGGTGGTACGGCAGTGGCGGATCCCAGGGTCCAACTGGTTGGTACGGCAGTGGCGGATCCCAGGCTCCAACTGGTTGGTACGGCAGTGGCGGATCCCAGAGACCTTTAGACTGGTACGGCAGTGGCGGATCCCAGGCTCCAACTGGTTGGTACGGCAGTGGTGGATCCCAGAGACCTTTAGACTGGTATGGCAGTGGTGGATTACAGAGACCTACAGACTGGCATGGAAGTGGTGGATCCCAGAGACCTACAGACTGGTATGGCAGTGGTGGATCCCAGAGACCTACAGACTGGTATGGCAGTGGCGGAGCGCAGGGACCTACTGGTTGGTATGGCAGTGGTGGATCTTACGGAGGAGGTCAAACACCATGGGGAAGCTACGGCAGGCCGCAAGGAAGCCCTGGGCCATGGAACAGACCTCCTCAAGGAGGTGGAGCAGGATGGGGGGCCGGTGGTGGAGGCGGCGGCGGCTCGGAGGTGGGCTTCCACAAGCCGCCCCCACCAGGGTTACCCCCACCACCACCATCACACAATGAAGGTAAGGCATAGGATCGTTATGATATATGGTAACCAATACACGGCCTCTCTCCACTACGTAGGAACCTGGGGAAATGGTGCCGGCAGAGGCACCTTATTGTAGATACTGGGAATGATCTGCTCTCAAGCAGACCTCAGGAGAATGTTGGGAAATAATTCCATATCCTCCGGATTTCTCGTCACTCCATTTCCTTATATTAATTATTTCACCCTTCATCCCGTTAGGTTTCTCTTAGGGTTGGAAGCGTCGGCGAGCGTCGCGGCAGGTGGAACAAATGCGCTCTGGATATCTCGTCTCCTGGATTGGAAGGCGAGCCACAGGTTTCCGGGCCCCCCATTGGATGGTACAAGTCTGAGGGGGGAGGGGGAGCTAAGCCAACATCCACCAGGGTGCTTCTAACTGAGAAAATGTAGGGATCCTGCCCTCTGCTCTGTTGTGACAATTTTCCGGCCGCCCTTAGGATCCATTCACCTCATACATCCTCCCGGGGGTGCCCAGTCAGGGACATAAACACAAAGATCGCCTTTCGCTCAAGGTGCTAAGTCCCCCTCTAAAAGTTATCATTGCGTCATTGTGTTTTTAAACTACTTTGGTTGGTCGATTATCTGGTAATCGTGCTATACCTATGGTCTGACCAGTTTTGTTTGTATGTAGAAATATTGCTGTTTAAAATACATTTTTACTTTCTCTATTACGTATAGTAAGCATAGGAAGTATTGTAATCAACCCAAATATTCGATGTGGAGATATCAGTGGGAATATATGTTTTGAGGTCCCCTGAATCCAAAAAGCATTTTAGAAAAATGTCCGTTTGTGTTTGTCAGTCTGTAGACAGCATAACTCAGAAACAAAAATTCGGTTAAAAGCCAAAGTTAGTATTTAAATTTAATGTCTTTGAAGGATGCGACACGAAGATTTTGAAGAAAATTGCTCCACCCTAAACTACCCTTTACATGTATAATGTTTAGAAAATTTTGATTTTCTTGAAAACGGTTGCAACGATTTTGATTAAAATGGCACAAGTTTAAGATATTTTATTACAAATCAAATATATATTAAAAATTTTCTAGCTAGAGCCTATGTAGTCCTGTTTACTCTGGATGAATTTTGTATAACTCGTAAACCGTAAGAGGTAGACAAAACCTTAACATTCAAAAAATATAGATATTGCTAAAACAAACAATTTTTGTAGAGTGAACCATTTCGGAGATATTCCTTGTTATTTGTGTGAATCTTGTGATACATTGTTGGAGCGAGAACTGGCGGTGTAGCGCGGAGGGGAGAAAGGCCTTAAGACGGTTACCTTGTAATTTAACAGGTAGGTGTTTCTGTATGAGTACAGGGTGCACGAGTGTGTTACAGAGTGCTTCCTGAGAGTGAGGACGGGGTTCAGGTTAGACCGACGCGTGGTTCAGCTGGCCATTGCCACGCCCACCTTGCACGAGTGTGAAGAAGAATGTGCCAGACAGGGTCACTGCAATTCCTTCAGTTTCAGGCAAGTACACCTTCATTTATCGCTCTTTTCACTTTCTCTGTTACGTATGGTAAGAACTATTCTTTCGACCCAAAACTTCGATGTCGAGATTTCACTTCAAATATGTTTTCAGACCTCTTTAAAAAATTAAAAAAAAAAAAAAAAAAAAAAAACAACAACCTTTTAAAAATAGATCTATGCGCGCGCGCGTGTGCGTGCGCGTCTGTATCTGAACAGCGTAACTCAGAAACGAAAAGTCAGCTACAAACCAAACATGGTATTTAAGTTTAATGTCTTTCAAGGATGCGACACAAAGATCTTGAAGAAAATTGTTTCACCTAAACTTCCTTTTACATGGAAAATTGTTTGGAAAATTTTGGTTTTCTTGAAAATGGCTCTAACTTTTTAATTAAAATGCCATATGTTTGAGATATTTTTAACACAAATGAAATGTATATCTTGAATTTTCTGGCTATAGCCTATGTAGTCCTGTTTACTCTGGGTGACTTGTGAATAACTGGTAAACCGTAAGAGATAGACAAAATCTTACTATACAAAAATTTATGTGCAAATAATTTTTTAGAGTGAACCGTTTCGGAGATATTCCTCGTTATTTGTGTAAGTTTTGGAGAACTTATACTTCTGTCAAATGGAACATCGCTATTCATTTTTTATATTAATCGTGCAAAGATAACGGAGTTTGAATGCTTTAAAAGATTTGACTGTCGCACAAAGTCTATTGTATTCCCATATTCCCGTTGAACGTGCAAGAAAACAATCAATAAGAATGAGAGGTAGAACTGGAACTAAAAAATTCAATGCCACAACTGGGATTTGAGCCACAGACCTTCCGCTTACCGGGCGGCTGCTCTAACCACTGAGCTATTGTGACAAACTGCCAGAATGGCATTAAATTCTCAAACCAGTTAGTATTTCTCCTGGCAAACCACAAAGGCAGTCTCACATCAGAGACAAATTACCCCAATGGTGACTTACTATTGCAAGTACTTTATATCCCAGGATTAAATAACCTTCACATGGTAATTATTATTTATTTATGCCAACAAACTTACTGTTGGTGTTTTTAAATACACAATTCAAATCCCAGTTGTGGCATTGAATTTTTAAGTTCCAGTTCTACCTCTCAAACATTGCCCACACACGGCTTGTGTGTTTAAGAACACCAACAGTAAGTTTGTTGGCATAAATAAATAATAACAACAAAAAAGAACATTTCTGCAAATGTTTATCTCAACTAATACGAAGAGGATAGAAGAATAAGTTTGTAAGAATGAGTACAGGAGTAGAGAAAGTCATGTGAGTGCAACACATCAGATTTTTGGAAATAGATCCTGCGCGCGCGCGCGTGTGTGTGTGCCTGTCTCTGAACAACAACTCAAAAACGAAACGTCAGTTACAAACCAAAGTTGCTATTTAAGTTTAATATATTTCAAGGATGCAACACGAAGATTATGAAGAAAATTCCTCCACCCTAAACTGCTTCTTTTGATTTTCTCAAAAATGGCTGTAATGATTTTGACTAAACTGTCATATGTTTAAGACATTTTAATTGCAAATGAAATCCATATTTTGAATTTCCTTGCCATAGCCGGATGTAGTTCTGCTTACTCTGAATGACTGGTATGGCTGGTAAACCGTAAGAGATAGACCAAATCTTACTATAGAGAAATTTGATCTTGTTAAAATATATACGTTGTGTCCGGATGCGTTGTTTTTTGTGTGTAGTGAACTATTTCTTTGTTATTTGTGGAAGTTTTGCAATAGATTACATTTTCTTATATGGAAGGTCGTTATTTATTTCTTGATCGCACAAAGAGACAGGAATTTCAAAGCTTAGCTTTAGATTTGCCTATCGCCTAAGCCTACTGTATTGCCGTATTGCCCCAAGACCAAGTAAACACCAACTTGAAGGTAGATAACCGTGGCACGGAAGTAAATGTGGTTTTCATGCATCCTTCAGGTACAGTTTGGATCGACGATTCCCTAACGAAAACTGCTACATGAGTGAGAGGTACCAACAGGACCTGGATGCCTACACCGAGCTGGTGCCTGACAGGAACTACGACATCTACGTGAAGAACGAGAGGGCCTGCTCGGCTCCTGGCCCGCCTTCCTTCCCTGTCGCCCCGGACAGCGGTAAGAGCACATGTAGCAAAGTATTGTATTCCACCCAAAATTCTACGTCCAGATTTCACCCCTGAATGTCTGTCAGTCTGTGGACATCATAACTCAAAAACGAAAATTCAGTTGGTATTTAAGTTTAACGTCTTTCAAAGATATCACACGAAAATTTTGAAAAAATTTCCTCCAACTTAACTTACCCTTTACATGGAATTTTTTTTTGAAATGTTTGATTTTCTTGAAAATGGCTCTAACGATTTTGATTAAAATGTCATACTTTTTTAGATATTTGTATGACAAATGAAATGTATATTTTGAATTTTCTGGCTATAGCCTACGTAGCCCTGTTTACTCTGGATGACTTTTGTATAACTGGTAAACCGTAAGAGATAGGCCAAATCTTACTATACAAAAATGTAGATCTCGCTAAAATACACACTTTATGTCCAAATAACGTTTTTGTAGAGTGAACCATTTCGGAGATATTCCTTGTTTTTTATGTCAGTTTCGGAAAACTTAAAACTTTGGTGAAATGAAACATCGTTATTCATTTTTTATATGTTAACCGTGCAAAGAGAACGGAATCTCAAAGCTTTAAAATATTTGACTATCGCTCAAAGCCTACTGTATTCCCACATTCCCGTTGTACCTACAAGGAAATAAGCAATAAGATAATTTGTACAAATGTTTATGTCAACTAACACGAAGAAGATATAGGAATAAGAGTTTGTAAGAATGGTTAGTACAAGAGTAGAGAAAGTCATGTGAGTGTAACACGATTCATGTTTAACTTTTAATTCTGAGGAACATGTGAGTTATTTCGGTGACCAGAGTATTCTGTTTTGCTAGATTTCCTTGTCTCTAACGATTTGATGTGCACTACCTATTTGTGTTGCAGAATGCTTCATCAGGGTGCGCAGTGGGCAGCGCCTGGACCAATCAGTGATGAAGGATAGTCTGGAAGCATTGTCCATAGGGGAATGTGAACTCGCGTGCTTGAATGCTCGACACTTCACCTGCCGCGTTTTCAGCTACCGGTAAGTTCCTTCGAAACGTTCGTGTCTTAGAATGCTAAGGTTGATATCTTAGAATAGTATCAAGACTTGATAGCGTCAGAGATGAATAGCATGCCATGTCTACGAGTTGCCTACACGTGGTCTGAATGTTACCTACAGATATGGACCCCCCGTGATCGGCGCTCCCCTAGAGAATTGTCAACTGACGGACTGGCCCTTCCTGGAGTTGGACCCAAGGCGACAGCTAATAGAGGACATAGGCTACGAGCTGTATGAGCGAGGGAGCTATGGACACGGCTGTGAGGTTAACCGGCTGCCCCCACCGGATGACCGCCAACCTCCGACTCGTCCCTTGCCCAAACCCAGTGACGAGAGTAAGTAATAACTTATTTCAACTCAATGTGTGTACAGAAAATAAAAACATGTATACTCCTTCTGGCGCGACGTACCCAGGTGTGTCACCGCTGATCTCCACTCGATTTTGGGACCTAGAACCAGGAAAGTGGGAAAAGTTTAAGGGTATCTCAGTGTATGTTTCCATCATACACGTGGTAGGTGCCGGCGTGTGAACGTTCGTACGTCCCAGAGGTATCCTAGCAATGAAGTGACACCTTTTACGGGAAATTGTGATAAAGGAGTCACTCTTTAAAAGGGGTGTCCCCAAACGATCACTCTCAGAGGCTGCATAGCGTGCTGATCAATACTTCCAGTAAACTTATGACAAAGGAAGTTTTTACACACACACACACACACACACACACACACACACACACACACACACACACACACACACACACACACACACACACACACACACACAAAATGAACGCCCTAGGCAGTCTTTTTAATGAAAATTGAAGGAATTTTAGAAATGTCCCTCACATTCAGTTTTAAGATCACCTGGTCTCCAAAATATTCATTCCCTAGCACATGTTTCTTATGTAAAAGTGCTCAGTTTAGAAGCCTATCTGTATAAACTTGACTCTAAAGGCTGAAGACAACCTCTATATACAATGAAGATGTAGAGATGGAATTTTTATAAGTGGAGTTTTACTTTCTCCACTATGTATAGTAAACTAGAGGAAGTATTCGATGTCAAGTTTTCACCAGAAATATATGTTTTGAGGCCCCCTGAATCCAAAAAAGAACCATTTTTAGAGAAAGGTCCGCGTGTGTGTGTCTGTCTGTCATTTTTTATATGTTAAGCGTGCAAAGAGAACGGAATCTCAAAGCTTTAAGGATTTGACTATCACTAAAAGCCTACTGTATTCTAATATTCCCCTTGTACCTACAAGGAAATAAGCAATAAGATAATTTGTACAAATGTTTATCTCAACTAACACGAAGAAGATATAGTAATAAGAGTTTGTAAGAATGGTTAGTACAAGAGTAGAGAAAGCCACGTAAGTGCAACACATCAGATTTGTTTTGTGTTAAATGTTAGCAAATATATATTTACATGCTGTAAAAGTTTGATTTTTGCCTCAAAATGTTGAGAAGGGTTTGGTGAAATGGCCTTGGTGGTTTGGAAAGACGTACTTGTGTTGCAGTTTGCTATGTGGGCTATGGAATTCCTGCTGAGCTGTTGGAGTCCGCTGTGAGGAGTTCCCTAGATGTTCCCACGGAGCAGGAGTGTAAGAAGGAGTGTTCCAGGGCCCGGGACAGCTTCCTCTTCTTCTGCACATCGCTCAGTTTCCGGTAAGTGTCCAACATCCAATATGTTAGGTGCTAAGGTTAACGCGATGAAGTTTAGCGAACATTTTTAGTTTTACATCTTTTATTATTATCTTTTTAATTATTTAGTAGCTTTGTCTGTCTCTTACTGTTTACCAGTTAGGCAAAAGTCATCCAGAATGAAGAGTTGTTGTGAGTACATTCCCAGAAAATTCAAGCTATGACTTAAACTGCTATAGAATCGCCTGTTTGTCCGTCACTGGATACTGACTGTCGAGTTGTGAGCTCATTCACTGTACCACTGAAATAGGAGGTGGGGAATGGCAGCGTCTCCAAAGGGACAAGGTTGGACATTGCTGCTATAGAGATACCGCGGTATAGGTCTGCTACAGTTGGCAAGAGCGCTTCATACAAGCGTTCATATGTCTAACTTTTACACTTGCACAAATATCACGTGCTCATTTGTAAGTGATGATGAAGATGATGGAGCTGGAGCAGGCGGTACATGTCAGCTTTTCTCCTTTTACAAAATCTGGGGAAAAACACTACACATTTTAATAAAGAAATTGATGTATTCTACACTACTCTAAAATATCTGTTTGGCTACAACAATGTAAAAACGTTGTTGTTCTAGCAGATTTTAGAGCACCAATCCAGGCAATATCATTAACTCAGGATCCAAAAACAGAACAAATAAGAGAAATTCACTGTTTGGTTGAAGAGATACAAAATCTGATTAGGAACATAGTCTTCCAGTGGATTCCTACACACTGTGGATTGAGAAGGCACACATCCTAGCAAAGAATGGGACCAAATTCAAAATAAGGTAGAACTAAAAGTACGGCTGGAATCAGTTAAATGCAACATTAAGAAGAAAATAAATAATGATTATAAAACTAAATTAACCACAAATATTGTGAAATTGGGTCGTTCAACAATATACGGACAAGAGATGCCCGAGTGACCTTGGATACGGCGAGCGGCTTTGTATGTGCGTGGCCGTGCTGATGGCTGCAAACATAAAGGAGGTCAGAGGCTACAGGGCAACTATTGACTGTGTGTATGTGATCGAACTGCTGAGTCATGCACACGTGCAGATAGAAGCACTCGAAGGAGGTTACGTCACGCCGGATCCAGTATAAATAGGACAACCAGTCAGCAGTTTATTCAGTTTTTTGAGTTTGAGTTAGTTTTAGTTACGAGACTGAGTCGTCCAGCCTGTCAGTGTGTGTGTATGTGTCGTTGAGTGATTGTGTCGTAATAATAAAGCTATAAGAGACGGTGAAACTGGAGAAAGACATTGAGAGACTGAAAAAGATTGTCAGAAGAACAACTGTGAATTGTAATAGTACTGTGCTAGTAACGAGAAGGAAATTGTACATTTGTAGCAAGATTTAGAGGAAAATAAAGTGTAAGAAAAGTAAACGGACTTCGCATTTTTCGTCGTTTCGTTACAATATATTAAATTCCAAGGCAAAAAAAAATTGTTAATCTTGAAACCAACTTCTGAGCTACCTCGAAAAACACTCGTTGCCATATTCAGACTTACCAGTGGACAGCATAAAGTAGCATTTCTATCGTCTCCAAATTCTCTGTTATTCAACAAGCAAGAAGTAATGAGTATGGAACATCTATCAATCCGTGAACAACTTAAGTTGTATCCAGACTTGACGTGAACATATATGGAGGCAAGAAGGAGAATGACTTTGTTGGTGAACTGTGGGCTTTAGCTACACACACTTAGTTTGAGATTAAGGAGATGTTTGTGACTGTTTCCAGCCCCGGTCCAGCTGCTATGAGGCACCCACACAGCGACAGCGAGCCACAACACAACTGTCTGCTGAGTGACATAGACCAGAGGGACCTGAGACCTGGTCTGCACTACCAGCATGACCTACACACACTTAGTTTGAGGTTAAGGAGATGTTTGTGACTGTTTCCAGCCCCGGTCCAGCTGCTATGAGGCACCCACACAGCGACAGCGAGCCACAACACAACTGTCTGCTGAGTGACATAGACCAGAGGGACCTGAGACCTGGTCTAGACTACCAGCATGACCTACACACACTTAGTTTGAGGTTAAGGAGATGTTTGTGATTGTTTCCAGCACCGGTCCAGCTGCTATGAGGCACCCACACAGCGACAGCGAGCCACAACACAACTGTCTGCTGAGTGACATAGACCAGAGGGACCTGAGACCTGGTCTGCACTACGAGCATGACCTACACACACTTAGTTTGAGGTTAAGGAGATGTTTGTGACTGTTTCCAGCACCGGTCCAGCTGCTATGAGGCACCCACACAGCGACAGCGAGCCACAACACAACTGTCTGCTGAGTGACATAGACCAGAGGGACCTGAGACCTGGTCTAGACTACCAGCATGACCTACACACACTTAGTTTGAGGTTAAGGAGATGTTTGTGATTGTTTCCAGCACCGGTCCAGCTGCTATGAGGCACCCACACAGCGACAGCGAGCCACAACACAACTGTCTGCTGAGTGACATAGACCAGAGCGACCTGAGACCTGGTCTGCACTATGAGCATGACCTACACACACTTAGTTTGAGGTTAAGGAGATGTTTGTGACTGTTTCCAGCACCGGTCCAGCTGCTATGAGGCACCCACACAGCGACAGCGAGCCACAACACAACTGTCTGCTGAGTGACATAGACCAGAGGGACCTGAGACCTGGTCTGCACTACGAGCATGACCTACACACACTTAGTTTGAGGTTAAGGAGATGTTTGTGACTGTTTCCAGCACCGGTCCAGCTGCTATGAGGCACCCACACAGCGACAGCGAGCCACAACACAACTGTCTGCTGAGTGACATAGACCAGAGGGACCTGAGACCTGGTCTGCACTACGAGCATGACCTACACACACTTAGTTTGAGATTAAGGAGATGTTTGTGACTGTTTCCAGCACCGGTCCAGCTGCTATCAGGCACTCACACAGCGACAGCGAGCCACAACACAACTGTCTGCTGAGTGACATAGACCAGAGGGACCTGAGACCTGGTCTAGACTACCAGCATGACCTACACACACTTAGTTTGAGGTTAAGGAGATGTTTGTGATTGTTTCCAGCACCGGTCCAGCTGCTATGAGGCACCCACACAGCGACAGCGAGCCACAACACAACTGTCTGCTGAGTGACATAGACCAGAGCGACCTGAGACCTGGTCTGCACTATGAGCATGACCTACACACACTTAGTTTGAGGTTAAGGAGATGTTTGTGACTGTTTCCAGCACCGGTCCAGCTGCTATGAGGCACCCACACAGCGACAGCGAGCCACAACACAACTGTCTGCTGAGTGACATAGACCAGAGGGACCTGAGACCTGGTCTGCACTACGAGCATGACCTACACACACTTAGTTTGAGGTTAAGGAGATGTTTGTGACTGTTTCCAGCACCGGTCCAGCTGCTATGAGGCACCCACACAGCGACAGCGAGCCACAACACAACTGTCTGCTGAGTGACATAGACCAGAGGGACCTGAGACCTGGTCTGCACTACGAGCATGACCTACACACACTTAGTTTGAGATTAAGGAGATGTTTGTGACTGTTTCCAGCACCGGTCCAGCTGCTATCAGGCACTCACACAGCGACAGCGAGCCACAACACAACTGTCTGCTGAGTGACATAGACCAGAGGGACCTGAGACCTGGTCTGCACTACGAGCATGACCTACACACACTTAGTTTGAGATTAAGGAGATGTTTGTGACTGTTTCCAGCACCGGTCCAGCTGCTATCAGGCACTCACACAGCGACAGCGAGCCACAACACAACTGTCTGCTGAGTGACATAGACCAGAGGGACCTGAGACCTGGTCTGAACTACGAGCATGACCTACACACACTTAGTTTGAGATTAAGGAGATGTTTGTGACTGTTTCCAGCACCGGTCCAGCTGCTATCAGGCACTCACACAGCGACAGCGAGCCACAACACAACTGTCTGCTGAGTGACATAGACCAGAGGGACCTGAGACCTGGTCTGCACTACGAGCATGACCTACACACACTTAGTTTGAGGTTAAGGAGATGTTTGTGACTGTTTCCAGCACCGGTCCAGCTGCTATCAGGCACTCACACAGCGACAGCGAGCCACAACACAACTGTCTGCTGAGTGACATAGACCAGAGGGACCTGAGACCTGGTCTGCACTACGAGCATGACCTACACACACTTAGTTTGAGATTAAGGAGATGTTTGTGACTGTTTCCAGCACCGGTCCAGCTGCTATGAGGCACCCACACAGCGACAGCGAGCCACAACACAACTGTCTGCTGAGTGACATAGACCAGAGGGACCTGAGACCTGGTCTGCACTACGAGCATGACCTACACACACTTAGTTTGAGGTTAAGGAGATGTTTGTGACTGTTTCCAGCACCGGTCCAGCTGCTATGAGGCACCCACACAGCGACAGCGAGCCACAACACAACTGCCTGCTGAGTGACATAGACCAGAGAGATCTGAGACCTGGTCTGAACTACGAGCATGACCTACACACACTTAGTTTGAGGTTAAGGAGATGTTTGTGACTGTTTCCAGCACCGGTCCAGCTGCTATGAGGCACCCACACAGCGACAGCGAGCCACAACACAACTGTCTGCTGAGTGACATAGACGAGAGAGATCTGAGACCTGGTCTGGACTACGAGCATGAGCTACACACACTTAGTTTGAGGTTAAGGAGATGTTTGTGACTGTTTCCAGCACCGGTCCAGCTGCTATGAGGCACCCACACAGCGACAGCGAGCCACAACACAACTGTCTGCTGAGTGACATAGACCAGAGGGACCTGAGACCTGGTCTGAACTACGAGCATGACCTACACACACTTAGTTTGAGGTTAAGGAGATGTTTGTGACTGTTTCCAGCACCGGTCCAGCTGCTATCAGGCACCCACACAGCGACAGCGAGCCACAACACAACTGTCTGCTGAGTGACATAGACCAGAGGGACCTGAGACCTGGTCTAGACTACGAGCATGACCAGGACACCTGGCTCTTCGCCTGGGACTCACTCAATGCCCGATGTGACCTGGGTAATGCGCCTGGAGAGGGGACGTGGAACTCTGGAGGTCCAGCAAATGGAGGCTGGGACGTAGGAGGTGTTGCCTGGGGCACTGGAGGCGGCGGTCGACCGCCCCCACATTATATACGTATGTACATTCTGAATATATATCTATGAATACAGTGAAAAAACTGAAACTATTGACAGTGAAGCAATATAAATCAACAAAATATATATTTAGAAACTAAGCTTAATTTATCTTACGTAAGTTGCGAATATTTCCAAAAAGACCAGGTTTCGTAAATCACTCACTCACAAGAGTGGCACTTTATTATTATTATTATTATTATTATTATTATTATTATTATTATTATTATTATTATTATTATTATTATTATTATTATTATTATTATTATTATTATTATTATTATTATTATTATTATTATTATTATTATTATTATTATTATTATTATTATTATTATTATTATTATTATTATTATTATTATTATTATTATTATTATTATTATTATTATTATTATTATTATTATTATTATTATTATTATTATTATTATTATTATTATTATTATTATTATTATTATTATTATTATTATTATTATTATTATTATTATTATTATTATTATTATTATTATTATTATTATTATTATTATTATTATTATTATTATTATTATTATTATTATTATTATTATTATTATTATTATTATTATTATTATTATTATTATTATTATTATTATTATTATTATTATTATTATTATTATTATTATTATTATTATTATTATTATTATTATTATTATTATTATTATTATTATTATTATTATTATTATTATTATTATTATTATTATTATTATTATTATTATTATTATTATTATTATTATTATTATTATTATTATTATTATTATTATTAATTATTATTAATTATTATTATTATTATTATTATTATTATTATTATTATTATTATTATTATTATTATTATTATTATTATTATTATTATTATTATTATTATTATTATTATTATTATTGCTACTAATACTATTATTGTTATTATCATCAAAAGATGCAACAACAAATATAGAGATTCAAAGAATAACTCATGGGAAGAGAATTATAGGAATGCTCGATTCAGTTTTATGGAGTACAAATATTTTACATAGAACTAAAAAGTTAATACATTAGACACTATTCCACACACACACACACACGTACACACAAATACACACACACACAAACATACTTTTTCTAAACGGATCTTTTGAAATATTCATATAGGATTTTTGGGTGGATTACAATACTTCCTATACCTAATAAGCAAAAGTAAAAGCTCAGTTTTGACAACTTACCTTCTTTATTATGTGTTGTAGATGTTGCATAATGTGTTGAAAGCAAGAGAAGATAACGGTGGTATGCTTTGTGTGTAGCTGGACGGTGGGACGTGCCGACGTGGCAGAGGTTCACGGTATCGGGGAGACCGTGCCGATATGGAACAGAATGTCAGGAGAACAGGGAGGCGGGTTTCTGGTCGTGCGAGCTGGAGGGTGGAGATGTAGGAGCCTGGGACTACTGCTGTAGACCTGGTCACCAGTGTGGCTACTCAGAGGGCTTCAACTACCCCTGGTAAGTACCTCACTCAACACAGGGCAATACACAACTCCTCACCAGTGTGGCTACTCAGAGGACTTCAACTATCCCTGGCAAGTACCTCACTCAACACAGGGCAATACACAACTCCTCACCAGTGTGGCTACTCAGAGGACTTCAACTATCCCTGGCAAGTACCTCACTCAACACAGGGCAATACACAACTCCTCACCAGTGTGGCTACTCAGAGGACTTCAACTATCCCTGGCAAGTACCTCACTCAACACAGGGCAATACACAACTCCTCACCAGTGTGACTACTCAGAGGGCTTCAACTATCCCTGGTCAGTACCTCACACAACACAGGGCAATACACAACTCCTCACCAGTGTGGCTACTCAGAGGACTTCAACTATCCCTGGTAAGTACCTCACTCAACACAGGGCAATACACAACTCCTCACCAGTGTGACTACTCAGAGGACTTCAACTATCCCTGGTAAGTACCTCACACAACACAGGGCAATACACAACTCCTCACCAGTGTGGCTACTCAGAGGACTTCAACTATCCCTGGTAAGTACCTCACTCAACACAGGGCAATACACAACTCCTCACCAGTGTGGCTACTCAGAGGACTTCAACTATCCCTGGTAAGTACCTCACTCAACACAGGGCAATACACAACTCCTCACCAGTGTGACTACTCAGAGGACTTCAACTATCCCTGGCAAGTACCTCACTCAACACAGGGCAATACACAACTCCTCACCAGTGTGACTACTCAGAGGACTTCAACTATCCCTGGTAAGTACCTCACTCAACACAGGGCAATACACAACTCCTCACCAGTGTGACTACTCAGAGGACTTCAACTATCCCAGGTAAGTACCTCACTCAACACAGGGCAATACACAACTCCTCACCAGTGTGGCTACTCAGAGGACTTCAACTATCCCTGGTAAGTACCTCACTCAACACAGGGCAATACACAACTCCTCACCAGTGTGGCTACTCAGAGGACTTCAACTATCCCTGGTAAGTACCTCACACAACAGAGGGCAATACACAACTCCTCACCAGTGTGACTACTCAGAGGGCTTCAACTATCCCTGGTAAGTACCTCACTCAACACAGGGCAATACACAACTCCTCACCAGTGTGGCTACTCAGAGGGCTTCAACTATCCCTTGTAAGTACCTCACTCAACACAGGGTAATACACAACTCCTCACCAGTGTGGCTACTCAGAGGGCTTCAACTATCCCTGGTAAGTACCTCACTCAACACAGGGTAATACACAACTCCTCACCAGTGTGACTACTCAGAGGGCTTCAACTATCCCTGGTAAGTACCTCACACAACACAGGGCAATACACAACTCCTCACCAGTGTGTCTACTCAGAGGGCTTCAACTATCCCTGGTAAGTACCTCACTCAACACAGGGCAATACACAACTCCTCACCAGTGTGGCTACTCAGAGGGCTTCAACTATCCCTTGTAAGTACCTCACTCAACACAGGGTAATACACAACTCCTCACCAGTGTGGCTACTCAGAGGGCTTCAACTATCCCTGGTAAGTACCTCACTCAACACAGGGTAATACACAACTCCTCACCAGTGTGACTACTCAGAGGGCTTCAACTATCCCTGGTAAGTACCTCACACAACACAGGGTAATACACAACTCCTCACCAGTGTGGCTACTCAGAGGACTTCAACTATCCCTGGTAAGTACCTCACTCAACACAGGACAATACACAACTCCTCACCAGTGTGGCTACTCAGAGGGCTTCAACTATCCCTGGTAAGTACCTCACTCAACACAGGACAATACACAACTCCTCACCAGTGTGGCTACTCAGAGGACTTCAACTATCCCTGGTAAGTACCTCACACAACAGAGGGCAATACACAACTCCTCACCAGTGTGACTACTCAGAGGGCTTCAACTATCCCTGGTAAGTACCTCACTCAACACAGGGCAATACACAACTCCTCACCAGTGTGGCTACTCAGAGGGCTTCAACTATCCCTGGTAAGTACCTCACTCAACACAGGGTAATACACAACTCCTCACCAGTGTGGCTACTCAGAGGACTTCAACTATCCCTGGTAAGTACTTCACACAACACAGGGCAATACACAACTCCTCACCAGTGTGACTACTCAGAGGGCTTCAACTATCCCTGTTAAGTACCTCACACAACAGAGGGCAATACACAACTCCTCACCAGTGTGGCTACTCAGAGGACTTCAACTATCCCTGGTAAGTACCTCACACAACAGAGGGCAATACACAACTCCTCACCAGTGTGACTACTCAGAGGGCTTCAACTATCCCTGGTAAGTACCTCACACAACAGAGGGCAATACACAACTCCTCACCAGTGTGGCTACTCAGAGGACTTCAACTATCCCTGGTAAGTACCTCACTCAACAGAGGGCAATACACAACTCCTCACCAGTGTGGCTACTCAGAGGACTTCAACTATCCCTGGTAAGTACCTCACACAACAGAGGGCAATACACAACTCCTCACCAGTGTGACTACTCAGAGGGCTTCAACTATCCCTGGTAAGTACCTCACTCAACACAGGGCAATACACAACTCCTCACCAGTGTGACTACTCAGAGGGCTTCAACTATCCCTGGTAAGTACCTCACTCAACACAGGGCAATACACAACTCCTCACCAGTGTGGCTACTCAGAGGGCTTCAACTATCCCTGGTAAGTACCTCACTCAACACAGGGTAATACACAACTCCTCACCAGTGTGGCTACTCAGAGGACTTCAACTATCCCTGTTAAGTACCTCACACAACAGAGGGCAATACACAACTCCTCACCAGTGTGGCTACTCAGAGGACTTCAACTATCCCTGGTAAGTACCTCACACAACAGAGGGCAATACACAACTCCTCACCAGTGTGACTACTCAGAGGGCTTCAACTATCCCTGGTAAGTACCTCACTCAACACAGGGCAATACACAACTCCTCACCAGTGTGACTACTCAGAGGGCTTCAACTATCCCTGGTAAGTACCTCACTCAACACAGGGCAATACACAACTCCTCACCAGTGTGGCTACTCAGAGGGCTTCAACTATCCCTGGTAAGTACCTCACTCAACACAGGGTAATACACAACTCCTCACCAGTGTGGCTACTCAGAGGACTTCAACTATCCCTGGTAAGTACCTCACACAACATAGGGCAATACACAACTCCTCACCAGTGTGGCTACTCAGAGGACTTCAACTATCCCTGGTAAGTACCTCACACAACACAGGGCAATACACAACTCCTCACCAGTGTGGCTACTCAGAGGACTTCAACTATCCCTGGTAAGTACCTCACACACCAGAGGGCAATACACAACTCCTCACCAGTGTGGCTACTCAGAGGGCTTCAACTATCCCTGGTAAGTACTTCACACAACACAGGGCAATACACAACTCCTCACCAGTGTGACTACTCAGAGGGCTTCAACTATCCCTGGTAAGTACCTCACACAACAGAGGGCATTACACAACTCCTCACCAGTGTGACTACTCAAGAGGACTTCAACTATCCCTGGTAAGTACTTCACACAACACAGGGCAATACACAACTCCTCACCAGTGTGGCTACTCAGAGGACTTCAACTATCCCTGGTAAGTACCTCACACAACAGAGGGCAATACACAACTCCTCACCAGTGTGGCTACTCAGAGGGCTTCAACTATCCCTGGTAAGTACCTCACACAACAGAGGGCAATACACAACTCCTCACCAGTGTGACTACTCAGAGGGCTTCAACTATCCCTGGTAAGTACTTCACACAACACAGGGCATTACACAACTCCTCACCAGTGTGACTACTCAGAGGGCTTCAACTATCCCTGGTAAGTACCTCACTCAACAGAGGGCAATACACAACTCCTCACCAGTGTGGTTACTCAGAGGACTTCAACTATCCCTGGTAAGTACTTCACACAACACAGGGCAATACACAACTCCTCACCAGTGTGGTTACTCAGAGGACTTCAACTATCCCTGGTAAGTACTTCACACAACACAGGGCATTACACAACTCCTCACCAGTGTGGTTACTCAGAGGACTTCAACTATCCCTGGTAAGTACTTCACACAACACAGGGCAATACACAACTCCTCACCAGTGTGGTTACTCAGAGGACTTCAACTATCCCTGGTAAGTACTTCACACAACACAGGGCATTACACAACTCCTCACCAGTGTGGCTACTCAGAGGACTTCAACTATCCCTGGTAAGTACTTCACACAACACAGGGCATTACACAACTCCTCACCAGTGTGGCTACTCAGAGGGCTTCAACTATCCCTGGTAAGTACCTCACACAACACAGGGCAATACACAACTCCTCACCAGTGTGGCTACTCAGAGGACTTCAACTATCCCTGGTAAGTACCTCACACAACACAGGACAATACACAACTCAATATTCATCATAACCTTTAAGGAAATGCAACTGTGAAAGTTAGTAAAATCCATAATTTGTGCCACAAGAAAGTAAAAGTTTGTATGTATGTGTGCCAAAGCATATTTAGTAGGTCTGCCAAATTTCACTTTTCTGTGCAAGATAGTTTTCACATTTGAGTTTGCTGGAAATTTGTTGTTGATGATTTAATGTGCAGGATTTTGATCCATCAATTTTTCCCAAGCCAGCCACTTGGTACAGCTTTCCTCAATTCTGTGCATTCCAGTAGCAGATGTTCTCCATTTAAAAGCTTGCCAGCATTGCAGATCTTACACGCGTTGTCACTTATAAAACCAAACTTATGCAGATGTTCCACCAAACAGTCATGTCCAGTGGCTGATCTGAAGTGAGCAACTGCTTGTTTCCTTGGGACATTGCTTATTTTTGTACTATTACCTTTATGTTAGAATAATTTTATTGTGAATTTCCTTTGGAATATTATGTTGGTATTTTTGTTCTATGATAATTTTGACATTGTTTAGTTTCGCATCTTATCCACAAGACTTCATAGGTTTTGAGTGTAACACTGCACCGTTTTTGGTTAGAAAGTGTGCAATCACTCCCATATGTCCTGGCACCCACTGTAATATTATCTATTGCAATTTTGTTTGGAGTAATCTATAATAAGAGGCCGCCTCCGTAGCGCGGAGGACCCGGGTTCGATCCCCGGTACCAGCATGGGGATTTTATCCCCTCTGGGAGGTCTGGCACGGGGTGCACTCAGCCTCGTTAGGTCCCGGGGGGACCAATTGAGGAGCTACTTGATGGAGAAGTAGCGGCCCCAGGTCGAGAAGACCGCATAACTGGCCGGGAGGGCTCGGGGCGCTGACCACGTCCCACCCTCCAGGACTGCACCTCACCAATGACGCCTGTAGTGGGCAGAGGTGGGGGACGCAGCGGCTGGGCGGTATGCCTTGGCCCTTCGTGGGCTGTCGCGCGGGGTTTACAATCTATAATAAGATCTTACATTGAGGCAAAGTTGAAGCTAATAGCAGTGAAGCAACAGAATCTAAATTAAGAACAAATTAGAAACTAAAAGCTTCATTTATTAATATTGCAAGTTGTTGCACTGCTGACTATAGTTTCAAGTTACATCCAACTTACTCTCAAAGCTATCCAAATAAGTTACCATAGTTACTGATGCTCATCTTAAAAGATCTGTTTGTTGCCAACTTCTGAAAACAAAAGTCTATAGATTAATACAATTTATTGGTGATATATAAAAATTAGCGCGGTTCTTGTTTTTTAAAATGAGTATCTTTTCCCAGACCATTAAATCTATAGGTCCATTTAATTGTTTGAATAGTGTAACTTCGTGTTTGTTTTATTTAGTATTTTCCATGTGTAGGTGTTATGTTGGTAATGCAGTTCGGGAGGACCAGTGGCGACCTTGCAGCGACCAGTACTACCCTTACCCCCAAGAGCCGCACCCGCACACGGGAGGGGCGGACCTCCCTTACAGTTACGAGGGCTACGGACCTCCTAGGTACTGGCCTGTGGCCTATCTACACCGTGAGGTGCCGCCCAATGCCAGCCAACCGGACCCTTTCCTGCAGCAGCAGCACCAGCACCAGCACCTGGACGGCGGCGGTCTCGAGAACTACGTGGATTCACAACGCACTGGATATGGCAAACAGCTCCTCATCTTTCCACTCAACTCCACTACCTCCAAGTTCAACAATCAAGTTCCTAAACAAAACACGGTAGGTACATTTTCCAAACTTCACAGTTAATATCTATGCATATATACAGTGATATTCACCAATGCATGAGCAAGATTATGGCAACATCAGTAACTGCTTTACCAGACCACAACTGTAACACCAACGATGTTTCAGACAAAGAACTGCTTACAAATTCGAGGGCAATTCAAAAAGTAGGTTCCGTATATACTTTCTCTACTACATATACCGGTAAAATAAAAAAAACTTACTAACCGGCTGCGCGGTGTTTTGCCTGTCCGGATTGTCAACGCTCGTTGCTGTTTGCCACTACCTTAGAAAGGCGCGTTTGAAACCATACAGTATTTTTAAAACGACTTTTAAAGGCTTTACTTACCAATTTTATAAAAGGAGCTGCTGAAACTGGCCACCGTCGTTTTCCATACATTTTTAGCACCTCGTTAGGAAACTATCCATCACTCGCCGTAGTTCACGTTGAAAATTTCCTGACGGATATTTTGTTTTAATTTTTCCAGGGTGTGTGGGTTTGTCTTATACACTTTATGCTTTAAGTTACCCCAGCAATAGAGATAGCAGGATTTTCGTCATGGGACCACAAATCTCTACTAATCATTCTGTCCTGAAACACACTTTCAATTGTTCTCGTATGAGCTGTTGCACAGTCTTGCTGGAGAAAGGCACGCTTCCTGTCTGTCAATTCTCTATAAAAAGGGGCAAACTTCTCTTCAGTGAGTACGGGCGGGCGTCAACTGTTGACTCGAAAAAAAATTGGCCCTATAACTTAGACCCTAATATTGCTCACGAAGTACCCCTTCATGATAAAAAAAATGGTGTATGGTGCGCCATTAACGGAGAAAGATTTATCAGAGCTCCAATACGCGATTTCTATTTTTGGGATAAAACTTAAAATATAAAATGTATAAAACAAACCCACACACCCTGTAAGAATTAAAACAAAATATATGCCAGGAAATTGCCAGCATTGCTCAATGTGAACTACGGCGAGTGATGGATAGTTTCCTAAAGAAGTGGCCAGTTTCAGCATCTCCTTTCATAAAGTTGCTAAGCAAAGTATTTAAAAGCAGTTTTAAAAATGTTGTATGGTTTCATCCGCGCCTTTCTATGATAGCGGCAGATGGCAACGAGAGCCGAGAAAGTGGACAGGCAACAACAACAACAGTTCCGACATTTTTGCTCTCAGCGTAGTAAGTCTCATGTTTTGAGACTCCCTGATCTAAGAAAAAGCATTTGTAGAAAAAGATGTGTGCCTGTCTGTGATCAACATAACTTTAAAAGAATGTGATGTGTTATACTCACATGACTTTCTCTACTCATCCTGTACAAACTATTCCTACGAACAATTATTCCTCTATCTTGTTTATGTTAGTTGAGATAAACATTTGCAGAAATAATTTGATTCCTACTTTTCTTCTAGGTGCAACAAGAATATGGGAATACAATAGGCTTTAAGTGACAGACAAATGTTTTAAGATCTGGTCACTATGTGATAGCTTTGAAATTCCGTTCTCTTTGCATGGCCAAGATCTAAAAAAAATCGAATAACGACTTGCCATTTCAGAAAAGTATAAGTATTGGAATATTCAGACAAATAAAAAGGACACCTAGAAAATCTTTCACTCCACAAAAAAGTGTATGTGACATGAAATGGTGAGATGCACATACAGTTTACCAGTTATACAAAAGTCATTGAGAATGAAGAGAACGTCCGAGAATATTCACAGAAACTTGAAGATATAAATCTCATTTGTCATATAACTATCTTAAACATATGGTATTTTAATTCAAATAGTTTAGAACCATTATTGAGAAAATAAATGTTCCATGTAAAGGGCAGTTTGGAGTGGGGAGATTTTCTTGAAAGTCTTCGTGTCCACCTTTGGAAAATACGGAACTTAAATTCTCAAGTTTCCCTACTGACCGATATCTCGTTACTTTCTCTACTGGTAAGTAGCGGAAGTATTGTAGGCATCCCACCCAAAAATTCCATGTCCAGATTTCACCGGAAATATGTTTTGAGACCCCTGAATCCAAAACAAAAAAAAGACATTTTAGATAAAGGCCCTGTGTGTGTGTGTGTGATTGTGTGTGTGTGTGTGTGTGTGTGTGTGTGTGTGTGTGTGATTGTGTGTGGGTGTGTGTGTCAGTCCGTGGACAACGTATCTAAAAAACGAAAACTTCGTTAAAACCAAAGTTGGTATTTGAGTTTAATGTCTTTCAAGGATGCGACACGAATATTTTGAAGAAAATAGCCCCACCCTAAACTACCCTTTACACGGAAAAATTTTTCGAAAATTTTTATTTTCTTGAAAATGACTAACGATTTTGATTAAAATGTCATATGTTTAAGATATTTGTATGAAATGTATATGTTGAATTTTCTGGCTATAGCCCATGTAGTCCTGTTTACTCTGGATGACTTTCGAATAACTCGTAAACCGTAAGAGATTGACAAAATCTTATTGTACAAAAAATGTAGATCTCGCTAAAACACACAATTTATGTTCGAATACATTTTTTGTAGAGTGAACCATTTCGGAGATATTCCTTGTTATTTGTGTAAGATTTGGAAAACTTTTTCTTATGCCAAATGGAACATCGCCATCCATTTTTTATATACTAACCGTGCAAAGAGAACAAAAGTTGAAACCTTTAAAACATTTGACTGTCGCTTAAATCCCAATGTATTTCCATATTCTTCCTGCACCTACAAGAAAATTAGAAATAAAATCGTTTCTGCAAATGTTTATCTCGAGTAACATAAACAAGATAGAGGAATAATTGTTCGTAGGAATAGTTTGTACAGGATGAGTAGAGAAAGTCATGTGAGTACAACAGATCAGATTTTTTACTGTAACTTACTTTGTGAGTTGCCCTCTATGTGTACCCACTCGTTTGGGACTCAGGGCAGTGTAATATGTTCCAGGTGAAGGTAACCGACAAGAAGAACTCGGCAGACGACGTGTTGGTGCTGGAGGTAGTGGACGAGAAGGAAGAAAACCCGGGGAAGAAGGAGGAGCAAACCTCCACGACCGTCTCTCCCAAACTGCAGCCTAGGTTTGCCAGCACTCAAAAACGGGGTTTGGTGGCGCGGGATGTTGGTCATCCTGGTTGGAGTTGGCGGGGCACCAGCACCGCCATTCCTCCAAGGGTAGTGGAGTTCAGAAGGCGAGACAACACTTCAGCACCTCCTAGGACCACGCCCACCAAAATATGAACTTCAGCAGACAGTGTCACTCAGTGAAGAGTGAACACACAACAATCATAGCATTCCTAAAATGACACAATACGCAACCATTTAAGGCAAACAGTTTAGTTTTTTACCAAAGTATTGCTAAATGCAATATATTCCACTTCAAAAACCAAACAAGTGAAAAGCACTCCAAAGGAATTAAATAAATAACTTAATTTTTTATGCTCCCTTAAATTTTTTGAAAAAGAAATTATACCTATAGTAACTTTGGAATATAATCATTTTCATAATTTAATGTAAGACACACGCTATAAATTGCATTAAGTTATACAGAGCTATTTGGACGCGTGGTCGCATTACGGGGAATTGCTTGCCGTGCAGTGCGCTATTTCTAACTGGTTCTGTTTCTCTCCGTGAGCCGGTTAATCAGTTGACTGAAGTCTGTGCTGTACAGTGGTTGATACAGTGTACTAATACTGAATGTTCAGCACTTCTTTCAACCTCTCAAGCAGAATACAATCCATATTTTCAATAGTTTTGTCATAAACTTCCATTTTCCTCCATAAGTGTTGAAGAAAATGAAGCAACAACTATATTACGTCATACATCTCTGATGCATTATCATTTTGCCTTTACCAGATTTATTAATTATTATTTAGAAGTTGGTACCCCTTGACATTTACTGTTCAGTATTAAACGTGACCTGGGTCAATAACAGCACGAAAGTGCCCCACTCTGGTAAGGATGTAGATATGGAATAGATCTATAAGTGTTTTAAACTTCGTGACAAAGACAAACGAGTGATCGGCGCTAGTCCTGACACCTGGTGGGAATTTCCACTTACGTTTAAGTGATATGTGTATTTATTTAACGATATCGTGGTGCCTATCTGATATTGCTGGAAAAGGGCTCATCTTTGTATGACGTGCATAGCAAAGTTCCAACTTCGAGCTCTTTTTCATCAAACTGCAATTTACATATTTTTATAAACCTAATGTACAATTTTATACATGCTGAAGCTTTGCAATAAATGAAATGGAACACTTTTTACCTTTATGACTTTTTCTAACCTCTACATTATAGGTAGATAAGGTATTCCTTTCGAATGTGATATTGTATTTCACTGGAAATACATGTTTTGAGGTCACCAGAACCCGAAAAATCCCGTCTGTCTGTTATGTTATTGCTTATTTCCTTGTAGGTACAAGGGGAATATTAGAATACAGTTGGCTTTGAGCGATAGTCAAATCTTTTAAAGCTTTGAGATCCCGTTCTCCTTGCACGATTAACATATAAAAAAAGAACAACGATGTTCCATTTCACGAAAGTTTTAAGTTTTCCGAAATTGACACAAATAACAAGGAATATCTCCGAAATGGTTCACTCTACAAAGAATTATTTTGACATAAATTGTGTATTTTAGCAAGATCTACACTTTTTGTATAGTAAGATTTTGTCTATCTCTTACGGTTTACGAGTTATTAAAAGGTCATCCAGAGTAAACAGGACTACATAAGCTATAGCCAAAAAATTCAAATTATACATTTCATTTGTCATGCAAATATCTTAAACGTACGGCATTTTAATCAAAATTGTTAGAGCAATTTTCAAGGGTAAAGGGTAGTTTAGGGTGGGGCTATTTTCTTCAAAATCTTCGAGTCGTATTCTTGAAAGACATTAAACTTAAATACCAACTTTGGTTCTTAACTGACTTTTCGTTTTTCAGTTATGCTGTCCACAGACTGACAGACATAGATGGACATTTTTCTAAAGATGCTTTTTTTTATTCAGGGGTCTCAAAATAGATATTTCCGGTGAAATCTCGACATCGAATTTTCGGGTAGAATACAATACTTCCATCACTTAGTAGTAGAGAAAGTAAAAATAGCTGAAATTTTAAAATTGTCGAAGTCAATGTGGTGGCTTGTGTTTTCTGTCCTGTCCACACCGGAAGCCAAGAAACAAGTAATAGCATATCTTCAGAAGACTATTTTTTTAAAAATAGCTGTACGTATTCCCTCAAAGGTGAAATGGGGTACTCACATAGGATAATCCGCAGTCTCCACCAATATTAGGATCGTCACTCCACGACCTTTATTCAAGAGTTGGCGTATTTTCTCGATGTTTTGGTTGATTCTTAATGTCACGGATCCAGCTGTGTTTAACGCTGTCTAGTCGTAGTACAACACTGCTTCCATACATTCCTTTGAAGTTCTCCCAAGTTTTACATTCATACTTTGCTGCATCTCATACACATCACTGAAAATTTCAAATTCTGGACTGTTAGTGCTAGCTTTTTAAAGGTATACTATAGATGTAATATAATGCCAACATATTAAAGGCTAGATTACAATGATTTTTTCATAATAGTTAAGAAATTATGATCAAATTTGTTTAATTTTTGTTTCATCGCTAAAAAGTCCCTAGCGACAAAAACCCTAGAATAAAAATACATGTACTTTTTCAACCGATAGGATTAAGTCCAACGCACGCCAAGTCTGCCCCAGTACTTGGGGCAAAGTCGGAGGCGGATTACAGGAAATGGCGGACAGGAAAGTCGTGGTACAATAGCAACCACCCCAACACACGCCAAGTCTGCCCCACTACTTGGGGCAAAGTCGGAGGCGGATTACAGGAAATGGCGGACAGGAAAGTCGTGGTACAATACCAACCACCCCAGCATTCGCCTACAAACGCGGAGAAACAATTAAAAGGCCGTGGGTCACCTCGGGTGGTTGCCGGGAAGTTTACGCGGGCCACCTTGCTCGGAATGAGGTCTAGGTTCACATTAACCAAACAACGTTACTTATTTTGCAATAAATTGTTTATTTTGAAGAAAGTTTCTTGTTAACAAACTATTTACAAATAACTAGATATATATTTCTTTTCTCTGGTAAGGTGTTTCGAAAACTTGTCTACGTCTACATTACACCAAAAACAGATACAATATAAACTTCAACAATGAACACTGTACACACTTATACATACATAGAGGAGGACCAATCCAAACCCCTCACATGTGCGTTAAATTCCCACCACAGCAGCGCCTCTCACGGCGATTTTATGTAGGTATACTATACCCCGCTCTCATTCCAGGTGACACACAAAGAAAGGTTTTTGTCTCTTTCATAAACTCAACATATAGGTACTTAAGTGTGCTAATAATAAAATCAGAGTAACTATGGACATCAAACACACTTCTCAAACTGCTTATGAACAATAGATATTAAGTGAAAACTTTATCAACTCTTTCAAAGAAAATTACAGCAATACATAAACTATTTCAATGTACTTAGTATAGTTAACGATTTTAAAACATACCACGTGAATCAATCTTTTCTTACAATTATTGAAGAAGTTACTTCTAAGGGATCTTAAATCATGTTGTTCTACATGTTTAGGGAAGCGAAGTAATAGCAAATGAGAGACAAGAAATCCGTTTAAGAATAAAAATCTCCACGGCATTTTTTGCTAATCTGGGAAAACCACGAAAAAATTAAGATTAGGGTGATCGCCCCAGTAATCGAACACAGGTCTCTCAAATGCGAGTCTCGCTTATTACTGCGCAAGCATCTTCCTTGACCACCCTGTATATCATAGCTGTGTAAAAGTGATATAATGTGTCATTTTCCCTACCTCGTAATTTTAACCCCGTCCACTCTTCCGAACACCGGTTAGCTACCACGTCACGCCCCCGCTGTTATCTGTTTACCTCAGAGAAGCTGCCAATCCCTCAAATGGTGTGAGTAGTGGAGTCACGTCGTATAACAAGGTACAAATATACTTCAAAATCGAATTGAAACATGAGTACTTTTGTCTTCCTGATAAAAATAAAGCATTTGTTTGCTGTGACATAAGAAAATGTACGTAACGTAATCACAATTACGTATTCATAAAACCAATACATCATATTTCTATTCGGTTCCGCCACGTTGAAAATTAACTTGTGTGTAAAGGCTGTGAAACCGTAAATAGAACCGGAAAAGACAGGTGGCCTGCATTTGGTAATTTGGAGAGGTTAAATACTCGATTGCATTCCTCTTACCTCTCTGCCCCATGCCAGCTCTATATAGATTGATTCACCTGGTATGTGAATAAGTACATATTAAATTAAACCATCCACTGCAAGAAAGTGAAATAAATGTCTATTCAGTTCCACATCAATACATCCACCCGATCTATAACTAAAGTCTATTGAAGTCTTTAAACAAACATGAGAGCTTGGGGAAATTTCATGCGTAATTAAATATTGTCCTTCTCTGGCAGCCTGGTAACAAGTGGATTGTGTACATAAACTTGAAGCAACATAATGGAAGGAAGTGCTTATATGCTGCTGGAGAAGGCAATATTACTAGATTGCTGGTGTTGCCTCCAATTGCGTTTTACACTTATTTCAAGTTTAATTGAAATTTCCGAAACAGGTTTGCTATTTGCAGTTTGAAGTATTATTGCCAAGTAAGAAACTGGTCGAAGTCATTAACTAATTGTTGCGCATATGAGAGCAAAGTGCTCAAGTGAGCCCTAAGAGAACATGGAAAGTTTAGTTTGCGATTTTGGTGGTCCATACATTATTTATAATTCCTGTTCATTTTGTGCTAGAACCGGTATTTTATGACTACTAATAAACTATACATTTTTACTTTCTCTACTGGTAAGTGGAGGAAGTATTGTATTCCACCCAAAAATTCGATGTCGAGGTTTCACCGGAAATATATGTTTTGAGCATTTTTAGAAAAAGGTCCGCGCGCGCGTATGTGTCTGTATGTCTGTCTGGCTATGGGCAGCATAACTCAAAAACGAAAAGTCGGTTATAAACCAAAGTTAGTATTTAAGTTTAATGTCTTTCAAGGATGCGACACGAAGATTTTGAAGAAAATATGCCCACCCTAAACTACCTTTACATGGAAAATTTTTAGAAAATTTTGATTTTCTTGAAAATGGCTCTAACGATTTTGATTAAAATGTCATATGTTTAAGATATTTGTATGACAAATTAAATGTTTATTTTGAGAGGTAGAACTGGAACTTAAAAATTCAATGCCACAACTGGGATTTGAACCACAGACCTTCCGCTTACCGGGCGGACGCTCTAACCACTGAGCTATTGTGACAAACTGCCAGAATGGCATTAAATTCTCAAACCAGTTCGTATTTCTCCTGGTAAACCACAAAGGCAGTCTCACATCAGAGACAAATTACCCCAATGGTGACTTACTATTGTAAGTACTTTATATCCCAGGATTAAATAACCTTCAGATGGTAATTATTATTTATTTATGCCAACAAACTTACTGTTGGTGTTTTTAAACACACAAACCGTGTGTGGGCAAAGTTTGAGAGGTAGAACTGGAACTTAAAAATTCAATGCCACAACTGGGATTTGAACCACAGACGTTCCACTTACCGGGCGGACGCTCTAACCACTGAGCTATTGTGACAAACTGCCAGAATGGAATTTTGAATTTTCAGGCTATAGCCTATGTAGACATGTTTACTCTGGATGAGTTTTGAATAACTTGTAAACCGTAAGAGATACACAAAATGTTACTATACAAAAAATGTAGATCTTGCTAAAACACACAATTTATGTCTGGATATTTTTTTGTAGAGTGAACCATTTCGGAAATAATTTGTCATAAAAATATCTCAAACATGACATTTTAATAAAAATCGTTAGAGCTATTTTCAAGAAAATCAAAATTTTCGAAATATTTTCCATGTAAAGTGTAGTTTAGGGTCAGGCTATTTTCTTCAAAATATTCTTGAAAGACATTAAACTTAAATATCAACTTTGGTTTCTAACCGACTTTTCGTTTTTGAGTTATGCTGTCCAGAGACTGACACACACACACACACACACACACACACACACACACACACACACACACACACACACACACACACACACACACACACACACACACACACACATACATGGACCTTTTTTTTAAAAAAATACTCTGTTTTGGATTCAGGGGGCCGCAAAACATATTTCCGGTGAAATCTCGACATCAAATTTTTGGGTGGAACACAATTCATCCTCTATTTTATTAAACGTAGTAGAGAAAGTAATATTCGTAATAAAAACCATGTATATTTAAGCTTAATGAAGCTAAACATTAGAAAGAAAGAAAAATACTTTAGAAAAATAAATGTAAGCATACCGGGTGGAAGGGAAGTCATTACATCAATTTATACCAGTGGTAGATCTCAATATTTCGAACACATTTTGTATCTTACGTTTTTGTCTCTGACCATTTCCTTATTTTAGTTTTCTCAAAAACAAGCTGGCAACATTGGGCGTCACTTTCCTTAGCTCAGTACATAAATAAACACAGTATCGGTGCGTCTTGAGAACACAAACAAATACCCTGCCTTGTTCTTCTGTGTTTACTGTGTGAGTGTAGACCAATCAAAAGCGTTACCTCCCAAAACATTAAAGCGAAAGCGAAAGTGCCCGAGCTGTTTACATCCACAAACCAGCTCAATTCCCTGACCAACCTCAATGCAACGTTGTCGACTTACTGCACGTATGAAAAAGCTGTTTGGAGTATTCCTTCACGTCTTTTAAGTGATTAATTATTTTGAATGTGTGATGTTCCATGAAGCTATGTCAGAAATAAGTTACCCTAGGCATCTTACACGTAACAAACTGTTATCTTCGTACATTCCTGTGGAATTACGCATCCAAGTTGGATAAAAAACCAGTTATTTTATCGAAATCTGTTGATCAAAGAACAACATGTTATTAGACTTTTTTGTATGTAATGCCTCTATGAAGCACATGTTAGAAGGAATGTAAGGGCTTCCCTTCCACTCTGTATAAGTACAGAAATATAGCACAGGCCTCCTATAGTAAGCCCCACGTGACTAACGGAGGGTTAATCAAGGTGCCGCAGCAGTGTCAAGGACGCTGTTTGAAGGCAGACCAGCAACCTGGTTCTAACCATTACAGTACACAAGGTATGGATGGCACCAGCGCCCGCGCCGGTACTCTAACATTTACCAGATAAACAAAGTGAGTAATACATTATCTTGCTTTCTTTTTTATATTAACAATTAGTGCGAATATAGACCTCTATACAATTAACATACGAACAAATTTTCGTTTACTTTAAACATCCAAAAATAGCACAACATACATATTACCAACATTTCTTAAAATCCAATAAAACTGTACTGCTTTCTTCACAAAAAATATTATTTACCTCGTTTCCAGCAAGGAAAATATATCTCTGTATTGCATTTCTTGAAGAGAAAACATTTATATCGTGCCCATGAAGTCTAAAATCTAAAACCAATTCAGTACAGTGGATATCTGCATTGTTACACGACAACTGTTCATCGCAGTATTGTTTTATCTTTAAAGTTAACACGTTATCTTTTGTTCCCGGATTTCGTGCAGCTGTTGAAGGGAAACATTTATTTAGAAGATATTCAGGATACAAAAATCACGAATGTTTAAGGCCTTGGCAACGAAACCGGAGGAAAATATTCTGTAGGCTTCAGAAATGTTAAAGTAGTAGATGAATAGTTATGATTTTATTGCAGTGTGATGAATTGGGAATGTTCCCAAGATGACCCGAATTGAAGCGTTTATTGCTGTGTTTAACGTTTGATAAATGAGGAAAGCACCGTACTGCCGATTCGTAGACTAAGAGCTAGGTTCACTCAAGGCTGTTCCTTGTTGGCCTTGGAAGCGTGGCCCAGCGAGCACGCGGCGTCAGGCGGGGGAACCGCAGAGATGCATAGAGTTCGGGACCTTGAGTGGACTGGCCAGGGTGAAACCACTTACACCAGCCAACAATTAGAGTCCATCCAATACCACCGTACCATATACGCAAGTTTTATTGAGTGCTAGTCTGGCATGTTAGTTTTCCTTCAACGTGTATTTTATTGACGTAATAAATGGCCCTTTCAACGCATGCGCATTCGAAGAATGCAGCTACAGCAGCATTTTCCCTAGCAAGCAACGTCAAAGCATTTGTGAAAATAAAAATTTTACAGTTTCTTGTGATCGTCACAATTTGTTTTACAAAATACTCAGGACATATAATGCGTACATCATTTTAACGTGCTAGGTTAAACTATTGTTAAAATATCGTCTTTTATTCACAACTAATCAGCTTTTAATTAGGTAATATAAACTAAACTTTATTTTTGAGCTTACTCGAGCAAACCTAAATGTGATAATTATACGTCTGGATGTCATTAAAGTACAGTGCAGGTTTCCATCAATCAGAAGAAAGTTACTCTCGGTGCGTTGAATCCAAAAACAAATAGCGCGAGTTTTGGAAAAGTAAAAATGTCGGACACGAGTGTGACAGTGAGGTATAACACCGGTGGAAAATTTCTCCAGAGACACTTTATTGCCGAGGAACACATACGAAAAATTCTATACATAAGCCATGGTTTGGAGAAAATCAAAATGTATAACGTTATTCTTGCAAAATGTATTACTAGTGCACAAAATATGAAACATCGACCCTGTGGGTTCGCTGCTCTACTGTAAAATCAAATATTCAAGGCCAGAGTCAGAATAAAAGCAAAACTTTCGCGACTGCGCACATATCACAACACTGTCAGCTGTTCCAATGCGTAAGGTAAGATCAGTGCACTTATTGACTCTCGTAAATGTAGAATATTGAAAATAAAGTATTTTAAAGACACATGCTTGAGCGTATATAGTAGTAAGAAACATGACTATAATGGCAATTAAGTGGGAAGTATTACAATAATGAAACAAGCGGCATACTTGCATCTCAATTGTCATCACATTCTCTTGGTGTAGCTTCTATGGAGAACGCTTCCCATAAACTAGAAGCTCCATGGCGTGACGTCACGTCGTCAGGGGAACAGAGACAGTGTGACAGACGAGATAGCAAAATGATGTGCTAAAAGGGGTTTTAACGGCGAAACTGTGTTAATTTGAGTTGCGTAAGTCCATATGTGTTTTAAGTTTTTTGAAAATACAGTAATTAGAAAAGAGACAAGCTTACACTATGCTATTTTGTGTAGGTATTTCCTAATTTTAAGTAGTTTAACAGAAGAAATTTGTTGTCTACATTATTATTTAACTTCTTCCAGGTGGTCAGTTTATTTATTATTTTAGTTCGTTTGTCCTTGTTCACTTTTTATATACGTTTTAAATATAAACGTACGTATCCCTGTCGAGACTTTCTCACAAACACAGCACTTAACAAGACTTGCGTATACAGTACGTCTCAATCTAACTGGACTCCACTAATTAGACTAGGAGGACCAATCAGGCGACTGGTCATGCAAACTATGTACCCAGAAGGAACTCTGACACAATAATCGTCGCCTGACCTGCTCATACGATCCCAACAAAGACCTTCATCTTGGCCTCGTTCATGCATGCAGTGTTGTCAGCACTATTAAAAACATGTCAGTAGAAAAACTATAACATTTCAGAATATGCACCTAAACACCAATATTAGAGTACACATCAGTTTACATTTGCCCTGTTGTCAAGTCAAATATTTATTTTCATTACACTAGTATTAGAGTTAGGGCCAGTACAGCTTTCGAAACCAAAGGTTCAGACACTTATTTCACTAGTCTTGAAGTTACTATTGATTCAACCAAGATCGCTATCATAAATGGCCCCTTCCTCACTTTGGACTGATCACACATCCTGACTACTCTCTCTGATACAGAGTTTGTCTGCTCCATCATCACATTTCATATCATCTCCTTCCTCACTTTGGACTGATCACACATCCTGACTTCTCTCTCTGATACAGAGTTTGTCTGCTCCATCATCACATTTCATATCATCTCCTTCCTCACTTCGGACTGATCACACATCCTGGCTACTCTCTCTGATACAGAGTTTGTCTGCTCCATCATCACATTTCGTATCATCTCCTTCCTCACTTTGGACTGATCACACATCCTGACTACTCTCTCTGATACAGAGTTTGTCTGCTCCATCATCACATTTCATATCATCTCCTTCCTCACTTTGGACTGATCACACATACTGGCTACTCTCTCTGATACAGAGTTTGTCTGCTCCAACATCACATTTCATATCATCTCCTTCCTCACTTTGGACTGATCACACATCCTGACTACTCTCTCTGATACAGAGTTTGTCTGCTCCATCATCACATTTCATATCATCTCCTTCCTCACTTGGGACTGATCACACATCCTGACTACTCTCTCTGATACAGAGTTTGTCTGCTCCATCATCACATTTCATATCATCTCCTTCATCACTTTGGACTGATCACACATCCTGACTACTCTCTCTGATACAGAGTTTGTCTGCTCCATCATCACATTTCATATCATCTCCTTCCTCACTTTGGACTGATCACACATACTGGCTACTCTCTCTGATACAGAGTTTGTCTGCTCCAACATCACATTTCATATCATCTCCTTCCTCACTTTGGACTGATCACACATCCTGACTACTCTCTCTGATACAGAGTTTGTCTGCTCCATCATCACATTTCATATCATCTCCTTCCTCACTTTGGACTGATCACACATCCTGACTACTCTCTCTGATACAGAGTTTGTCTGCTCCATCATCACATTTTATATCATCTCCTTCCTCACTTTGGACTGATCACACATACTGGCTACTCTCTCTGATACAGAGTTTGTCTGCTCCATCATCACATTTCATATCATCTCCTTCCTCACTTTGGACTGATCACACATCCTGACTACTCTCTCTGATACAGAGTTTGTCTGCTCCATCATCACATTTCATATCATCTCCTTCCTCACTTTGGACTGATCACACATCCTGACTACTCTCTCTGATACAGAGTTTGTCTGCTCCATCATCAGATTTCATATCATCTCCTTCCTCACTTTGGACTGATCACACATACTGGCTACTCTCTCTGATACAGAGTTTGTCTGCTCCATCATCAGATTTCATATCATCTCCTTCCTCACTTCAGACTGATCACACATCCTGACTACTCTCTCTGATACAGAGTTTGTCTGCTCCATCATCACATTTTATATCATCTCCTTCCTCACTTTGGACTGATCACACATCCTGACTACTCTCTCTGATACAGAGTTTGTCTGCTCCATCATCACATTTCATATCATCTCCTTCCTCACTTCGGACTGATCACACATCCTGACTACTCTCTCTGATACAGAGTTTGTCTGCTCCATCATCACATTTCATATCATCTCCTTCCTCACTTCGGATTGATCACACATCCTGACTACTCTCTCTGATACAGAGTTTGTCTGCTCCATCATCACATTTCATATCATCTCCTTCCTCACTTCGGACTGATCACACATCCTGACTACTCTCTCTGATAGAGAGTTTGTCTGCTCCATCATCACATTTCATATCATCTCCTTCCTCACTTTGGACTGATCACACATCCTGACTACTCTCTCTGATACAGAGTTTGTCTGCTCCATCATCACATTTCATATCATCTCCTTCCTCACTTCGGACTGATCACACATCCTGACTACTCTCTCTGATACAGAGTTTGTCTGCTCCATCATCACATTTCATATCATCTCCTTCCTCACTTCGGATTGATCACACATCCTGACTACTCTCTCTGATACAGAGTTTGTCTGCTCCATCATCACATTTCATATCATCTCCTTCCTCACTTCGGACTGATCACACATCCTGACTACTCTCTCTGATACAGAGTTTGTCTGCTCCATCATCACATTCCATATCATCTCCTTCCTCACTTCAGACTGATCACACATCCTGACTACTCTCTCTGATACAGAGTTTGTCTGCTCCATCATCACATTTCATATCATCTCCTTCCTCACTTGGGACTGATCACACATCCTGACTACTCTCTCTGATACAGAGTTTGTCTGCTCCATCATCACATTTCATATCATCTCCTTCCTCACTTCGGACTGATCACACATCCTGACTACTCTCTCTGATACAGAGTTTGTCTGCTCCATCATCACATTTCATATCATCTCCTTCCTCACTTCGGACTGATCACACATCCTGACTACTCTCTGATACAGAGTTTGTCTGCTCCATCATCACATTTCATATCATCTCCTTCCTCACTTTGGACTGATCACACATCCTGACTACTCTCTCTGATACAGAGTTTGTCTGCTCCATCATCACATTTCATATCATCTCCTTCCTCACTTCGGACTGATCACACATCCTGACTACTCTCTCTGATACAGAGTTTGTCTGCTCGTAGAGTAGAACAGAACGATAGCCTTAACCCCTGTCAGAATAGACAAATTAAAAAATAAACTGGTGAAAGTTTGATCGAACCTTATTGCTGGACATATTATATCTGACATAACTTTCTGACGTTCAGTGCACAAAATTACAAAATATGAACCTGATTTAAATCTGTGTGAACGAGTTGAAAGATGAGCTCTAGAGACGGGCAACACTGCAAGCATGTCTTGTGGCCATTGCACCACGAATCCGCGAGTACGTTTCTTGGTGCTTTCCTCCAGTAATAACAGTGTACGAATAGAAGGAAAATGGCGCACAAAAACACTCACACTGCATTCCTATTATCGTATGTAAGGGACGAAACAACATCAAACAACACCTGACTTGATTGTCTTGTCTTAGTTTTATCAAACATTTCTCAAAATACAGTAAACATTTCTCTGTTTTAAACAATAAGTCAATATTTAACATGTTTATAGAAGAATGCTTTATTAGAATGACCTGTGCATAATGCCTGGGCATTAGAGTTGGTCACGATAGACTCCTGCATTCTAACCAGTATTAACCAGAGAGTAGAGAACAAGAGAGGCATTTTACTCTTGGATTCAACCTTTCCGACATGTAACAAAACATAGAAACACAAAACTAGTCGCCTTAAAATGCAGTTCGAGTCCCGGCTGAAGAGTGGAAGTATCTTGCATTTCGGTCCACACTGCACTGCAGGCCAGTAGAATAGGAGTCATTCTACTGGCCTTCACAAGTAGGTATGTATAGCAACTAGGAGGTGCTTCTATATGTTTACATTTTCACGCGTCGTGTTTTTCGTGTATAGCTCTAGATTACTCACATATGAATATGCAACTTGCAACAATGTCTCCAAATGACAAACGGTGTTCCCAAGGAGCCACAATTTGTTCCCCGATGTATCTCTGCAGCATTTGCATACATTACGTCAGTTACAGTTAAGGGAAATTGCGACTGACTTTTCTACGTTTTTTAATTTTACATCCGTTTACTTCAAAACTGCCACACTTAACATAAATAAACAATGGCAGGACTGTGCAAAACCTAAATGTTGTAGCTCAGATGATAGGACTAAATACTTTTAAGTAGATAAAAAAGCTATTTCAAAGCGCCTTCACATTTTTCACAGCAGTGTACCTGTGGCATTTTCTGATACTAAAGTAAACTGAAAGTAAATTCAAGTACTTGATTGAAGCTGATGTTATTACTTGCAGAGAAATACATTTTTGTTTTTACGAAGTGGTTAGCATTAAAATTACTTTTCTTTGCAGTACAATTTATTTCGTGTGTGCCAATGAATAAAGCAATCATCAAATGCATATTGGAATCTTTAGATAAGACGTTTGACATAATGTATGCAACTTTACATACAAATCAGAGCAAAACTGAAATGTAAGGAGCGAAGTTCATACGAAATACAAAATTGAGAAAGAAAATGAGCAGTGTTTTCAGATAAAGCGCACAGGGAGTTAAACATCTCGCTGGACTGTTAAAATTGGTGTGTCGAGGGAAATATTTGGCTAAAATTATTCACAGGTGTCTATAGAATATTTATATGATATTATTCCAAAACCGAAAATTTAATTTTCACTAAACATTTACTCCCAGGCTTTTTAATATACACGACTGCTTGGTCGAACAATAAAGGTAGAACTTTCCTCCCTGCAATGTACGCGCCGGCTGAGAAGATTGGTAAAATGTGGTCTTTGTCAGTTTGTAAGAGTGGGAATATGAACCCTAGCAATATGGCCGACTCTCTATACTCTCTGGTGCAAACAAATGTATTGAAACATTTGCTCTGGTTAGCTTCAGAAGGAGACCTATTTTATACAGGCAATTCTTTTGCAGCTCTTATGAGAAAACAGTTATACAAAACACACAAAGCCCTTTAGTAATGCTTTTTTCAGGGTCAAAGTACTGAAACGTTTGACAGGTACAAGAATTTATATTTTACATATCTTACTAGATATTATTATGCTTTAAGTTAGAGCTTTTACGAGGGCAACTCCAAAAGTAAGTTCCGGTCTTCACGATTCTTGATTCCCTGTGTTCAGTATGCTCTTGGCAGTGTGAGTGTGGCTTAGATATGATTCTTTCTATGAGTAGCTGCAATTCATCATGGAATGATTGTGTCGTAAATTCCAAGAATTGAAGCAAGATCTGTCTACTCAACTCCAATCCAGTGGGTCACCAACCAAGTAGTTTTCTTCTGTAGAATTTTCCATCAAGATCGTGACCATCCCAGCTCGCGCCAGGACGGAACTGAGTCCGTGACGTCAGTCCTTACATGAGGACTATTGAAAAACTTCGGTGGCTGTGAAGGGCTCATGCATGAAAGTATGATTGCGGAATATGTAATCACAATAGTTTCAAGATTTCAGAACGCCATGAGAATTTCTCACCAATCAGTAGGGCTGTTCTGTATGGAGGGGGGAGGGGTGAGACAACCGTTAGACTATCGTACGTTTTGTACTCCACGGATACCAAAACACTGCCGAAGCGCCCCAAAAGACCACAAGGATAGTAACAACACATACATTCTTTTAATGCTACAGGATGCTTAATAATTTCTCAACCAGATTGTCACGAGAGATGGTTGTCAAGGCTGAAACCACACTACAACCAATGGAATGGAGAAACACCAAGTCCCTTTCGAAACCACGAACAATTTGAACAAAGAACCTGGGGACAACTGGTTTTGTTTTGGGACAAGCAAGGGGTCCATGATGCAAGATACAACAGAACTGCAGGATCCTGACCAGACTTAGGAGACCAACTTACAACAAGCGACATGGCTTTTTGAGTTCTGGGGAGGCTTTATTCCATGATAATGTTCGTGCACATACAGTTGCACACAACTAGAATACATATACCACAACAGTTCCAGCGGAAGGTTTTTGATCATCCAGAATGTAACTGACTTGATTATCAATTGTTCTATTACTTGAAGGGATGCACCACTGAAATTTAATATAAAGCTCGCAAACACATAGGTGCTATAAATTCAAAACCTGTTTTGAGTTTTTGTATTATCAATATAATGCAGGCCAAAGTAGATTGCCAAAACCTGATCAAATAAATACTTTGTGCCATTCTTTCGAATGGTTTTTGAGTTATTAATTTTTAAAACATTTTAGAAGATCAGATATTTCAAATGAAACTTAAAATTCTAAAGACCATTTTCTTTTCAACTAAGCCTAGAGAAAGAAAATTACGATAGATTTGTCTCTTAGAATCAAATTTCTGACAGCATTTTAAAAGCTGCTATTTTTAAAATTACATGTTGGGGACCATTTTTGCATAATATAGTAAAGTTCAGCTTTAAAGTTTAGTAACTCCGAAACTAAAAACTATATCCTACTGATATTTAAAACTATCTAATGTCATATAAGGCAATATGGCAAATAAATTTTGAGGTAAATGAACTTTACAGAGGTCACATTTTCAGTGTGGCATCCCCCGAAATATATGAGGAGCTCGAAGATGACTAACATCACAGGTAGTGGAGTTCTACGCAGAAGCAATTGCGAATCTTGTAAATTGATACGACAAATGCTTGAATATAAATGCAGATAAGAGTGAAAAAATGTAACTAGTACTCAGGTTTGTGTAATAAAAGTTAAACAAAAGTAGGATTTACTTAACAAAATTATTGGAACTTACTTTTTAAATTGCCCTCGGAAATATTTATAGCCCCGAACTTGCTTTTTAAATTGCAATTGGACATATTTACAGTTTAAAGAGAGATTTTTAAGTTTTTTCTCATGTTTCAAAGCAACAAGAAAGGTTATGCTTTGCTTTGTGACATAGAGCGTATAAATAAAGGTTGGCGCTCGTCACATTTGGGCCAAAGAGTACTGCATACCCGTACCGTCAATTGGTCCCTACGATATAGGGAATTGCGTCTCACACAACCACAGGAAGAGTTTTAGAATCACATCATCTGATTTTCTGCAATTTAAATATTTAGTGTAACATCAATTCCTTGTTAGTGCAAAGTTTTTTGTGTTTAGAATCAGCGATACGACAGTGAGTATTAGGTCTATGTAAAGTACTCAAAAGTGAGAGAGCGTTAAATAAAATATAGTATAAACTTCAGAAAAGTTGCTCTAAAATTCTTAATGCTAAGATAAAATCAATTATTTTAGCATGCTGCAAAACTACACAGGCAGTTCCACATTCTAGGCATTTGGCAAGAGAGGTCTTTTGTGATTAGGCAGTTGTTATTCGCAAGATAGCCCAGTTATTTGGTTTTGCAGCATTTCAAGTTATGCGGCTCTTGGCAATATGTAGGATAAAACCGTCACATATTCCAATGTCTCAGTATATCTAGTTTCATTGCTCTGGATGTCTAAACGACCCCTAGCTTTTATAAAACCTTCAACATTTCATCTCCTAAACAAGAGATTCTTTCGTTATTTAGTGTTACAATGAAGTCGTGTATTTTACCTTGGCATGAGCAATATATACTTATTATCAGGCATAGGAATTCTTAAGCACTTGTCTTCAACTTTTACACTCGAAACATGTGTTAACACAAGGAATGGAAAAACAATGGTCAAGTGCCTCTGACCGGCAGGTAAGCACGGTTTGGCGAGTACTGTGTGTGAACCCCAACAGAATGTACGAGGAATTTGGGTACTTTGTTATCTGCGACGTCATTGCCTGAAGTCCAGAAATGGTTTCTACCGTCATACCTTTAACTTTCAGAAATTCTTATGCCTGATTAAAATGATAAATCACTGTATTAAGAACTTAGGGCAGGGATAGCTTGCGTTGCCAGTTTTTAGGCTATAGATGTATGAATTTGTTTGTAATAACTTAATAAGGTTCCACACACACACACACACACACACACACACACACACACACACACACACACACACACACACACACACACACACACACACACACAGGAATTAAGTTATAAAATAGGCCACTAGTCCCTGCTATATATTCTTTATACTGTGATGATGACTTAAAATTGCACTTACAATTAAAAATATTTATCGATTAAACTAAAGTAAAGCCCAATTGGGGCTAAACCCCACAGAACCAACCCTGTATTCTCTGCCTCCATCTAGGACATGGTATTGGGAACGCCATTCTGGTGTCCGGGAACAGGAACGGCTCAACATCTCACGAGGCTGAGTGCACCCCGTTCCAGATTATTTCCCAAGGCAGCAACGCTATTGCGTCAGCACAGGGACGGACTTATGGGTCGAGACAACATATAAAAATATTTATCAAAATTAAAATGTAAGATAGTTTAGATAAATATAGTTTTAAACAAAATGTAAAATGGTTGATGCCTTTAGTTTACTAACATTATTTCACTAGGTTGAAGAGATGTTTGTGTGCAAGAGCTGGTACACAATAAACAGATGGCAACCTGGTGTGTTGCACTCATATGACTTTCTCTACTCTTGTATTAACTATTATTACTAACACTTATTCTTCTGTCTTGTTCACATTAAAGATAAATATTTATAGAAATCATCTTATGCTCATTTTCTTGTAGGTACAAGGGGAATATGGAAACACAGTAGACTTCAGGATTAGTCAAATATTTTAAAGCTGATCGCTATGTGATGGTTTTGAAATTCCATTCTCTTTGTACGGCCAAGAGATAAAAAAAATGAGCGAACTAAGTGCTTAAAAATTTAAATAAAGCAAAACGAATATTTCGAAAATGGTTTCTTTCTAATAAAAATGTATTTTACATAAATTGAGTGCTTTAACGAGATTTACATTTTTGTAAATCAATAAGTTCCCTCCACCCTGTATAGGGCACAAGGGTGTGTTATTGCTTCTGGTAAATACTCCAATACCCAAAACAAAGTTGTCATAGAGGCGACATATATGTCTACGCTCTAAATCGTATTGGCTGGAAGAGAAAGAGCGGATTACGGGACCCCTTACCATGATTGTTAGCCATCCGCTAGTACAGGACACAACTTTGAAGGGGCTAAAATCTAAAGGGAAAACTTGATGCGCGCGCACATTGACGGTGAAGCTCGCGCCTCAGAAAAGGCTACAAAATCCGCGGAAGATTTTCTTTGTCGCTCTTTGTACCAACAAGGAAATGTGCAATAATCAATTCCAGCAAGGTTTAACTTGAAACAGATAGAAGAATTAGTTTGTAAAGGAAATCAAGTCAAGTTACGCCATTGACACTACTCCAATGTAACAACTGGAGTTTCTATTTTATTTTCCATATACGAACTTTCATATGCACTCTCACTACTCAAATTTTGTATTTTCTGTCTTGTTCTGCTTACCATTTCTAGTTTATTGTGTACCAGTGTCCAAACCTTATATTTTAAATCAAATAATTGAAGAAATATCGCCTGTTCAGTGTCTAACACTATCTTGTTCACTTACCATGTTATCATAGAGTAAGAATCTTCGTTGAAGACTTGACTCAAAATGTAAAAACAGAAATATATTGCAACATATGGAGCGAATGACTAAGTTTGGGGTGCACTGTGTTGCAATTGTTGTCGACTTGTCCGAGTGACAATGGAAATGCTTTTACAAACCGTAAAAAGAAATACCAAGACATTTAGAAAAGTCATTTTTTCAAGCAATAGGACCATTATGCTTATTATATTACCAGTTCACTAGATATGTATTGAGACACGGAAAATGACCACCCAATAATAGCAGGCATACCATTGTTGCACCATTCATTCTTGCTCAGTTTAAGTTTGAAGTCTGGAAAGTGTGAACGTTTTGTCAAGTGCAATGCAGATTCAGAGAAAGCATTTTGTACTACTTCAAATGTCACTTAAATGAAAGTAGTCACTTAAGTGTTTGAGAGGGGCTTTTGTGGACTGTTCTCCGTCCGTCAAGTGTAACTGTGTTCCGCTGGAGGGGAGGGGACGGCAATCTCTTAAAGATGAAGATAAGAGTGACATCACCACAATGATTAGGGAGGATCCAAGACTACTCTACAAAGATATCGCACTGACATTAGGGATAGGTTTCAACTATCCTTCATGAACGCCTTCGTGTAAAGGACACATTGTTGCATCATCTGCTCACACTGCTAATGTAACAATGGAGTTTCCACAAGGAACTGAGGCAAACTATTGATTCATCCACCCTACAGTCCCAGCATGTGATTTCTTCCTGTTTGCTATGGTGAAGAACTGACTTCGAGGTCATTGGAAAAGCAGTTTGAAGAGAAGTTATCTGCAGTGCCAAAAACTGAGTGACGTGGACACTTCCAGAAGTGGTTCAGGAGGATGAACACTGCATACAGTACCAGGGAGAACACTTTGAGAAACTGGTCTCAATACATATCTAGTGACGTGGATACTTCCAGAAGTGGTTCAGGAAGATGGAACACTGCATGCAGTACCAGGGAGAATACTTTGAGAAACTGGGATAAACAAAACATTTCTGTGACTTCATATTTTGCTGTCTCAATACATATCTAGTGACGTGGACACTTCCAGAAGTGGTTCAGGAAGATGGAACACTGCATGCAGTACCAGAGAGAATACTTTGAGAAACTGGGATAAACAAAACATTTCTGTGACTTCATATTTTGCTGTCTCAATACATATCTAGTGACGTGGATACTTCCAGAAGTGGTTCAGGAGGATGGAACACTGCATACAGTACCAGGGAGAATACTTTGAGAAACTGGGATAAACAAAACATTTCTGTGACTTCATATTTTGCTGTCTCAATACATATCTAGTGACGTGGATACTTCCAGAAGTGGTTCAGGAGGATGGAACATTACATACAGTACCAGGGAGAATATTTTGAGAAACTGGGATAAACAAAACATTTCTGTGACTTCATATTTTGCTGTCTCAATACATATCTAGTGACGTGGATACTTCCAGAAGTGGTTCAGGAAGATGGAACACTGCATGCAGTACCAGGGAGAATACTTTGAGAAACTGGGATAAACAAAACATTTCTGTGACTTCATATTTTGCTGTCTCAATACATATCTAGTGACGTGGATACTTCCAGAAGTGGTTCAGGAGGATGGAACATTACATACAGTACCAGGGAGAATATTTTGAGAAACTGGAATAAACAAAACATTTCTGTGACTTCATATTTTGCTGTCTCAATACATATCTAGTGACGTGGATACTTCCAGAAGTGGTTCAGGAGGATGGAACACTGCATGCAGTACCAGGGAGAATACTTTGAGAAACTGGGATAAACAAAACATTTCTGTGACTTCATATTTTGCTGTCTCAATACATATCTAGTGACGTGGATACTTCCAGAAGTGGTTCAAGAAGATGGAACACTGCATGCAGTACCAGGGAGAATACTTTGAGAAACTGGGATAAACAAAACATTTCTGTGACTTCATATTTTGCTGTCTCAATACATATCTAGTGACGTGGATACTTCCAGAAGTGGTTCAGGAAGATGGAACACTGCATGCAGTACCAGAGAGAATACTTTGAGAAACTGGTCTCAATACATATCTAGTGACGTGGATACTTCCAGAAGGTTCAGGAGGATGGAACATTACATACAGTACCAGGGAGAATAGTTTGAGACACTGGGATAAATAAAACATTTCTGTGACTTCATATTTTGCTGTCTCAATACATATCTAGTGACGTGGATACTTCCAGAAGGTTCAGGAGGATGGAACATTACATACAGTACCAGGGAGAATAGTTTGAGACACTGGGATAAATAAAACATTTCTGTGACTTCATATTTTGCTGTCTCAATACATATCTAGTGACGTGGACACTTCCAGAAGTGGTTCAGGAAGATGGAACACTGCATGCAGTACCAGGGAGTATACTTTGAGAAACTGGGATAAACAAAACATTTCTGTGACTTCATATTTTGCTGTCTCAATACATATCTAGTGACGTGGATACTTCCAGAAGTGGTTCAGGAAGATGGAACACTGCATGCAGTACCAGGGAGAATACTTTGAGAAACTGGGATAAACAAAACATTTCTGTGACTTCATATTTTGCTGTCTCAATACATATCTAGTGACGTGGATACTTCCAGAAGTGGTTCAGGAGGTTGAAACATTACATACAGTACCAGAGAGAATACTTCTCATGAAATTAATGTTATTTTAAGATTGAATACTTATTTGAAAGAATCATGGTCCATACGCTCTGAAGATAATATACGATTTAAGAGGAATCTTCGCAGAGGTATAATTAGAAAATCATGTTAAACGAGAAGTTGCTGTCAAACTTTGTGACTCGCCTAACACAAATGTGGTGCAAATGGCAATGATGTTTAGACTTATTTGAGCAGTGGTGCCCATCCCTTTTACTTATGAGCTAATTACGTCATATTGATGCTCTAGAGCTGGCGCAACTAAACCTTGCTAATCTGCAGCATGCGCAGAACCCTATTTTCGTAAACGTATCGCTACGCCTGTTACCGGCTCCAGTATCTAACAACGTCTCGAGGTGTGCATATAGCAGTGCATATAGACAGTTGAAGCGGCAGACAAGTGTAAGTGGCATGTTGCCTTAAATAGATTGAGATAACCCGACTTTATCCGGGTAGTACCGAAGATTCGTGCAGCTCTCGTTAGCAAGCTTTCGTTGCGTTATATCCATTTGCCCTTCAGCCACTCAGTTAAGCAAGTATTGGGGCAGTAGGTGGAGGCAAATCCGCTCTCCCCCTTTTCGGGTAAGATTGGGCACCACCGTACTTGAGTAACCACACAGACAGGGATATTTGTTCAATAGTTGGTACGATACTTTTGTGAATATATTACATGACACTGCAGAGAAGGCCGTCAGTCATCGCTCCCTGAATGGCTGTGGTACTATCCAGGGAGAAGAGATACTGTCCAGGGTCGTCGTTACTGCTGCAACTGGGCGTGGTATCCACGTCATAAGCCGTATACAACGTCTGCAATCACACAAACATAGCACATCACTTTCTCTACTCACTCTTGTAAAAACTATTCTCACAAGCACTTATTTCTAAAGGCCGGAGGGATGTGCGCTCGCATGCGATACAGTTTAACTGGACGCAGAGTGTGAAGTGCAGCACGGCAATCAAATGTGCAAACAACTGCCACTAGAAGCAAGAATCGAAAACAACGTGACGTAATTAGTGAAGCGTTGCCTTGCAAGTGTATGCAGAAGCAAGCTCAATGCGACTGTTTTGTTTCTTCTCGCAGTGAGCTGCAGACGTGGAGTGATAGTGTTCATATGATGCTACGTGTACCTACCTGCAGTTGTTTACATGCGCGAGCGATAGATAAACAGCAAAATCCATGTGCAGTATAACTATGGAAAAACGCACACACCTCCCTCCGGGCTTTACTTATTTCTCTATCCACGTCATGTTAATACAAGTCTACCATATAAACCAAGACCTATGTACGGTGTTCGTGTTCTGGCTACTGCAGTTGCTCCAACCGAAAGTACATATGTCGTACGCTGCCTCGCTGCTTTAAGCGATGTTCAACGTTTGCGTAAAGAGGGGAGGTTGGATTTACCTCCTTCCACTTTTTGCGTACAATGCCACTCTTTTAACACTCAATTGTGTTGCAGTAGTAGTTTGGTTACATGTACGTTGCTACTGATTTATGATCAAAGGTAAATCCAACCTCCCCTTTTTCGTAAGGGTTGGAGAACGCTGGTATATCATTTTCCTCGCATAGTTATATTAAACCAATATTTAATTATCTTTTCTACCATGTTGTAACTATGAAAATATGTAATTATAGACACGTTTAGCCTAGTAAACACCAAACACATTTATGTACAGGATAGAAGGCACTCAATGCACCATAGATTAACAGAATGTTTTACGTGATAAATGTAACAAAATATTTTAATCCAATTTTACTCTCTGAAAGAGCGTGCCAATGGCTAAGAATGAAGAGATGAAATGAAAGCTTATTATTTTCAGAATTAATTTATTTTTCTCGCGAGTCTCGGAGTTTAGCCAGAACATAGCATTGAAATATTACGTTAAATCTTGTTTTCAACTTGGCTACGCTGGAGCTGGTGTGCGTGCCGCCACACCGCGGTTTTAAGGAGGTAGAACATGACAGTGACATCACTGCAAACAAGTGAACGTGGACAAACTGCAGTAGTGTTTTTGAATTAATAGTCACTGGAAGTCATGGAATGTCTTATCATTTGAACTTTATTATTTTTATTTAGTTGATTACTCATGTGTTACAATTAAACTAACTTTAAATGAAGTGCTACCTTGGGAAACAAATTTCACATTCCTTTCCTCGTATGCTAATATGAAACAAAGCTAGGTTGGTATATTTATGACCCGCAGCAGAAGGTACCAAAATTTTAAAGGTAATCAAAGAATGAAACGAAAATAAAAATGTTAAAACCGCTGCTCACAAATAGTGCGCCATTGCAAGGCTTCAAACATATTTTGTCAAACGAGCTCATGCAGCTTCGACACTAACAGAGTTCTGTTTACATTAGAGGTGCGCACGCGACCTTCTTTTTCCCCACCTCATCAGAGCTCTGCTGGCGGCACAGGGAGAATGTGTCGGTGACATTGAAGAGCTATATTGCCAAATACGTAGCAGTTTAAACTCATATTGTGAAAATTACGAATACAGGAGGAAAAAAAATAGCATAAAATTTTTCAACCGGCTCATCGATATATACTTATATTTTTAATTTGGTGCAACTACAGAAAGAGAATTTAGTGAAATGCAAGGATATCGTGACTCTTTAAGGAGATCTTCGTAGCTTCCCCTTCTTTCCCTCTCTTTACCCCTCTCCAATGACAGCAGTATTCATGCTACTGGCTGGACATAGTTGTAACCAATGACACGTCGGTATGAAAATAAGTTGGATTACAATTTGAAGCATGTCAGCTGTGGAAAATCTTGCAATATTACTAAGATAAGTGAAGCTTTTAGTTTCTAATTTGCTCTTATTTTAGATTCTGTTGCTTCACTGTTAATAGCTTCAATATTTCCTTAACAGCTCGACAAATTTCGGAAACTGTGCAAATTCACAGAAATGTAATTAAAGTTTAATACCACCCAAGAATGACGGTTTATTGTATAGCTTTCAGAAGAAAACTATTATAACAAGCTGTATTATAACAATCATGTTTAGAGCAATTTCGACGCGAATTTTAATTCCAGTATAAATATAGAGAAAATTTGTAGAAGGATTAAAGGTTTTATATGTTTCTATATAATAATGCATTATGTTTGCTGTAAAAGTTCACATGTTTTTGTTATTCTATGCGCAAAGTTAAAGCTTTTCTTATAACAAACTTAATAAATGCTGCTTATTCCAAGCAACATTTACAATATGGGCATTAAGAATTGGAGATAAATCTAAAAGAAATTAAAACGTCACTTTTGTACGAGGCCAGGTGTATATCTAGCTTTCCTTGTCCTCATTACAGCGCCATGCCTCTAGCCCCGTATTGCAAGTGTCAACAGTCAGCAGTTGTGCCTCACCCCTTGCGAGGCGCGTGAGACAAAGAGTGCAGTTTAGGTACAATACTTTCCAAGCTGCTGTACTTGAACTGAACTGAAGAGCAAGGTGAAGTATGAACTAACCTGGCACTTTGAGCAGGGACACTGGTCGTGTGACGACAAGGAGGCTGTGGCCAGTGCTGCTGTACTTGAACTGAACTGAAGAGCAAGGTGAAGTATGAACTAACCTGGCACTTTGAGCAGGGACACTGGTCGTGTGAAGATGAGGAGGCTGTGGCCAGTGCTGCTGTACTTGAACTGAACTGAAGAGCAAGGTGAAGTATGAACTAACCTGGCACTTTGAGCAGGGACACTGGTCGTGTGAAGATGAGGAGGCTGTGGCCAGTGCTGCTGTACTTGAACTGAACTGAAGAGCAAGGTGAAGTATGAACTAACCTGGCACTTTGAGCAGGGACACTGGTCGTGTGAAGATGATGACGACGAGGAGGTTGTGGCCAGTGCTGCTGTACTTGAACTGAACTGAAGAGCAAGGTGAAGTATGAACTAACCTGGCACTTTGAGCAGGGACACTGGTCGTGTGAAGATGATGACGCCGAGGAGGCTGTGGCCAGTGCTGCTGTACTTGAACTGAACTGAAGAGCAAGGTGAAGTATGAACTAACCTGGCACTTTGAGCAGGGACACTGATCGTGTGAAGATGATGACGACGAGGAGGCTGTGGCCAGTGCTGCTGTACTTGAACTGAACTGAAGAGCAAGGTGAAGTATGAACTAACCTGGCACTTTGAGCAGGGACACTGGTCGTGTGACCACGAGGAGGCTGTGGCCAGTGCTGCTGTACTTGAACTGAACTGAAGAGCAAGATGAAGTATGAACTAACCTGGCACTTTGAGCAGGGACACTGGTCGTGTGAAGATGAGGAGGCTGTGGCCAGTGCTGCTGTACTTGAACTGAACTGAAGAGCAAGGTGAAGTATGAACTAACCTGGCACTTTGAGCAGGGACACTGGTCGTGTGAAGATGATGACGACGAGGAGGCTGTGGCCAGTGCTGCTGTACTTGAACTGAACTGAAGAGCAAGGTGAAGTATGAACTAACCTGGCACTTTGAGCAGGGACACTGGTCGTGTGAAGATGAGGAGGCTGTGGCCAGTGCTGCTGTACTTGAACTGAACTGAAGAGCAAGGTGAAGTATGAACTAACCTGGCACTTTGAGCAGGGACACTGGTCGTGTGAAGATGATGACGACGAGGAGGCTGTGGCCAGTGCTGCTGTACTTGAACTGAACTGAAGAGCAAGGTGAAGTATGAACTAACCTGGCACTTTGAGCAGGGACACTGGTCGTGTGAAGATGATGAGGCTGTGGCCAGTGCTGCTGTACTTGAACTGAACTGAAGAGCAAGGTGAAGTATGAACTAACCTGGCACTTTGAGCAGGGACACTGGTCGTGTGAAGATGATGACGCCGAGGAGGCTGTGGCCAGTGCTGCTGTACTTGAACTGAACTGAAGAGCAAGGTGAAGTATGAACTAACCTGGCACTTTGAGCAGGGACACTGGTCGTGTGAAGATGATGAGGCTGTGGCCAGTGCTGCTGTACTTGAACTGAACTGAAGAGCAAGGTGAAGTATGAACTAACCTGGCACTTTGAGCAGGGACACTGGTCGTGTGAAGATGAGGAGGCTGTGGCCAGTGCTGCTGTACTTGAACTGAACTGAAGAGCAAGGTGAAGTATGAACTAACCTGGCACTTTGAGCAGGGACACTGGTCGTGTGAAGATGATGACGACGAGGAGGCTGTGGCCAGTGCTGCTGTACTTGAACTGAACTGAAGAGCAAGGTGAAGTATGAACTAACCTGGCACTTTGAGCAGGGACACTGGTCGTGTGAAGATGAGGAGGCTGTGGCCAGTGCTGCTGTACTTGAACTGAACTGAAGAGCAAGGTGAAGTATGAACTAACCTGGCACTTTGAGCAGGGACACTGGTCGTGTGAAGATGATGACGACGAGGAGGCTGTGGCCAGTGCTGCTGTACTTGAACTGAACTGAAGAGCAAGGTGAAGTATGAACTAACCTGGCACTTTGAGCAGGGACACTGGTCGTGTGAAGATGATGAGGCTGTGGCCAGTGCTGCTGTACTTGAACTGAACTGAAGAGCAAGGTGAAGTATGAACTAACCTGGCACTTTGAGCAGGGACACTGGTCGTGTGAAGATGATGACGCCGAGGAGGCTGTGGCCAGTGCTGCTGTACTTGAACTGAACTGAAGAGCAAGGTGAAGTATGAACTAACCTGGCACTTTGAGCAGGGACACTGGTCGTGTGAAGATGATGAGGCTGTGGCCAGTGCTGCTGTACTTGAACTGAACTGAAGAGCAAGGTGAAGTATGAACTAACCTGGCACTTTGAGCAGGGACACTGGTCGTGTGAAGATGAGGAGGCTGTGGCCAGTGCTGCTGTACTTGAACTGAACTGAAGAGCAAGGTGAAGTATGAACTAACCTGGCACTTTGAGCAGGGACACTGGTCGTGTGAAGATGAGGAGGCTGTGGCCAGTGCTGCTGTACTTGAACTGAACTGAAGAGCAAGGTGAAGTATGAACTAACCTGGCACTTTGAGCAGGGACACTGGTCGTGTGAAGACGAGGAGGCTGTGGCCAGTGCTGCTGTACTTGAACTGAACTGAAGAGCAAGGTGAAGTATGAACTAACCTGGCACTTTGAGCAGGGACACTGGTCGTGTGAAGATGATGACGACGAGGAGGCTGTGGCCAGTGCTGCTGTACTTGAACTGAACTGAAGAGCAAGGTGAAGTATGAACTAACGTGGCACTTTGAGCAGGGACACTGGTCGTGTGAAGATGATGACGACGAGGAGGCTGTGGCCAGTGCTGCTGTACTTGAACTGAACTGAAGAGCAAGGTGAAGTATGGACTAACCTGGCACTTTGAGCAGGGACACTGGTCATGTGAAGATGATGACGACGAGGAGGCTGTGGCCAGTGCTGCTGTACTTGAACTGAACTGAAGAGCAAGGTGAAGTATGAACTAACCTGGCACTTTGAGCAGGGACACTGGTCGTGTGAAGATGAGGAGGCTGTGGCCAGTGCTGCTGTACTTGAACTGAACTGAAGAGCAAGGTGAAGTATGAACTAACCTGGCACTTTGAGCAGGGACACTGGTCGTGTGAAGATGATGACGACGAGGAGGCTGTGGCCAGTGCTGCTGTACTTGAACTGAACTGAAGAGCAAGGTGAAGTATGAACTAACCTGGCACTTTGAGCAGGGACACTGGTCGTGTGACGACGAGGAGGCTGTGGCCAAGCTGCTGTACTTGAACTGAACTGAAGAGCAAGGTGAAGTATGAACTAACCTGGCACTTTGAGCAGGGACACTGGTCGTGTGAAGATGAGGAGGCTGTGGCCAGTGCTGCTGTACTTGAACTGAACTGAAGAGCAAGGTGAAGTATGAACTAACCTGGCACTTTGAGCAGGGACACTGGTCGTGTGACGACGAGGAGGCTGTGGCCAGTGCTGCTGTACTTGAACTGAACTGAAGAGCAAGGTGAAGTATGAACTAACCTGGCACTTTGAGCAGGGACACTGGTCGTGTGAAGATGAGGAGGCTGTGGCCAGTGCTGCTGTACTTGAACTGAACTGAAGAGCAAGGTGAAGTATGAACTAACCTGGCACTTTGAGCAGGGACACTGGTCGTGTGACGACGAGGAGGCTGTGGCCAGTGCTGCTGTACTTGAACTGAACTGAAGAGCAAGGTGAAGTATGAACTAACCTGGCACTTTGAGCAGGGACACTGGTCGTGTGAAGATGATGAGGCTGTGGCCAGTGCTGCTGTACTTGAACTGAACTGAAGAGCAAGGTGAAGTATGAACTAACCTGGCACTTTGAGCAGGGACACTGGTCGTGTGAAGATGAGGAGGCTGTGGCCAGTGCTGCTGTACTTGAACTGAACTGAAGAGCAAGGTGAAGTATGAACTAACCTGGCACTTTGAGCAGGGACACTGGTCGTGTGAAGATGATGACGACGAGGAGGCTGTGGCCAGTGCTGCTGTACTTGAACTGAACTGAAGAGCAAGGTGAAGTATGAACTACCCTGGCACTTTGAGCAGGGACACTGGTCGTGTGAAGATGAGGAGGCTGTGGCCAGTGCTGCTGTACTTGAACTGAACTGAAGAGCAAGGTGAAGTATGAACTAACCTGGCACTTTGAGCAGGGACACTGGTCGTGTGAAGATGATGACGCCGAGGAGGCTGTGGCCAGTGCTGCTGTACTTGAACTGAACTGAAGAGCAAGGTGAAGTATGAAATAACCTGGCACTTTGAGCAGGGACACTGGTCGTGTGAAGATGATGACGACGAGGAGGCTGTGGCCAGTGCTGCTGTACTTGAACTGAACTGAAGAGCAAGGTGAAGTATGAACTAACCTGGCACTTTGAGCAGGGACACTGGTCGTGTGAAGATGATGACGACGAGGAGGCTGTGGCCAGTGCTGCTGTACTTGAACTGAACTGAAGAGCAAGGTGAAGTATGAACTAACCTGGCACTTTGAGCAGGGACACTGGTCGTGTGAAGATGATGACGACGAGGAGGCTGTGGCCAGTGCTGCTGTACTTGAACTGAACTGAAGAGCAAGGTGAAGTATGAACTAACCTGGCACTTTGAGCAGGGACACTGGTCGTGTGAAGATGAGGAGGCTGTGGCCAGTGCTGCTGTACTTGAACTGAACTGAAGAGCAAGGTGAAGTATGAACTAACCTGGCACTTTGAGCAGGGACACTGGTCGTGTGAAGATGAGGAGGCTGTGGCCAGTGCTGCTGTACTTGAACTGAACTGAAGAGCAAGGTGAAGTATGAACTAACCTGGCACTTTGAGCAGGGACACTGGTCGTGTGAAGATGAGGAGGCTGTGGCCAGTGCTGCTGTACTTGAACTGAACTGAAGAGCAAGGTGAAGTATGAACTAACCTGGCACTTTGAGCAGGGACACTGGTCGTGTGAAGATGATGACGAGGAGGAGGCTGTGGCCAGTGCTGCTGTACTTGAACTGAACTGAAGAGCAAGGTGAAGTATGAACTAACCTGGCACTTTGAGCAGGGACACTGGTCGTGTGAAGATGATGACGCCGAGGAGGCTGTGGCCAGTGCTGCTGTACTTGAACTGAACTGAAGAGCAAGGTGAAGTATGAAATAACCTGGCACTTTGAGCAGGGACACTGGTCGTGTGAAGATGATGACGACGAGGAGGCTGTGGCCAGTGCTGCTGTACTTGAACTGAACTGAAGAGCAAGGTGAAGTATGAACTAACCTGGCACTTTGAGCAGGGACACTGGTCGTGTGAAGATGATGACGACGAGGAGGCTGTGGCCAGTGCTGCTGTACTTGAACTGAACTGAAGAGCAAGGTGAAGTATGAACTAACCTGGCACTTTGAGCAGGGACACTGGTCGTGTGAAGATGATGACGACGAGGAGGCTGTGGCCAGTGCTGCTGTACTTGAACTGAACTGAAGAGCAAGGTGAAGTATGAACTAACCTGGCACTTTGAGCAGGGACACTGGTCGTGTGAAGATGAGGAGGCTGTGGCCAGTGCTGCTGTACTTGAACTGAACTGAAGAGCAAGGTGAAGTATGAACTAACCTGGCACTTTGAGCAGGGACACTGGTCGTGTGAAGATGAGGAGGCTGTGGCCAGTGCTGCTGTACTTGAACTGAACTGAAGAGCAAGGTGAAGTATGAACTAACCTGGCACTTTGAGCAGGGACACTGGTCGTGTGAAGATGATGACGAGGAGGAGGCTGTGGCCAGTGCTGCTGTACTTGAACTGAACTGAAGAGCAAGGTGAAGTATGAACTAACCTGGCACTTTGAGCAGGGACACTGGTCGTGTGAAGATGATGACGAGGAGGAGGCTGTGGCCAGTGCTGCTGTACTTGAACTGAACTGAAGAGCAAGGTGAAGTATGAACTAACCTGGCACTTTGAGCAGGGACACTGGTCGTGTGAAGATGATGACGATGAGGAGGCTGTGGCCAGTGCTGCTGTACTTGAACTGAACTGAAGAGCAAGGTGAAGTATGAACTAACCTGGCACTTTGAGCAGGGACACTGGTCGTGTGAAGATGATGACGCCGAGGAGGCTGTGGCCAGTGCTGCTGTACTTGAACTGAACTGAAGAGCAAGGTGAAGTATGAACTAACCTGGCACTTTGAGCAGGGACACTGGTCGTGTGAAGATGATGACGCCGAGGAGGCTGTGGCCAGTGCTGCTGTACTTGAACTGAACTGAAGAGCAAGGTGAAGTATGAACTAACCTGGCACTTTGAACAGGGACACTGGTCGTGTGAAGATGATGACGACGAGGAGGCTGTGGCCAGTGCTGCTGTACTTGAACCGAACTGAAGAGCAAGGTGAAGTATGAACTAACCTGGCACTTTGAGCAGGGACACTGGTCGTGTGAAGATGAGGAGGCTGTGGCCAGTGCTGCTGTACTTGAACTGAACTGAAGAGCAAGGTGAAGTATGAACTAACCTGGCACTTTGAGCAGGGACACTGGTCGTGTGACGACGAGGAGGCTGTGGCCAGTGCTGCTGTACTTGAACTGAACTGAAGAGCAAGGTGAAGTATGAACTAACCTGGCACTTTGAGCAGGGACACTGGTCGTGTGAAGATGATGACGACGAGGAGGCTGTGGCCAGTGCTGCTGTACTTGAACTGAACTGAAGAGCAAGGTGAAGTATGAACTAACCTGGCACTTTGAGCAGGGACACTGGTCGTGTGAAGATGATGACGACGAGGAGGCTGTGGCCAGTGCTGCTGTACTTGAACTGAACTGAAGAGCAAGGTGAAGTATGAACTAACCTGGCACTTTGAGCAGGGACACTGGTCGTGTGAAGATGAGGAGGCTGTGGCCAGTGCTGCTGTACTTGAACTGAACTGAAGAGCAAGGTGAAGTATGAACTAACCTGGCACTTTGAGCAGGGACACTGGTCGTGTGAAGATGAGGAGGCTGTGGCCAGTGCTGCTGTACTTGAACTGAACTGAAGAGCAAGGTGAAGTACTAACCTGGCACTTTGAGCAGGGACACTGGTCGTGTGAAGATGATGACGACGAGGAGGCTGTGGCCAGTGCTGCTGTACTTGAACTGAACTGAAGAGCAAGGTGAAGTACTAACCTGGCACTTTGAGCAGGGACACTGGTCGTGTGAAGATGAGGAGGCTGTGGCCAGTGCTGCTGTACTTGAACTGAACTGAAGAGCAAGGTGAAGTACTAACCTGGCACTTTGAGCAGGGACACTGGTCGTGTGAAGATGATGACGACGAGGAGGCTGTGGCCAGTGCTGCTGTACTTGAACTGAACTGAAGAGCAAGGTGAAGTATGAACTAACCTGGCACTTTGAGCAGGGACACTGGTCGTGTGAAGATGATGACGACGAGGAGGCTGTGGCCAGTGCTGCTGTACTTGAACTGAACTGAAGAGCAAGGTGAAGTATGAACTAACCTGGCACTTTGAGCAGGGACACTGGTCGTGTGAAGATGATGACGACGAGGAGGCTGTGGCCAGTGCTGCTGTACTTGAACTGAACTGAAGAGCAAGGTGAAGTATGAACTAACCTGGCACTTTGAGCAGGGACACTGGTCGTGTGAAGATGAGGAGGCTGTGGCCAGTGCTGCTGTACTTGAACTGAACTGAAGAGCAAGGTGAAGTATGAACTAACCTGGCACTTTGAGCAGGGACACTGGTCGTGTGAAGATGAGGAGGCTGTGGCCAGTGCTGCTGTACTTGAACTGAACTGAAGAGCAAGGTGAAGTATGAACTAACCTGGCACTTTGAGCAGGGACACTGATCGTGTGAAGATGATGACGACGAGGAGGCTGTGGCCAGTGCTGCTGTACTTGAACTGAACTGAAGAGCAAGGTGAAGTATGAACTAACCTGGCACTTTGAGCAGGGACACTGGTCGTGTGAAGATGAGGAGGCTGTGGCCAGTGCTGCTGTACTCGAACTGAACTGAAGAGCAAGGTGAAGTATGAACTAACCTGGCACTTTGAGCAGGGACACTGGTCGTGTGAAGATGATGACGACGAGGAGGCTGTGGCCAGTGCTGCTGTACTTGAACTGAAGTGAAGAGCAAGGTGAAGTATGAACTAACCTGGCACTTTGAGCAGGGACACTGGTCGTGTGAAGATGAGGAGGCTGTGGCCAGTGCTGCTGTACTTGAACTGAACTGAAGAGCAAGGTGAAGTATGAACTAACCTGGCACTTTGAGCAGGGACACTGGTCGTGTGAAGATGATGACGACGAGGAGGCTGTGGCCAGTGCTGCTGTACTTGAACTGAACTGAAGAGCAAGGTGAAGTATGAACTAACCTGGCACTTTGAGCAGGGACACTGGTCGTGTGAAGACGAGGAGGCTGTGGCCAGTGCTGCTGTACTTGAACTGAACTGAAGAGCAAGGTGAAGTATGAACTAACCTGGCACTTTGAGCAGGGACACTGGTCGTGTGAAGACGATGACGACGAGGAGGCTGTGGCCAGTGCTGCTGTACTTGAACTGAACTGAAGAGCAAGGTGAAGTATGAACTAACCTGGCACTTTGAGCAGGGACACTGGTCGTGTGACGACGATGACGACGAGGAGGCTGTGGCCAAGCTGCTGTACTTGAACTGAACTGAAGAGCAAGGTGAAGTATGAACTAACCTGGCACTTTGAGCAGGGACACTGGTCGTGTGAAGATGATGACGACGAGGAGGCTGTGGCCAAGCTGCTGTACTTGAGCTGAACTGAAGAGCAAGGTGAAGTATGAACTAACCTGGCACTTTGAGCAGGGACACTGGTCGTGTGACGACGAGGAGGCTGTGGCCAAGCTGCTGTACTTGAGCTGAACTGAAGAGCAAGGTGAAGTATGAACTAACCTGGCACTTTGAGCAGGGACACTGGTCGTGTGACGACGAGGAGGCTGTGGCCAAGCTGCTGTACTTGAGCTGAACTGAAGAGCAAGGTGAAGTATGAACTAACCTGGCACTTTGAGCAGGGACACTGGTCGTGTGAAGAGGATGATGACGAGGAGGCTGTGGCCAGTGCTGCTGTACTTGAACTGAACTGAAGAGCAAGGTGAAGTATGAACTAACCTGGCACTTTGAGCAGGGACACTGATCGTGTGAAGACGATGACGCCGAGGAGGCTGTGGCCAGTGCTGCTGTACTTGAACTGAACTGAAGAGCAAGGTGAAGTATGAACTAACCTGGCACTTTGAGCAGGGACACTGGTCGTGTGAAGATGATGACGACGAGGAGGCTGTGGCCAGTGCTGCTGTACTTGAACTGAACTGAAGAGCAAGGTGAAGTATGAACTAACCTGGCACTTTGAGCAGGGACACTGGTCATGTGAAGATGATGACGACGAGGAGGCTGTGGCCAGTGCTGCTGTACTTGAACTGAACTGAAGAGCAAGGTGAAGTATGAACTAACCTGGCACTTTGAGCAGGGACACTGATCGTGTGAAGATGATGATGACGAGGAGGCTGTGGCCAGTGCTGCTGTACTTGAACTGAACTGAAGAGCAAGGTGAAGTATGAACTAACCTGGCACTTTGAGCAGGGACACTGATCGTGTGAAGACGATGACGCCGAGGAGGCTGTGGCCAGTGCTGCTGTACTTGAACTGAACTGAAGAGCAAGGTGAAGTATGAACTAACCTGGCACTTTGAGCAGGGACACTGATCGTGTGAAGACGATGACGCCGAGGAGGCTGTGGCCAGTGCTGCAGCGGCTGCCGCGGCTGCTACGGTCTGCTGATGTGTGGCCTCTGGTGGAAGAGCAACTCTCAGTTGTCTCTGGGCTTCCACCAACTGGTCTCCTGGCAGATTCACTCGCAAGCCTGCTAACCTGCTTCTGGTCATACTACCGGCACTCTGTCAACACCAACCAGGGAACCAACACTAAATCCCACAAGTTATATTTTGTAGTTTTTTATGCAGTATTATAAATAGGGCTCGGATTTTTAGGTGAATACATATTTTCTTTGCGTCCTAGAATGAACTTGAAACTTGGTTTAATGTTCTGGATATTTACACCGGAGCAAATATTTTAAGTTTTATTGCACATCAAGATGCATATTTTCCAATTTTTTATGTAAACACATATTTTCGGATATTCACATAAATTACACAAAAATCTGATAAAGGAAACCCTTTTAAAATAATGTTCACTTACATCACATAAAATCAGCAGCAAATTATTTTAACAATTCGTCGTCCATTTCTTTAATGCTCAATGACACGTGTTAGACGTCGCAAGTTGTTACTCATTATTGGAAGAAATGATGTCAGTTGGAAGAAAATATAAACATCCTGGTTACTCAAGCAACATGAGCGTGCGAGATAAGAACAGGGAATTGCTCCACTGCACCTGTTATCACTTTACAATCCGGCTAAAGTAGTATAGTATATGCACCCATACTTGTTAAACTGGATAGTCAATTAGTCATTTGTGAATCCGCAGAGATTATATCACGCACTACTTGTGTTGTGTTGAGAAATCACATATCGAAAGTTTTGAGTTCACACTGGATTAAGGATGTCTAGAGTGAAAAGTAGTGCAATTGCCACAAAATGCTTCGAAAATTAGAAGAGAGTGTGTTAAGAAATGACCGCATACTTTTCCGCAAATCTTGGTTTCCTCTGTGGTTCCATAAAGAAACAGGAATCAGCAGGAATGTTTGTGGGAGAAGCAGTTCAGGTAGTAAAGGATGTGGACAAAAACTTAAGGTTCTTTTTGATCCTGCAGCATAAACCCTAGAAAGAAAATACAAGGAAGTGTTTGAAAATAATAGTGGATTTAACAGTCTATAAAATTTCAAATGTGTTGGATGGGCAACATGAAGAAACTATTGATGCCAGTGTGGATGACTTCTCGTGACGTGAAGTAATCGTTTTCAAAATTCAACACAAGTTTTCGTAACAATCGTCAAATCTTTCGGGTTCGAACATCTATAGTGTAATTCTATAGTATTTGGTGATCCCTTCCAAGAATAAGGTCCGGTGAATAGGTTGTACATATATCTATATTAGCAGTTCAGCCATTCAGATCATAAATTACATGGGAGGCCATGCCACTGAACCGCCTCGACAAATCCATCGTCCGGCCCAGACCGATGGTTTTTAAGTGTGCTTAGAAACAACAGTTCCATGTCAGTGGATTTACTGGCATATAAAAGAACTCCTGCGGGACGAAATTCCGGCACATTGTCAACTTGTTGGTTCGTTTGGTTTAAGGGCTCTCAACTTCGAGGTCATCAGCGCCCTTAACAGATTCATGGGAATAGCCACATATAAATTTCACTCAAAAATAAAAAATACTAGCAACAAGGAAAATATACACAAAAAGGTAAAAAACGGTGGCAATAGCGACATATGAAACAAGGTGATAAATATGTGAAAAAGGATAAAAAGAGATACCTAAAATTTGAAATCCTCAAGTTTATGCTACACTTCGCTGAAAACTTAAAACCTCTATCAACCGCTGTTTTGTCGACCGCTAAGACCTCTGCAAGTCTGGCAGGCAGCTGCAGAGAATCGCGAAGGTGCGCTAGAGAGCAACACTCTAGCAGCACGTGGCGAACTGACAAAAGGTTGTCACACAGCGGACATAGAGGGGTAAATGATGTGGGGAAGAAGCCGCTTCTCCAAAGGGCGTCTGATTGACACACCGAGATTCACTTGTTGCTTACCTTGCACTTTGAGCAGCTGCAGAAGTTGTTCTGCAGAGTGACTGTTGTCGTGGTTGTTGTTGTGGAAGAGTTGTGCTGCGACCAGGGGGGTGGTGGAGAAGGGTTGCTCCTTGAGGGCATGTTGGGGTTCCTGGGTGGCAAGGGTGGTGGAGTGGACAGCTGTTGTTGCTTCAGCCTTTCCTTCAGATACTCCTCGTATGTTGGTGGATGACTTATCTGTGGACAGTCACCAGTTTGCACTCCAGTTATGCATTTATCTACGAAATAAGAACATCGTGTTTTATATCAGGGGAGGACAGGTAGTGCCGGTGTGATGTCACCGCACTCTGTACTGCTGCCGCAGGGGAAGAGAGGGATGTAGCAATGTAGGAAACATACCTGGTGTTAACATAACTAACATCTTCGATGTTGTAATATTAATGTTCTAATTACACAGGATTATAAACAATTATATTTCGGCTCTATGTTGCTGCTGTTGTTGTTAGCTAATGCTGGATTTCTGACAATGAAGTCATTAATCCTCTTGCTCTCCAATATTTTTCACTGATGGATGGGAAGGGCACTAGAAGTGGCTGGGCATATCTGAAGGTGGTCTCGATCCATTTCCTCTTGCAGATCACCTAGAGGACAGAGTGGTGAAGAATATATCCCAATTCGGTGCAAATGTTTTGCCAGACAATCATGTCCCGTAAATGAGAAAATATATAACAATTGTAGTTTATGTGAAGGACAGTTATCTTAAAAGGTAAGTAGAACATAACATAACATCTTTTTCTCTGAAAATTAGAAGACAGTCGTGTTAAACCACATTACGTAAGCGTTTCCTGTTCCGTTTTGCTTTAACTAGCTTATCAATGCTAGGACGTAATGTCTGGATGATTGCATGTTAGGTTGTGATCTGGGGATTTGGACTTAGCTGGATAATTTTACAACAAGAACACTGGCCATGTTATTGTCATCGAGAGCACTACAGCTGACTGAACCCCCCCCCCCCCCCCCCCAGTTCCGCACACACACCAGGCCTGACGGACGTCACATGTGAACTTCCCCTCCCTTCGTCACCACGGAATGGCGGGGAAAATAAAGCGAAAACCGGTTCTAGCTAAAGTGTGCTACAGTAGTTATGGAGGGGAGACACAGTTACTTCACACCTGTGGAGTAACGGTCGTCTGCCCTGCAGGTGACAGCATTGTATCACAGGTTTGCTCCTCTTTCCAATACGTCACACCACTTTGACTTGCCTTTCTCTGTTTATATCACTGTTTAGAAAGTCAATATTCATTAACATGAACACTTCCTATGCCTATGCAGGTTATTAGGGTTACAACTATAGATATTTGTATCGATAACTCAAGACAATGTAGTGAATTTTACATCGATACTTGCTTCATTTGCAAGCTTATAATTTTATTTATTAAGAGTAGTATGTTTTCATATTGTTAGTACACCCAAGTACACGTGGTACACACAAGCCATAAGTGTTTAGTTTCCCCGAGAGTGTGCGTCCTAGAGGTCACTCGCACCAAACTAATAACAAATGAGTCGCAGTTCTTACGTACACATTATTTGTGTTATCTACAACTTACACTTTCATAGAAAAATGAAGTTTAACTACTTTAATTGTGGGCTGAATGTTTAACTTTGCATTCCCAGTACTTAACTGTTTATTTTAATGCGTAACAGACTTAGAGCAAGGCTAATGACCCCAGACAACCTGAACCAGCAAGTCAGGTATTAAAGTGTGATCACGTGGGAGCCAAACGGAAGCTCTGTACTGACACGTTGTTCATTCGCTGCGAGTTACGACGCAGTTACAAAATTCGAGACCCGTTTACTTTTCTAACTCTTTATTTCCTCCAAATCTTACTACAAATGCACAATTTCCTTCTCGTTACTAACAGTTTATAGTCTTCTCTACTATTACAATTCACAGTTGTTCTTCTGATAATCTTTCTCCACTTTCACTGTCTCTTATATCTTCACTGTTACGATACAATCACTCGACAACACATACGCACTCGCTGATAGGCTGGCCGACTCACTCACGTAACTAAACCTAACTGTAAACGACGACTTAAATAACTATTCTGACACTCACTCAAACTACTAAGACTAAAACTTTAAAAACTCACACAAACTAAAAAGACTGCTCACTGTCTATTCTATTTATACTAGAGCCGGCGTGACGTAACCTCCTTGAGTTGTTTTCACTGCACGTGGGCATGACTAAGTAAAGAAGTAGCCGGAAGTTTGTGGTGTTATTGCTGTTCGATCACACACACACACACACACACACACACACACACACACAGTCGCTAGTTGTCCTGTAGCCCCGGACCTCCTCCTCGCCTCGCCGGTCACGCACACACACAAAACCGCTCGTCGTATAGAGGGACACCCGGTCTCCTCTTACCCGTGGTTGAACGACCCAATGTCACAATATTAACGTACCAATTATGAAATTATCTCCCCTTACATCTCTAAAATCCTGTAGAATACAACTTCAATATTATAATAATTAGCTCATAAAATCCTTTTCTTCTCCTGAGACATCGTCTTTTTAGCATAATATCGAGAATTATCCGTGACATAAGTGACATATAACAACCTCAGTGTTATTGGAGTAGAGTTTTTGTTTTATCCCATCAAAACTACTCAAAATATCCTAGGTCTCAGTAGGAATGTTAGGCAAATATGCCTAACTATGCACATATCATTTAATAAATGAATATTTAATCGAAGGAACACTAAATAAAAATGAATGTAGCAGGTAAAAATATCGTATGAATAAACTAGTCAAAAGGGAAAAGATGGAGTGGTTGTAAAATCCTAGATCGTGAACTGGAGGGTGCTGATTCAAATGCAATTGTCCCTACAACTCCAGTGTTCTAGATATTTAATAAAATAATGGCTGGTTCCATAAAACGTTTCACTTTTTTGAAACACAAATCACTAAAGAATTCCCTTTAATTTTTAAAACCTGGTGTAGATTGTATGTGGATGGCAGTTTTGTAATTGTTGCTGATAAACATGTAAACGATGAGAGGCAGGATCGCAGCTGAAAAGTTCAATGCCATAGGTAGTGTGACAATCTGCAAGAATGACACTGAGTTCTCCAGCCTGTGGTTCAAATCCCGGTTGAGACATTGCATTTTTCAGATCCAGTTCTACCTCTCAAACATTGCCCACCACACACGGCTTGTGTGTTTCAAAACACAAGTGGTAAGTTTGTTGGCATAAACAAATAATAATAATTATACTTTGAAACTTTTAAATTTACAAGATAAAGCCATAAAATTCACTTCAGAAACCAGAAATAATGGCTGTCTTCCGTGCCTAGATTTAAAGGCAATAAAACATAATAAATTGAATTTTGGCATTTGTAGAAAATCAACTTGTAGTTATCGTTATATAAAAAAATAAAAGTTTTAATCCTTTTCACATAAATTTGAAGTTTTGAATAGTTTAATTAATAAGCTAATAAATATTCACCTTAATAAGTAAGAATCTAACACAGTGCAAACACATTATCAACACAGCGCTTTTAATACAAATCGATTTCATGCATAAAACCAATATCTCTTTTAAAAATTGGAGTTTCCAATTAAAAAGCTGTTATGAGCATGAAATGACACTGATAACATCCATTAAAATGTAAAAATATTGATTTTCTTTCAAATGAAGAAATATTGAACATAAAGTTGTGTTTCCTTCAAGATAATGAAGTAGAAAGGTTGCAATGTAACTGACCTTGCTCATGGCGACCTCGTAGGTGGGAGGGGGTGATGACATGGTGGGCAGATCGGGGTAGGCGTACTCCGGGGGTCCGTCTGAACCAGAAGGGCTGGCTAGCGACGTCTGCCGGGGAACTGCGGGCAGTGTTCCTGTCACAGGGTGTTTGATAAGTCACTGCATTCTCTTAACTCTTATTCTTTGTTTCTTTCTTTCATGCTATTACACACAGCACCTTAATACACCTTAATGCTCGACCATGTCCAAGTTTATTCATTATAAGTCTCATAGCGATTCTTTAATATAAATTCAAACTTTCATTAAAGGACAGGTGTTCCACCAACCAGGGAATTCCCATGCAGCAATGGCAAAGTGAAATATCGATTAATTCTCGAAACATGACTAGCGCGAGTTTAGAAAACGCTAAAATGTCGAACACTACTGACACTGAGATGCAACTTACACAAATTAACCTCAATCTAACATCAACTTGCAAGAATATTGCACTAACCACAGTCCCAGAAATTAATTTTACTAACTCTACAATAAATAACTTATACATGAAATAAAGTTTCGTCTGAAAACTAATATATTCAATTTGCCTTCTATATTTCAATGTTACGTAGCATTCCAAGGTTATCAGTTTCAACATGCAGCTGTGACGTGCCGAAAACGAATCGATCGTTTACCGCCTGCGCAGAACTCCAAATATCAGCTCATGCAATATGTAGGTCATTGTCCCTGGTGAGTGCACAACATTTTACAATGCTTCAACTATAAAATTAGGTATATGGTCGAGCATAAACTGTTGTATCAAACTTAACTATAATGGTAATAGCACGCTTGCTTCGCTCGCTTGTTTCCTAATACAGGGTGGAAGGGAAGTCATTACAGTAATTAAAACCAGATCTCGGTATTTGGAACACATTTTGTATCTTACGTTTTTGTCTCTGACCATTTCCTACAGAGATCGTTCTATCGAAAACAAGCTGGCAAATAAACAGATTGTGTAGGTGTCACTTTCCCTAGCTCAGTACATAAACAAAGAGCGTGGCGGTGCGTCTTGAAAACAAACTCATACCCTGCCTTGTCCCTCCGTGTTTACTGTGCGGGTGTAGGCCAATCACAAGCATTATCTCCCAACGATGTCCCATAAAGTTATGTTAGAAACAAGTTATTCTACGCATCTGACAAGTAACAAACTGTTATCTTTGTACATTCTTGTGCAATTACGCATCCAAATTGGAAAAAAAAAACACATTTATTTTTTCGAAATCGGCTGATCAAAGAACAAAATGCCATTCGACTTTTTTGTTTCTAATGCTTCTAGGAAGCACATATTAGAAGGAAATGTAATGACTTCCCTTCCATCCTGTATATACTCGTGTCTTAATTACTACCATTATAGTCTCGTTGCATAATATGTTATTGCGCATCATTAATAAACTCATCGGAACTTAATGTACTTTGATGGATCGTTAATACACACAGATGTAACCTCAACTTCACAAAATGTATTGCTGAACAAATGTCGCAAAGTCTGAAACCATAAAACTTGTGGACTCACAAATCTATTTTGAAATCAAATGTTTAAGATCGAGATCAGAATAAAATCAATATTTTCGCGTCTGTTCACATCACAACACTGCCAGCTGTTTCACTGCGAAGCTAAGGTCTATGCATGTATTGACTCAGGTAAGTGTATTAAAAATAATTTATAAATATTTTAAAGATGGACACATGATCGAGCATAAATAGTCGTTTGCATCTTAATTAGTGTTGTTACAGTCCGTTGCATAATGCACGTGTGCTAGCTAGACGAAAGTTGCACTTACTGTCTTGTATCCGAAGACCCTCATACCGCTCGGCGCTCCTGGCACGCCGACCTTGCTGCAGTCTGCCACTTCTGGTCGCCTCGGTCTCCTTGCAGATCCTCTGCGATGTGTGATGAGACGTGGGAGACAACACGCTCTGTCCATTGCTACTTCCTGCTGAAAATTCATTCAACATTTAAGTCGTACATTTACGTATCGTTAGTATATCATTATCTACCGTTAATACTGTAACAAAATGACTAACTCAGACCAGCTACTTTTCTATCGCCTTATTTTTCTTCTAAAACTTTATGCAAATCACAGTCCTCTTTTGCTGACCTTAACACAGTCTACAGTCTTTCATGATATTACAACTCACAACTGTTTACTTCTCATAACCTTGACTCACTCCTTTCACTGTCTTTCTTCACTTTCTCTGTCTCTCATACACTAATTACACAAACACACAGTTCTCTTTTACTGATGTTAGCACAGTCTACAGTCTTTCATGATATTACAACTCACAACTGTTTACTTCTCATAACCTTGACTCAGTCCTTTCACTGTCTTTCTTCACTTTCTCTGTCTCTCATACACTAATTACACAAACACACAGTCCTCTTTTGCTGACCTTAACACAGTCTACAGTCTTTCATGATATTACAACTCACAACTGTTTACTTCTCATAACCTTGACTCACTCCTTTCACTGTCTTTCTTCACTTTCTCTGTCTCTCATACACTAATTACACAAATACACAGTTCTCTTTTACTGATGTTAACACAGTCTACAGTCTTTCATGATATTACAACTCACAACTGTTTACTTCTCATAACCTTGACTCACTCCTTTCACTGTCTTTCTTCACTTTCTCTGTCTCTCATACACTAATTACACAAATACACAGTTCTCTTTTACTGATGTTAACACAGTCTACAGTCTTTCATGATATTACAACTCACAACTGTTTACTTCTCATAACCTTGACTCAGTCCTTTCACTGTCTTTCTTCACTTTCTCTGTCTCTCATACACTAATTACACAAACACACAGTTCTCTTTTACTGATGTTAGCACAGTCTACAGTCTTTCATGATATTACAACTCACAACTGTTTACTTCTCATAACCTTGACTCAGTCCTTTCACTGTCTTTCTTCACTTTCTCTGTCTCTCATACACTAATTACACAAACACACAGTCCTCTTTTGCTGACCTTAACACAGTCTACAGTCTTTCATGATATTACAACTCACAACTGTTTACTTCTCATAACCTTGACTCAGTCCTTTCACTGTCTTTCTTCACTTTCTCTGTCTCTCATACACTAATTACACAAACACACAGTTCTCTTTTACTGATGTTAGCACAGTCTACAGTCTTTCATGATATTACAACTCACAACTGTTTACTTCTCATAACCTTGACTCAGTCCTTTCACTGTCTTTCTTCACTTTCTCTGTCTCTCATACACTAATTACACAAACACACAGTCCTCTTTTGCTGACCTTAACACAGTCTACAGTCTTTCATGATATTACAACTCACAACTGTTTACTTCTCATAACCTTGACTCAGTCCTTTCACTGTCTTTCTTCACTTTCTCTGTCTCTCATACACTAATTACACAAATACACAGTTCTCTTTTACTGATGTTAACACAGTCTACAGTCTTTCATGATATTACAACTCACAACTGTTTACTTCTCATAACCTTGACTCACTCCTTTCACTGTATTTCTTCACTTTCTCTGTCTCTCATACACTAATTACACAAATACACAGTTCTCTTTTACTGATGTTAACACAGTCTACAGTCTTTCATGATATTACAACTCACAACTGTTTACTTCTCATAACCTTGACTCACTCCTTTCACTGTCTTTCTTCACTTTCTGTGTCTCTCATACACTAATTCTGACAATACGATAATATCGTACAATCACTCAACATTCATTTTAACTTCTTCACTTCGACGCGACACATCTAACACTCACTGACACGCTGCCAAGCTCAAAAACTGCTTGCCTTCCGTAAGCTTTCACACCGGCGATGACGTAGCCAGCTTTCTCCAAATTCTACAAACAAGCCGTCAGCCGGAAGTTTCTCGAAATGACCTGGAAAACCTTTTCTGACGTGCCGCACTCGTCACGTGTTTGTTCGCGTGAGACACGTTGGGAAGCTAGACCTTAAGGGCCTATAATACGCGCCGCGCCCGGCATGTGGTATGAAGTAACTTGACCCCGACTGTCCTTTGTTGTGTGCCGTGGCCGGCGTCACATTAGTAATATTGCTCTTAAAGGCGATTACGTATAATTCTAAATGTATTTTAGGTTGAATATATTTTTCAAATAACTGTTATTTGTCTAGGTGCCGGTCCCTGTTTGGAAAAGCCGAAAATGTTCTTTGTGAATAAATGAATAAACACTGATAATAAAGCACTTGTGTTAAATTGGAACGTTACTCCACTGAAGACATATAGGTACCAAATGCGATATGAGCTAAATTTAAACGCCCCTTTCCTGCCTAAATTCTCGGCAGTTTTTGAACAAGATGTGAGCCAAAAACAACCAAATTCAGCGGATAGAAGAGGGACTACTAGACAAAAGAGGGAAGATGTGACAAACGGGTAATCTGATGCAGAAAAACTGGTTTTACTTGACTTTATATTTTTAATACACTACCAACCATCCGCTCTAAGTGCTATACTCCTAGAACTTTTCTGCATGTGCTCCATTTATATAACTTTAATTTCAGTCTTTGGCATCAATCTGAAAATTTGTTTACCTTTAAACAAATTAAATACACAAAAAAGTTTTTAAAATGTTTTCAATGTCGATCAACGCAAAGAAACTACTTAAAAGTAAATATATTTTCTTCCTGCCAGAAATTGATGGTGGGAAATTAGAGTTTGTTAAACAACGAAACTGTTGTGATATTTTAGTGTTTGATGCGTATGGAAGATTTTAAATATTATGGTATTCTGACGCTGACCGGCCGCGGCGGCACACATCAAAGGACGCTCGGGGCCGGGCTGCCTAGCAACACTGCGAATACGTGAGTGGCAATACATCCGGGCTTTCGAGATTATTCGCGAAGTGTCCGGCTGCCGGCGTATTTGTAGAAGTTCAAGAAGGAGTGAAGTTCGAGAAAGGTCCGTGTTACGTCATACTCGCTACATAAGGGGGCAAGGTGATGAGGTGATATAGTCGGTGTTTAGTCTGTTTCTTACAGTATTTTCACATTGTGAATAAACTGAATGACGGTGCCGTGGCCGAATGGTTAGACCATTCGCCTATCACAAAGGCAGGCCGGGTTCGATCCCAGGGACTTGAATGAGTGGGTTTTCTCCGGGTTCGGTTTGACCCGTCACTCATTCCATCAACTGCTGCATCATCATCCTCTTCCTCACTCCCATACTGAACACTTGGCTCTGCTCCCCGACAGGCACGTGACCCTAGGCATGGCCTGTACAGGGAGCGTAATTACATGAAGAACAAATTAATTAATTCCCTCAAAACTATACAACAGATTCTCCTGGAACTTTGTATGGCAGTTTGAAACATAAATACCCTTAGGTTTCATACGTATAAGATTCAACTATCAGTCGCAGGGTTGCTTGAGTGAAAGAATACATACCAGAGGGAGGGCCTTGTTGGCCGAGGTCCAGAGATCGCTGTCCCCTCAGGAAGTTGAACTTTGTTGGTTTTGTGCGACAGATCTTACACTTGGCACAAGACTTCTGTGAGGTGTGTTGCTGCGATGTCGAGGAACATGAGGATGCACCAGACACAGTCCCACACAAACATGTCCTCTCTGGTGCACCACCTCCTCCTCCTGTGGCCATGCCCCACCTGTATACAGCAGGGCAGCACATAACAACAACAACACATTTTGTGTGATTGTGACTGTTTTCTGTTTAATTATCTCTCTATCTCAATTAACACTCTTGTAGAATTCACAAATCTATGGCCGGCTTTATAAAGGAATCTGACGGAAAAAAACAATAACTACACCACATTAGGACTATATAAAATACACATGCAAACAAATAAAAATTGCCCTAGATTTCGCTATCAGACGTGTCTAACAACTTATTTTTAATTTGCTAACACAGAAAGTATAATATTTGTAGGTTTAAAAATGTTTGGAGCCTAAACTGAAGGAGACACGGAAAACTCTAGCGCAATTTAAAAAATCTGATGTGTTACACTCACATGACTTTCTGTACTCTTATACTGACCATTCTTACAAACTTTTATTCCTATATCTTCTTCGTGTTAGTAGACAAACATTTGAAGAAAATATTGCTTATTTCCTTGTCGGTACAAGGGGAATATAGGAATACAGTAGACTTTGAGATTCCGTTTTCTTTACACGCTTAACATATAAAAAATTGAATAACAATATTCCATTTGACAGAAGTGTAAGTTCTCCAAAACTCACACAAATAACAAGGAATATCTCCGAAATGGTTCACCCTACAAGAAAATTTATTGATACATAAATTGTGTGTTTTAGCAAGAGCTACATTTTTTCTACAGTAAGATTTTGTCTATCTCTTACGATTTACCAGTTATACAAAAGTCACCGAGAGTAAACACGACTTCATAGGCTATAGACAGAAAATTCAAACTATACATTTCATTTGTCATAAACATATCTTAAACATATCGCATTTTAATCAAAATCGTTAGAACCATTTTCGAGAAAATAAAAATTTTCGAAAAATTTTCCATGTAAAGGGTAGATTAGGGTGGGGAAATTTTCTTCAAAACCCTCATGTCACATCCTTAAAAGACGTTAAACTTAAATACCAACTTTGGTTTTTAACAGAATTTTCATTTTTGAGTTGTGCTGCCCACAGACTGTAGCGCACATATACACGCGCGCGCGAACGTTTTTCTAATGATTTTCTTGGGGGGGGGGTTTAGGGGGCGTCAAAACATACATTTTCGGTGAAATGTCGACATCAGTGAAAGTAAATAGCTATCCTTCTTGGTTTATAATTTCAAATTTTTAGTGATATAAGACTCAATAACAACTTGGGGAGTTGGACTTAGTAAAGCCCAGGGTAAGAGCTCTTAAAAGGCCAAGGCTTGCCGCCCAGTCGCTCCGTCCTCCACCTCTAGCCACTACAGGCTAGAGTCATTGGTGGGGTGTAGTTCTGGTCAGCGTCCCGAGCCCTACCATCCAGTTATGTGGCCTTCTCGACCTGGGGCTGCTACTTCTCCATCAAGTAGCTCCTCAACTGGGACCTAACGAGGCTGAGTGCACCCCATGTGGGTGAAAAATCCCCGTGCTGGTACCGGGGATCGAACACGGGTCATCCGTGACGAATTGGACTTAGACCGAAACGTGATCATTTGTTTATGTCCCTGACGGGGACCCCCGGCAGGATGGATGAGGTGTATGGACCCGAGGGGCGGTCGCAACGTTCCCACCATAGAGTAGAGGGCAGGGTCTCTACATTTTCCCAATTAGAAGCACCACGACTGAGGCTAGATTAACTCCCCTCCCCTCGGGCTAGTACCATCCATGGGGGGCCCGGAAACCAGTGGCTCGCCTTCGAATCCGGTGGACGATATTTCCAGAGTGCATTTGTTCCCCTGCCATGCTGCTGCCGCGACGCTCGCCGAAAGAAAGAAACGTAACAGAATGAAGGTTGAAATGAACTTATTAAAGTAACGAAATGTAGGGACAGGAAATTCGAAGAATATGGAAATACTCCCCAGCATTCGCCTGGTGACCGGGGAAACCTCCGAAAAAACCATGGGTCAGGAAGGTCGGCAGCGGGGATCGAACCCGCAACCTCCCGAATGCGGATCTCAGACGCTGCCGTGGGTTTAGGAATTTTTCAGTAGCTGCGCCCCAGATACTCATATTTTGTAAGCGGGCTGTACACCCCTATAATTAAGTTCGCCCTTGTTCTTTCATTAGCAACGAGGGGAAGAAGGGCGTGTTACAATGATTGAATTAGTTTTTGTGTGTAAATTAGTTTCTTGTACTTGACGGCACTAGACCTAATTATCCGCTTGACCTTTGACCTTTTGCGTGTGCACTGTTCCCTACAAACTGGTTAAGGGAAACGATCCCTCTTCAGGATTAAAACACCCCGATGTGTAACAGTCACACAGCATTTCCCTCTCATAATCTTCCTATGCAGAATATGTACACGCTTAAAGAATCCAAAAAAGGTATAATCTGCTGCACTCACATAACATTCTCTACTCACTCTTAGCTACACATGATTCCATGTATACATACTAGCAAATATAAACGTGATTGGTGATTCAAGACAGAGCCCGTTTCTGTGTCCCAGAGACGATACGTGAAACAGACTATTACTAAACTCAGCTGTATGTTGAAAATATCGCCTTGTGTAAACCGCGCTGCAACACGCCCATTAGTATCTTCTCTTGGCTTACACAAGCCAATATTTCCAACATACAGCTGAGTTTATTGATAGATAATATAGCCGAGGCGTCCTAGAAAACAGTCTAACTTCCACTAACTTAGTGGAAAAACAGAGCTACCCTAGCCTGTGTTTGCTTACCCCACTAGAAATGCATTTTGTCTAAATGTTGTAGTGATAAATCATCAAACCACGGACAACGTCGGGTATTTCAGTTAGTAACAAAGAAACATAAGACTATTGGACAAGTACAACCTAAGTCTAAATGTTGTGATAAATCATCAAATCACGGACAACGTCGGGTATTTCAGTTAGTAACAAAGAAACACAAGGCTATTGGACAAGTACAACCTAAGTCTAAATATTGTAGTGATAAATCATCAAACCACGGACAACGTCGGGTATTTCAGTTAGTAACAAAGAAACACAAGGCTACTGGACAAGTACAACCTAAGTCTAAATGTTGTAGTGATAAATCATCAAACCACGGACAACGTCGGGTATTTCAGTTAGTAACAAAGAAACACAAGACTATTGGACAAGTACAACCTAAGTCTAAATGTTGTAATGATAAATCATCAAACCACGGACAACGTCGGGTATTTTAGTTAGTAACAAAGATACACAAGACTATTGGACAAGTACAACCTAAGTCTAAATGTTGTAGTGATAAATCATCAATCCACGGACAACGTCGGGTATTTCAGTTAGTAACAAAGAAACACAAGACTATTGGACAAGTACAACCTAAGTCTAAATGTTGTAATGATAAATCATCAAACCACGGACAACGTCGGGTATTTCAGTTAGTAACAAAGAAACACAAGGCTATTGGACAAGTACAACCTAAGTCTAAATGTTGTAATGATAAATCATCAAACCACGGACAACGTCGGGTATTTCAGTTAGTAACAAAGAAACACAAGACTATTGGACAAGTACAACCTAAGTCTAAATGTTGTAGTGATAAATCATCAATCCACGGACGTCGGGTATTTCAGTTAGTAACAAAGAAACACAAGACTATTGGACAAGTACAACCTAAGTCTAAATGTAGTAGTGATAAATCATCAAACCACGGACAACGTCGGGTATTTCAGTTAGTAACAAAGAAACACAAGGCTATTGGACAAGTACAACCTAAGTGTAAATGTTGTAGTGATAAATCATCAAACCACGGACAACGTCGGGTATTTTAGTTAGTAACAAAGATACACAAGGCTATTGGACAAGTACAACCTAAGTCTAAATGTTGTAATGATAAATCATCAAACCACGGACAACGTCGGGTATTTCAGTTAGTAACAAAGAAACACATGGCTATTGGACAAGTACAACCTAAGTCTAAATGTTGTAATGATAAATCATCAAACCACGGACAACGTCGGGTATTTCAGTTAGTAACAAAGAAACACAAGACTATTGGACAAGTACAACCTAAGTCTAAATGTTGTAGTGATAAATCATCAATCCACGGACGTCGGGTATTTCAGTTAGTAACAAAGAAACACAAGACTATTGGACAAGTACAACCTAAGTCTAAATGTTGTAGTGATAAATCATCAAACCACGGACAACGTCGGGTATTTCAGTTAGTAACAAAGAAACACAAGGATATTGGACAAGTACAACCTAGGTCTAAATGTTGTAGTGATAAATCATCAATCCACGGACGTCGGGTATTTCAGTTAGTAACAAAGAAACACAAGACTATTGGACAAGTGCAACCTAAGTGTAAATGTTGTAGTGATAAATCATCAAACCACGGACAATTTCAGTTAGTAACAAAGAAACACAAGGCTATAGGACAAGTACAACCTAAGTGTAAATGTTGTACTGATAAATCATCAATCCAGGGACGTCGGGTATTTCAGTTAGTAACAAAGAAACACAAGGCTATTGGACAAGTACAACCTAAGTCTAAATGTTGTAGTGATAAATCATCAAACCACGGACAATTTCAGTTAGTAACAAAGAAACACAAGGCTATTGGACAAGTACAACCTAAGTCTAAATGTTGTAGTGATAAATCATCAAACGACGGACAACGTCGGGTATTTCAGTTAGTAACAAAGAAACACAAGGCTATTGGACAAGTACAACCTAAGTCTAAATGTTGTAGTGATAAATCATCAAACGACGGACAACGTCGGGTATTTCAGTTAGTAACAAAGAAACACAAGGCTATTGGACAAGTACAACCTAAGTCTAAATGTTGTAGTGATAAATCATCAAACCAGGGACAACGTCGGGTATTTCAGTTAGTAACAAAGAAACACAAGGCTATTGGACAAGTACAACCTAAGTCTAAATGTTGTAGTGATAAATCATCAAACCACGGACAACGTCGGGTATTTCAGTTAGTAACAAAGAAACACAAGGCTATTGGACAAGTACAAACTAAGTCTAAATGTTGTAATGATAAATCATCAAACCACGGACAACGTCGGGTATTTCAGTTAGTAACAAAGAAACACAAGACTATTGGACAAGTACAACCTAAGTCTAAATGTTGTAGTGATAAATCATCAATCCACGGACGTCGGGTATTTCAGTTAGTAACAAAGAAACACAAGACTATTGGACAAGTACAACCTAAGTCTAAATGTTGTAGTGATAAATCATCAAACCAGGGACAACGTCGGGTATTTCAGTTAGTAACAAAGAAACACAAGGCTATTGGACAAGTACAACCTAGGTCTAAATGTTGTAGTGATAAATCATCAATCCACGGACGTCGGGTATTTCAGTTAGTAACAAAGAAACACAAGACTATTGGACAAGTGCAACCTAAGTGTAAATGTTGTAGTGATAAATCATCAAACCACGGACAATTTCAGTTAGTAACAAAGAAACACAAGGCTATTGGACAAGTACAACCTAAGTCTAAATGTTGTAGTGATAAATCATCAAACCACGGACAATTTCAGTTAGTAACAAAGAAACACAAGGCTATTGGACAAGTACAACCTAAGTCTAAATGTTGTAGTGATAAATCATCAAACCACGGACAACGTCGGGTATTTCAGTTAGTAACAAAGAAACACAAGGCTATTGGACAAGTACAACCTAAGTCTAAATGTTGTAGTGATAAATCATCAAACCACGAACAACGTCGGGTATTTCAGTTAGTAACAAAGAAACACAAGACTATTGGACAAGTACAACCTAAGTCTAAATGTTGTAGTGATAAATCATCAAACCACGGACAATTTCAGTTAGTAACAAAGAAACACAAGGCTATTGGACAAGTACAACCTAAGTCTAAATGTTGTAGTGATAAATCATCAAACGACGGACAACGTCGGGTATTTCAGTTAGTAACAAAGAAACACAAGGCTATTGGACAAGTACAACCTAAGTCTAAATGTTGTAGTGATAAATCATCAAACCAGGGACAACGTCGGGTATTTCAGTTAGTAACAAAGAAACACAAGACTATTGGACAAGTACAACCTAAGTCTAAATGTTGTAGTGATAAATCATCAAACCACGGACAACGTCGGGTATTTCAGTTAGTAACAAAGAAACACAAGACTATTGGACAAGTACAACCTAGGTCTAAATGTTGTAGTGATAAATCATCAATCCACGGACGTCGGGTATTTCAGTTAGTAACAAAGAAACACAAGACTATTGGACAAGTGCAACCTAAGTGTAAATGCTGTAGTGATAAATCATCAAACCACGGACAACGTCGGGTATTTCAGTTAGGAATTCATAAACATTTGTGTAAAACCATTGATTAGCTTAACGACAGTGGTAATGTAACTCACAAAGATGTATGTTGAGGCTAGCACGTCCCGTTAGAGGGCCAACCAGGATGAAGGGAGGGACATGCGCCTAGCGACCAGGGGAAACTCCGAAAAAGGCCCATGAGCTCCCAAGTGCGAGGTAGTGGAGAAAGTGCAAGTTGTGTTGAGACTTGATGTTGCCGGGGGTGAAACTGTGTGGAAACTGGAGCATGAGGCCCCCCCCCCGGGACAAGTCGTCTCCTTGTTTTAATTACGAACGCGGCTAAACGGCTTAGAAGGGCTTTATTGTGTTTCGTGAATCTCGTCGGGATTCGCGGTCTTTATTAATAACTAAAGTGCTTGCCTGTGTAACAGCGTGCGTTGCCTGGCAACCGAACCGATCCTGTTTTGTTCACGGAGATAAGACAGCGATGAGTGAGTGGCATAAACATGAATAAAACCTTATTTAAGTAGCTAGGTACACCGCAAATTTGTAAAAAGGACGCTTGGCTTGTTTAAAGCAGTATATTGATTACTGTGCTACTGCTGCGATTCTACCAACCTACCTACCAGCTTGGCGATACGTTGCTTTTAGACACACTCTCACAATTAAACCACCACAATTGCCCCATTTGGACACATAAAATAGGCTTAACTACAGAGTTACGCAAAGATCAGTTTCCCCTTCATCAATTCGGCGTTTTGTAGGTAAATCTTGAAGGTATGTGGGAATAAAATTAATTACAGGCTAGCGTTGGCAACACACTGTAGACATTCATTTGTCTGTGGGTCTTCTGTTTTTGGTTATTGTTGGTGTGTTGAACATTATTTACAGTGGCAAATACATTTAGTAAGCAACAAGACATAACATTTAAACCTTTTGGCCTAAAATTACTTCACGCACTACATGAAGGTAACTTGAGTTCTGTAATTTGTTCTTAGTATGCTACGAAGCAATCCTAATTTGGGAACTTTTTATTGGCCACCACGTTCTTGTGATTTGACGCCATGCGAATCCAGTCTGGGGGGATTCTGAAGGATATGTTGTTCTCTATATCGCTAAGAAATGTACATGTACTGAGAATTTCCATTCAATAATGCAACCAACCTTTACTGTCCCGTACTTGTGAGTCAGTTGTAAGGTATTGCCTGACATGTGTTGAGCAATGGCGGAAAAACATGAAGGATGTCCGAGGCTACAGGGCAACTAGCGACTGTATGTATGTGATCGAACAGGGTGATAACACAGCAAGCTCTAGAAGCTTCTCTGCTGAGTCATGCACACGTGCACATGGAAAGAACTCGGAGGAAGTTACGTCACGCCGGCCCTAGTATAAATAGGACAGACTGTTTTGGTGTGAGTGTTCGTGTAGAGTTAGTTTTAGTTACGAGAATGAGTCGGCCAGCCTGTCAGTGAGCATATATGTGTCGTCGAGTGATGGTGTCGTAATAGTCAAGATATAAGAGACAGAGAAACTAGAGAAAGACATTGGACTGAACAATTGTAAATTGCAATAGCAGAGAAAAATATGTGTTAGCAAAGAGAAGGAAATTATGCACTTGTAGTAATATTTAGAGGAAAATATAGTGTTAAAACAAGTACACGGATTTCGAATTTCGCCGATTTTGTTACAATATGTTGAAGAAAAGCCTTTGCGGCACCCTGTATAGTAAGTATACGTCTGCTGGCACCATTTTAATGAACCACATTAAGTGACCTGGGACTGAACAATGACTGAAAAATTAATTATCAAATTAACGGTTGATACATACAAACCTTCAGTCATGGGTTGACAGTCAAATATTTAATATTCCCCCCATTTTTGAACGTCTAGCGGAGGATTTAAATGCCATGTGGGCTACATTTAAACGCCCCTTTTCTGCTTAAACTTTCGGCAATATTTGAACAAAACATGGGCCAAAAAGGGTTCAAAAACAACCAAATTCAGTGAAAAGAGGTGGTTAAGCTATGTATCTGAGGAGAGAGACTAATGGATAAAAGAGGGAAGGTAACTTGATGCACGTGACTATAAAAAATCTGATGTGTTGCAGTCACATGACTTTCTCTACTCTTGTACTAACCATTCTTATGAATTTTTATTCCTTTATCTTCTTCATGTTAGTTGAGATAAACATTTGTACAAATTATCTTATTGCTTATTTCCTTGTAGGTACAAGGGGAATATTAGAATACAGTAGGCTTTGTGCGATAGTCAAATGTTTTAAAGCTTTGAGATTCCGTTCTCTTTGAACTCTTAACATTTAAAAAAATGAACAACGATGTTCCATTTCACGAAAGTTCTAAGTTTTCCGAAACTCACACACATAACAAGGAATATCTCCGAAACGGTTCACCCTACAAGAAAATTTATTGAGACATAACTTGTGCATTTTAGCAAGATCTACATTTTTGTATAGCATGATTTGGTCTATCTCTCACGGTTTACCAGTTATTCAAAAGTCGTCCAGAGTAAATACAACTACAGGGGCTATAGCCAGAAAATTCAAGATATACATTTCATTTGTCATAAAAATATCTCAAACATATTGCATTTTAATCAAAATCGTTAGAGCCATTTTCAAGAAAATCAAAATTTTCGAAAAATGTTCCATGTAAAGGGTAGTTTAGGGTGGGGCTATTTTCTTCAAAATCTTCGTGTCGCATCCTTGAAAGACATTAAACTTAAATACCAACTATGGTTGTTAACCGACTTTTCCTTTTTTAGTTATGCTGTCCACAGACTGACAGACAACACACACACAGTAGAGAAAAGTGTGTGTCTCAAAGTTACAAGAGGACAGAACAGCTGCGAGTTGCAAGGTCACGAATAACTGTACACTGTGTTAACCATAGTAAAACAGAACTATGTCTCTGTGCTTCTGTTTTAGAAAGGGAAGTAAAGTGACAGAAAGGTGAACTGGACTGTTTTCATTTTACCACATTATTATTATTATTATTATTATTATTATTATTATTATTATTATTATTATTATTATTATTATTATTATTATTATTATTATTATTATTATTATTATTATTATTATTATTATTATTATTATTATTATTATTATTATTATTATTATTATTATTATTATTATTATTATTATTATTATTATTATTATTATTATTATTATTATTATTATTATTATTATTATTATTATTATTATTGTTATTGTTATTGTTATTGTTATTGTTATTGTTATTGTTATTGTTATTGTTATTGTTATTGTTATTGTTATTGTTATTGTTATTGTTATTATTATTATTATTATTATTATTATTATTATTATTATTATTATTATTATTATTATTATTATTATTATTATTATTATTATTATTATTATTATTATTATTATTATTATTATTATTATTATTATTATTATTATTATTATTATTATTATTATTATTATTATTATTATTATTATTATTATTATTTCATTTATCGCTTTTGTTATTGATCTCATTATTATTGTGACGCCGGGCGCGGCGCAACACAAAGGACTGTCGGGCCTAAGCTGCTTCACACCACATACCAGGCCGGCGACCAAACAAGGCCCCTCTGTGCGACTGTTTGTGTCTAGGTGAATAACAACAAAGAACACGGCACTTAAAAGAGAATTGTTGGAACCTTCCAGAGGCATCCGGCGGCCGGCGTGTTTGTAGAAGCTCCAGAAAGGACCTATGACGTCATCGCCGCTGTACGAGACAATTATTCAAACAGAGGAGAGTTAGAGACAAGAGTCTGTCAGTAAGTCAGTGGTACGAAGATTTGACCAGCGTCGAGTGATTGAATGTATCGACGTAGTTATTGTATGAGAGACAGAGAAACTGAAGAAATACGTTAAAGGACTGGGTCAAGGTGACGAGAAGAAAATTGTGTATTTGTGGTAAGAGTTTGGAAGACAATAAAGTGACAGAACTGATTTTGTCATTTTATCACTCTGGTGTCAGGAGTGGGTTTCGTCGAATTACCGTTTTGCTATGAATTCGCTATAGAAGAACGAGTACATAGATGAAGTAATGTAAATGTGTTAGAGGTACCTATCTGCTTTAGTGGAGTTGACAGGTTGCCGTTAACGAAGCCCCGTAATGCATGTTTGGAACTCCGTGGCGTGCCGTTTCATATTTATCACAATGATGGAAGTACTGTGCATATTCATGGCTGTAAACTCATTTGCTGCGATACACACAGGTAGCAGCACGTTTCCATGGCAACGCTGTGTATCTATCTATCTCAAGAAAGGGGCGCCAAGTAGAATAGTATAGCATGTTGTATTGATCTCAAATAGTAGTATTCATCCAAATTGTACTGAAAATGTCTGATGTGCTGCACTCACATGACTTTCTCTACTCTTGTACTCACCATTCTTACAAACTCTTATTCCTATATCTTCTTCGTGTTGGTTGTGGGTATAGAGTGACTTGTTACACTCACATGACTTTCTCTACTCTTGTAGTAACCATTCTTACAAACTCTTATTCCTATATCTTCTTCGTGTTAGTTGTGGGTATAGAGTGACTTGTTGCACTCACATGACTTTCTCTACTCTTGTAGTAACCATTCTTACACACTCTTATTCCTATATCTTCTTCGTGTTAGTTGTGGGTATAGAGTGACTTGTTGCACTCACATGACTTTCTCTACTCTTGTAGTAACCATTCTTACACACTCTTATTCCTATATCTTCTTCGTGTTAGTTGTGGGTATAGAGTGACTTGTTGCACTCACATGACTTTCTCTACTCTTGTAGTAACCATTCTTACACACTCTTATTCCTATATCTTCTTCGTGTTAGTTGTGGGTATAGAGTGACTTGTTGCACTCACATGACTTTCTCTACTCTTGTAGTAACCATTCTTACACACTCTTATTCCTATATCTTCTTCGTGTTAGTTGTGGGTATAGAGTGACTTGTTGCACTCACATGACTTTCTCTACTCTTGTAGTAACCATTCTTACACACTCTTATTCCTATATCTTCTTCGTGTTAGTTGTGGGTATAGAGTGACTTGTTGCACTCACATGACTTTCTCTACTCTTGTAGTAACCATTCTTACACACTCTTATTCCTATATCTTCTTCGTGTTAGTTGTGGCTATAGAGTGATTTGGTTACACTTGCTTGTTAGGCCGTAGGTGTCTGCCAGTGAAACAGATGCAATGCGATGCATTCAGCCCCTAGCTAGGCAACGCAAAGGTCAAACAAAATACATGAATGATGCATATAACTGGGGGAAAAAAACAGGAAGCTAAACAAACATAAAACTAATGGAAGGCAGACATATGGTAATTGAACGTGCATGTAAAACTGTCATATATAACCGACCCAGTGAGTACGGTCTGTGGGTTCGAATCTTGGTGAGCCAGGTTTCTCAGGGTCACTGGGAGGAGGGCAATCAAATTTCCTCTACCTCACTTCTCAATTTACTTCACCTTCCACTCTGATTGGCTGTTCTAGGTATTTCTTACAGCAAATCCTCGTCCTCCGAACTGGGGTCGGTACGTCTCTTCTTGTAGATACAAGGGGAATAAGAGAATAGTCAAATCTTTTAAAGCTTTAAGATTCCGTTCTCTTTGCACGGTTAACACATAAAAAAATGAACAACGATGTTACATTTGACGAAACTTTGTTTTCCGAAACTGACACAAATAACATGGAATATCTCCGAAATGGATATCAAAAAATTATTTTGATAAAAATTGTGTGGTTTATCAAGATCTGTATATTTTTTGTACAGTAAGATTTGGTCTATCTCTTACGGTTTACCAGCTATACGAAAGTCATCTCGAGTAAACAGAACTTCATGGGTTATGGCCAGAAAGTACAAAATATAAGTTTCATTTTCCATAAACATACCTTAAACATTGGCATTTTAATCAAAATCATTAGAAAATCGAGAAAATTAAAAAAAAAAATCGAAAAATTTTCCATATAAAGGGTACTTTAGGGAGGAGAAATTTTCTTCAAAATCTTCGACTTCCTTGAAAGATATTAAAGTTAAATAGTAACTTTGATTTTTGACCGACTTTTCGTTTTTGAGTTGTGCTGTCCACAAACTGACAGACTGAGACACACACACACAAACGGACCTCTTTCTAAAAATGCTCTTTTTTTTTTAGTTAGAGGGCCTCAAAACATATTTCCGGTGAAATCTCGACATCGAATTTTTGGGTGGAATACAATACTTCCTCTACTTGAGAAAGTTAAAAAAAAAGTTTGGTCACTATGTGACACGTTTAAAATTCACTTCTGTTTGCATTACAAGGAAAGATTGACGTCTGAGAAAAGCATACGCATTTTAAAATGAAAAGAATAACATGAAGTATTTCGGAAATGGCTAATTCCACAAAAATGTGTTGGGCTTAAATTGTGTGCGTTAACAAATCTACTTCCTTGTCTGTTTCTTACAGATTAACAATTATGCAAAAGCAAAGTAATTCAGAATAAAGGAATTTAAGACTATTCCCAGTAAATTCAAGATATATATTTCCTTGTCATGAAAATATAACATGCGTTATTTTAAACAAAAATAGTTACGGCCGATTTTAAGAACGTACAAAATGGGAACAATTTTCCATGTTAAGGGCATGGTTTCCTTGAAAATCTCAGGTTCGCATCCTTGCAGGAAATAAAGTTAACTTTCAATTTGGGTATTTAAAAGAATTTCTAAAACTCGCTATTTCTTAAGTTTACCTATTGTCCCATCTATTTTATATTAATAGAGATAAACATTTCTAGAAATTGTCTTATTGCCAACTTCCTTGTGGGTATAAGGGGAATATGAGAATATAGTAGATTAAGTGACAGTCAAATGTTTAAAGCTGTTCGATTTGTGATGATTTTGAAATTCCATTCTCTTTGCACGGTCAAGAGATAAAAGAAATGAAACTCGACCTCCCATTTGAGGAAAGTTTAAGTATTGCAATATTCAGACAAATAAACAGGAATATCTGGGAAGTAGCACTCGACACATATTTTAACGAGATGTACATTCTTATGTAGTAAGACTTTGTCTATCTCTTATAGCTTACAAAAGTCATTCAGAATGAAGAAGACTTCACAGAAAAGTCAGCATATACATTTTGTCATAAAGTATTTTAAATATGTGGTATTTTAATTAAAATTGTTAGTCTTTTTGAGAAATTAAATTTTTCGAGAAATATTCCATGTATAAAGTATTTGGATGGTGGAATTTTCTCGAAAATATCCATGTCTCTTCCTTGAAAGATGCTGAACTTAAATACCACCCTTTGTATTTAGACGACTATTCGTTTTTTTTTATTTATGCTGTTCAGAGGCCCTAGATTCAGAGGGTCTTAAAACATGTATCTCTGGTGAAATTTCGATATCGAAGTTTTGCTTGCTTAACATACGAAAAATTCAGCACCTTTAGCAGCCTAGATAATTCTAGTTTACAAAATCTCACTTTAATGTTGTAAAACATGTATTTATTATTAATTAATTTATTTTGTTATTTATTTTATTATTATCGCGGGTATGAGTAGTTAAAGGGACAATGTGCTGTCATCTGGTCAAAAATAACATTTTCTTTCTGTCTATTATAACATTCCCCGAAATTTATAGAACTTCAAACAATTTTATTTGCAATATGTAAATTTAATTTGACAAACTGTTAATTAATAGTGGCTTGACTTGTGCACATCTTTGTCATATACTGAACCTGAAAACCTGTTGTAAAGTTGCTTGAAAATTCTATGTCATTATAAAAAACTTTTTGTTTCATTTGCTTTTTTCAGAAACAATTTTTTTATATAAATGGCGATTTTTTCAGTAACCATTAGTGGTTGAGGTTTGAAATTTTGCACACTTGCTTCTATATAGAATTACACACATTTATATAGAATCATGATATAAACTACCATTTGATTATGGCACCCATATTTTGTTGAAAAAATTAAGAAATTTTTACTCTTCTTTCCTTTTTCATATTGAAAAATTACTATATCAAAATCATTACAGATGATTATATAATTTAGGTCAACAAAACAGACAAATAAGAACAAAACGTAAAACACCCGATATGTTGCACTCACATGACTTTCTCTACTCTTGTACTAACCATTCTTACAAACTCTTATTCCTATATCTTCTTCGTGTTAGTTGAGATAAACATTTGTACAAATTATCTTATTGCTTATTTCCTTGTAGCTACAAGGGGAATATGGGAATACAGTAGGCTTTGTGCGATAGTCAAATCTTTTGAAGCTTTCACATTCCGTTCTTCTCTTTGCACGGTTAACATATAAAAAAATGGACAACGATGTTCCATTTCAGAAAAGCTTTAACTCACTCACATAACAAGGAATATCTCCGAAATGGTTCACCCTACAAGAAAATTTATTTGGACATAAATTGTGTATTTTAGCAAGATCTACATTTTTGTATAGTAAGATTTGGTCTATCTCTAACGGCTTACAAGTTATTCAAACGTTATCAAGAGTAAACAGGACTACATAGGCTATAACCAGAACATTCAAAATATACATTTCATTTGCCATAAAAATATCTTAAACATATGGCATCTTGATCAAAATCGTCAGAGCCATTTTCGAGAGAATTAATTCTCGAAAAATTTTCCGTGTTTAGTATGGAAGAATTTTCTTGAAAATCTTCGTGTCACACACTTAAAAGATATTAAACTTAATTACCAACTTTGTTTTTTAACCGGCTTTTCATTTTTGAGTTATGGTGTTCACACACACACAAATACACACAGACACACACATTTTTTGTAAAAATGCTTTTTTCTTTAATTCAGGTGAAATCTCGAGATCGAAATTTTGGGTCAAATACAACACTCCCCTACTTACCATATGTGGTTGACAAAAAATTCAAAAACTATTTCAAAATAATTAGTCTAATTTTGTAACAGCAATATAACCTATTTTTCATATAATATTTTCTTCTGTGTACTTAATAAAGACATTTTTAAAGAGCTAGGATAATGAAATTTGCCACAGATATTCTCTATAGTCCACCCTTCCCGCTGCTTTCTAAAGTTACTTATGTTCACAATATGCATGATTTTTTCAGTTATGTTTTGCAAATTTTCCCAAGAAAAAAGTACATGTTTCGTAGAATTTTGGAAAATATTTGTTTCAAAATATTTTTATTTATTAATGTTTTTCAAATATATTCTAATATTAAATATGAATAATAATAAAGGGTAAAATTTACACAATTTTTTCAACAAAATATGGGTGCCATAATCAAATAGCAGTTTATATCATCTTGATTCTATTTATATATTTCATATATATATATATATATATATATATATATATATATAATTCTGTATAAAAGCAAGTGTGCAAAATTTCAAACCTCTACCCTATTGGTTGCTGAAAAAAAAATCGCCATTTATATAAAAAAATTATGTCCAAGAAAAAGCAAATGAAACAAAAATTATTTGATTTAAATATTATTTTTACTTCATAATAACCACGAATATAAGCCAAAATATTTCTCGTCTTATAGTTATTATGTAGTAAAATGACTTATAAAATCGAATAATTTTGCTAAAGTAAAGGCCGTAAGAAGTATTGTGAGAGTGAGTAGGAGAACTTACCGGAGTTTGTAAGTGTTCCGGAGGCGAGGCGCACTGGGCGAGGCACCCCCTGACCAGCTGCCACAGTCTACTATTGAAAGCCACTCCAAGTAGTTGAGCATTTGCCCGCATTGATTTCCGCGGCGCTACAGCCTGCACCCCCTCCCCGCCTTATTTTGGGGGCCGCGAACCTCGTGTTGCCAACTTTGGCAAATTTATTCTAAACTACCTAACTGAAATCCCCGGCGTTACCCGAGAACTGCCCCTTTAACCTTTCAGCTTTTGGACTTAGGTTACCGAAAACCATGTGAATGTAATACGTTGTATTTCTATGTAAGAAAATTGTATGAATTGTGTGTTGAAGGGCAAGTAGAGAAGGACATGTGAATGTGTAACGTAAAAGAAAAGCGGGTAGAGAAAACCATGTGAATGCAACACATTACATTTCTATTTCAATAATATAGAAAAGTGTATGCATTATTTATAGAACAACGAGAAGAGAAATACATCTGAATGCGTTACGTAAAAGAAAAGTGAGAGAGAAAACAGTGTGATGTAACACGTTGCGTTTGTGTTTCAGTCATATAGAAAATTATATGAATTGTATGTGCAGGTGGAGGTAGAAAAACAAGGAGAGAAAACCGTGTGAATGTAACGCGTTGCATTTATATTTCGATCATATAGAAAATTGCATCAATTCTATGGTAAGGGGCAAGAAGAGAGGGATATGTGAATGTGTTAAGTACAAGAATAGTGAACAGAGAAAACAGTGTGAATGTAATGCGTTGCATTTATATTTCGATCATATAGAAAATTGCATGAGTTTTATGTTAAGGGGCAAGAAGAGAGGGACATGTGAATGTGTTAAGTACAAGAATAGTGAACAGAGAAAACAGTGTGAATGTAATGCGTTGCATTTATATTTCGATCATATAGAAAATTGCATGAGTTTTATGTTAAGGGGCAAGAAGAGAGGGATATGTGAATGTGTTAAGTACAAGAATAGTGAACAGAGAAAACAGTGTGAATGTAATGCGTTGCATTTATATTTCGATCATATAGAAAATTGCATGAGTTTTATGTTAAGGGGCAAGAAGAGAGGGACATGTGAATGTGTTAAGTACAAGAATAGTGAACAGAGAAAACAGTGTGAATGTAATGCGTTGCATTTATATTTCGATCATATAGAAAATTGCATGAGTTTTATGTTAAGGGGCAAGAAGAGAGGGATATGTGAATGTGTTAAGTACAAGAATAGTGAACAGAGAAAACAGTGTGAATGTAATGCGTTGCATTTATATTTCGATCATATAGAAAATTGCATGAGTTTTATGTTAAGGGGCAAGAAGAGAGGGACATGTGAATGTGTTAAGTACAAGAATAGTGAACAGAGAAAACAGTGTGAATGTAATGCGTTGCATTTATATTTCGATCATATAGAAAATTGCATGAGTTTTATGTTAAGGGGCAAGTAGAGAGGGACATGTGAACGTGTTAAGTACAAGAATAGTGAACAGAGAAAACAGTGTGAATGTAATGCGTTGCATTTATATTTCGATCATATAGAAAATTGCATGAGTTTTATGTTAAGGGGCAAGTAGAGAGGGACATGTGAACGTGTTAAGTACAAGAATAGTGAACAGAGAAAACTGTGTGAATGTAATGCGTTGCATTTATATTTCGATCATATAGAAAATTGCATGAGTTTTATGTTAAGGGGCAAGTAGAGAGGGACATGTGAATGTGTTAAGTACAAGAATAGTGAACAGAGAAAACAGTGTGAATGTAATGCGTTGCATTTATATTTCGATCATATAGAAAATTGCATGAGTTTTATGTTAAGGGGCAAGTAGAGAGGGACATGTGAATGTGTTAAGTACAAGAATAGTGAACAGAGAAAACAGTGTGAATGTAATGCGTTGCATTTATATTTCGATCATATAGAAAATTGCATGAGTTTTATGTTAAGGGGCAAGTAGAGAGGGACATGTGAATGTGTTAAGTACAAGAATAGTGAACAGAGAAAACTGTGTGAATGTAATACGTTGCATTTATATTTCGATCATATAGAAAATTGCATGAGTTTTATGTTAAGGGGCAAGTAGAGAGGGACATGTGAATGTGTTAAGTACAAGAATAGTGAACAGAGAAAACAGTGTGAATGTAATGCGTTGCAGTTGCATTTATATTTCGATCATATAGAAAATTGCATGAGTTTTATGTTAAGGGGCAAGAAGAGAGGGACATGTGAATGTGTTAAGTACAAGAATAGTGAACAGAGAAAACAGTGTGAATGTAATGCGTTGCATTTATATTTCGATCATATAGAAAATTGCATGAGTTTTATGTTAAGGGGCAAGTAGAGAGGGACATGTGAATGTGTTAAGTACAAGAATAGTGAACAGAGAAAACAGTGTGAATGTAATACGTTGCATTTATATTTCGATCATATAGAAAATTGCATGAGTTTTATGTTAAGGGGCAAGTAGAGAGGGACATGTGAATGTGTTAAGTACAAGAATAGTGAACAGAGAAAACAGTGTGAATGTAATGCGTTGCAGTTGCATTTATATTTCGATCATATAGAAAATTGCATGAGTTTTATGTTAAGGGGCAAGAAGAGAGGGACATGTGAATGTGTTAAGTACAAGAATAGTGAACAGAGAAAACAGTGTGAATGTAATGCGTTGCATTTATATTTCGATCATATAGAAAATTGCATGAGTTTTATGTTAAGGGGCAAGTAGAGAGGGACATGTGAATGTGTTAAGTACAAGAATAGTGAACAGAGAAAACAGTGTGAATGTAATGCGTTGCATTTATATTTCGATCATATAGAAAATTGCATGAGTTTTATGTTAAGGGGCAAGTAGAGAGGGACATGTGAATGTGTTAAGTACAAGAATAGTGAACAGAGAAAACAGTGTGAATGTAATGCGTTGCATTTATATTTCGATCATATAGAAAATTGCATGAGTTTTATGTTAAGGGGCAAGTAGAGAGGGACATGTGAATGTGTTAAGTACAAGAATAGTGAACAGAGAAAACAGTGTGAATGTAATGCGTTGTATAGTAAAATGGATAGTATAAAAACTTTCTCCATGAAGAAATAAAAATTAGATTTTTTTAGTTTCATCGCATTCAAACTTAATTTTGCTCAGCGGATTGTTTGTCAGGCTTGTTTTATCTGCCGTAAATCTAAAGGAAGATCTGCTAAATATTTTTACGCTCGAAAAAAATCCATCGCCCTCCGCCAAGTTTGAACCCACGACCTCAGGAGCCAGAGGCTGGTATGTCGCTCCAGACCAATGGGAATAGGGTAGTATAGTAGATTTATGTGATAGTCAACTCTTTTAAGGACTGCTCGCTAAGTAGTGCCTTTGAAATTACCTTCGTTTTGCAAAAAATAAAAAATAATAAAATCTGATGTGTTGCACTCACATGACTTTCTCTACTCTTGTACTAAGTATTCTTACAAACTCTTATTCCTATATCTTCTTCGTGTTAGTTGAGATAAACATTTGTACACATTATCTTATTGCTTATTTCCTTGTAGGTACAAAGGCAATGTGGGAATACAGTAATGAGCAACGATGTTCCATTTCATGAAAGCTTTAGTTTTTCGAAACTAACACAAATAACAAGAAATATCTTCGAAAAGGTTCACCCTACAAAAAATATTATTTAGACATAAGTTGTGTTTTAGCAATATTTACATATTTTTGTATATTAAACTCTTACCGTTTGCCAGTTATGGAAAAGATATTAAACTTAAATACCATCTTTTCATTTTTGAGTTACGTTGTTCAGACACACATGCACGCAGGCCTTTTTCTAAAAATTTTTTTTAGGGGGGGGGTGGGATTCAGGGGGCCTCAAAACATAGCTCTGCCTCCTCTCCCTAACTCCATCTCCCTCCTACTCCCGTATACGTTACTCTCCCTGTCCCCTTTCCTCTGCTCTCTTCCCCACCCTTTCCTCCTCTAACTTTCTCTCTCCTTACCCCTGTAATCTCCCTCCCCATCCCTCCAGCCTCACTTTTATTCTCTCTCCCCCTCTAACTCATTCTCTCTGACCTCCCCCTCCTCCTCTTTTCCCCTCCAACTCTCTCCTCTCGATATATGTTTATCGATCCACGGCGACTACCAACTATGACCGGTGTTTTTTTTCATGGTTTCCCCAGGTCGATAGGGAATGCTGCTTCTTTCTCTATCACGCCTCTCCTGTCCATCATTACTTCATTGCCATCAGTTTGAGGGTTGTAGACCGGGTGGCGGAATTCGGCTTGGTGGTGTAGATGCAGAAATGTCTGGCTGAGGAACATTGGTAGGGTTCGAGCTATGCTCAAGTAAGTAGGAGTCGAACCCAGGATCTCCCGGCCACAGACTCTACACAGTCCGAGCCATTCCGCTTCAGTTTAAGAAGGAAACTCATCAATAATAACATTATCAATTAAAATGTAATACTTCTGTCAACTTTGACTATTCTCGCCCTTGCTATAATACACGCAAGTGAAATATAAGATATTTCCGATGTTGAGCACTTCAAGCCGACGACAGGCTCCTCCTGTAAAACAAACGACGACACACGATAGCAGCCATCTCTAGAGATGTTTGGGGAAGTCAGACACTTAGGTTGGCAGCACGGACTTGGTATGTACACAGAATTCCATTCACCACGAGAAAGAGACGACCGAAGGCTTTTGTTGCGTCCACGAACGTCAATTCGCGCTCTAATGGAGGGTGGTATGATATGTATGTATGTCAGGATTCAAACATGCCCTGATTTACACTGCCCATTTGCCCACAGTATCAGCGAGAACTTGGGACAAAAATATTGGGGGACGAAAAAATGAAATATTACTTTCTCTACTACGTATAGAGGAAGTATTGTATTCCACCGAAAAATTCGATGTCAAGATTTCACCGGAAGTATATGTTTTGAGGCCCTCTGAATAAAAAAAGGCATTTTTTGAAAAACGTCCGTATGTGTGTGTCTATGTGTCTGCCAGTCTGTGGACATCATAACTCAAAAACGAAAAATCTGATGTGTTGCACTCACATGACTTTCCCTACTCTTGTACAAACTCCTATATCTTCTTCGTGTTACTTGAAATAAACATTTGTACAAATTATCTTATTACTTATTTCCTTGTAGGTACAAGGGGAATATGGGAATATAGTAGGCTTTGTGCGATAGTCAAATCCTTTAAAGCTTTGAGATCCCGTTCTCTTTGCACACTTTACATAAAAAAATTAACAACGATGTTCCATTTCACGAAAGTTTTAAGTTTTCCGAAACTCACACAAATAACAACGAATATCTTGAAATGGTTAACTCCACAAAAAAAAATATCTAGACATAAATTGCGTGTTTTAGCAAGATCTACATTTTTTGTTCAGTAAGGTTTTGTCTATCTCTTAGAGTTTACCAGTTATACAAAAGTCATCCAGAGTAAATACGACTACAGGGGCTATAGCCAGAAAATTTAAGATATACATTTCATTTGTCATACAATATCTTAAATATATGACATTTTAATCAAAATCATGAGAGACATTTTCGAGAAAATCAAAATGTGTTACATGGAAATATTTCCATGTAAAGGGTAGTTTAGGGTGGGGGACGTTTCTTCAAAACCTTCTTGTCGCATTCTTGAACGATATTAAACATAAACACCAAATTAGGGTTTTAACCGATTTTTCATTTTTGCATTACGCTTTTTACACACACACACACACACACACACACACACACACACACACACACACACACACACACACACACACACACACACACACACACATACACACACACACACACACACATGCTGCTTTTTTGGATTCAGGGGGCCTCAAAACGTGTATTTATAATGAAATTCCGATAACGGATGTTTGGATGGAATGCAATGCCCAACCTTATGGAGAGACTGAGTGAGGAGAGAAAGCGTTATGAAGTGTAGGTAGAGCATGAATACTTGTGTCCCATTCATTACGACATGAGCCAGGTGATATACATACGCAATATCGATTCTTTTTCGTTGCCATGACTACCTGGCTGTGATTTTGGGCGTTAATGACCGCGGCAGTTCAGCTGTTTCTTAAACTCAATTATTGCACGGTGTCTTTGCTCTGCTCCGCTTGCTTTTACTCAGCTACCCATTACACCTCAGCATTTCACTGCAAGTTCATATCGACAGCTTAAAACATCTGCTGTGTTGCACTCACATGACTTTCTCTACTCATTCTTACAAACTCTTACTCGTATATCTTCTTCATGTTAGTTGAGATAAACATTTGTACAAATTATCTTATTGCTTATTTCCTTGTAGGTACAAGGGGAATATGGGAATACAGTAGGCTTTGAGCGATAGTCAAATATTTTAAAGCTTTCAAATCCCGTTCTCTTTGCACGGTTAACATATAAAAATGAATAACGATGTTCCATTTGACAGAAGTAGTTCTCCAAAACTCAACAATAAACAAAGAATATCTCCGAAATGGTTCACTCTACAAAAAAAACTATTTTGACATAAATTGTGTATTTTAGCAAGATCTACACTTTGTCTAGTATGATTTGGTCTATCTCTAACGGTTTACCAGTTATGCAAAAGTAGTCCAGAGTAAATACGACTACAGGGGCTATAGCCAGAAAATTCAGGATATACATTTCATTTGTCATAAAAATATCTCAAATATATGACATTTTAATCAAAATTGTTTGTGGCATTTTTAAGAAAATAAAAATTTTCGAAATATTTTCCACGTAAAAGGTAGCTTAAGGTGAAGGGAACTTTCTTCAAAATCTTCGTTTTTGAGTTATGCTGCCCCACAGACTGACACACAGACTGATCTTTTCTAAAAATGTTTTTTTTTTTATTCAGGGGGCCTCAAAACATATATTTCTGAGAAATCTCGACACCGAATTTTTGGGTGAAATGCAATACTTCCTCTACTTTACGTAAGAGTCGTATAGGCACCCAACTTGGCATGAAAGTTCATCATTTTCCAAAAATACAACAACATTGTTTTCAAGTAAATTGTTCCAACACACAATACCCTTTACTCTGAAAATTTGTTTCGATATTTTTAATTTTATCAAAAACTAGATGATCCGGTGAACTTGAGCCTTCCAATTCATTGACATCGATAACATTAGATGCATCGTGTCCGGTTTGAGACTTGTCTGTTTGTTAAATGAAATTCGTTTGTAATTAAAATGAATTCCATGTCTTATATTTACATGAAAGATAAATGCAGTTAACATTCAATGCAAAGGTTTCTGGTAGACTAAATTTTGTTTTATTTTCCCGTGCGTAAATAAACAAAGATGAAGACTTTCCACATGCAAACACGCGACACGCAATTCTTTCTCACAGTCACTCACATTTGTTGAACTTAACCTTGAGAACTTCACAATATACAAGGTTAGGTCTAATTCCTAGAATCTAACTAAGGCAAAATTGAATTGATCTTTTTCCTTATATCTGCAAAATCTATTTACCTTAGTAGAACGGTTGATCAAAATAAATATTCGCAAAATGTAATTAAACTTGATTTAACCAAATTTATTCTCAAAATCCACTACCTTTTATTACAACAAATACATTTCAAATGTAACAGATGCAGCTGTCAAATGATAGGTCCGTGGAACTGGTTCACCTCTACCAATCCATCCATTTGGATATGCGACGTTGAGGTGATTCCACGCGTTTACATCAAAGTGTGCTGGAGTTCATGTCGGCCATTTCCGCAGCTGTGTACTGGCACATGTCGCATGCTGTTAAAAAAACGTTAGTGTACTGCAAACTACACAAGTAACGGAAATGCTAATTTTTTAAAAAATGGTCTAACAACATTGATTATAATGTCATATGCTTAAGATATTTTTATCACAAATGAAATGTATATTTTGAATTTTCTGGCTATAGTCCATGTAGTCCTGTTTACTCTGGACGACTTTTGTATAACAGATAGACCAGGCCTCTATACAAACAATCTCGCCAATTTATTTCATATTAATTTTCTTTAGCGAGTTCGTCATTTCCCAGATATTACTTTTTGTTATTCAAGCTTCAAGCTCTTGTACTTTTCTTTAATTGGAATCGTTATTCCTTTGTTGTTTTTCCCCGTTTCTCCTTTCACCAGTGTCTAGAGTCAGACGTCTGTGAGGGAACACAGGAACCTATGTACCAGACAGTGAACACCTGCAAGTATGAGAGTGAGGAAGTGATTACCCTCCCCTTATGTAGGACTTACAAGACAGTGTCTAGAGTCAGACGTCTGTCAGGGAACACAGGAACCTATGTACCAGACAGTGAACACCTGCAAGTATGAGAGTGAGGAAGTGATTACCCTCCCCTTATGTAGGACTTACAAGACAGTGTCTAGAGTCAGACGTCTGTCAGGGAACACAGGAACCTATGTACCAGACAGTGAACACCTGCAAGTATGAGAGCGAGGAAGTGATTACCCTCCCCTTATGTAGGTCTTACAAGTCAGTGTCTAGAGTCAGACGTCGGTCAGGGAACACAGGAACCTATGTACCAGCCAGTGAACACCTGCAAGTATGAGAGTGAGGAAGTGGTTACCCTCCCCTTATGTAGGACTTACAAGACATTGTCTAGAGTCAGACGTCTGTCAGGGAACACAGGAGCCTATGTACCAGACAGAGTGAACACCTGCAAGTATGAGAGTGAGGAAGTGATTACCCTCCCCTTATGTAGGACTTACAAGTCAGTGTCTAGAGTCAGACGTCTGTGAGGGAACACAGGAACCTATGTACCAGACAGAGTGAACACCTGCAAGTACGAGAGTGAGGAAGTGATTACCCTCCCCTTATGTAGGACTTACAAGTCAGTGTCTAGAGTCAGACGTCTGTCAGGGAACACAGGAACCTATGTACCAGACAGTGAACACCTGCAAGTATGAGAGTGAGGAAGTGATTACCCTCCCCTTATGTAGGACTTACAAGTCAGTGTCTAGAGTCAGACGTCTGTGAGGGAACACAGGAACCTATGTACCAGACAGAGTGAACACCTGCAAGTACGAGAGTGAGGAAGTGATTACCCTCCCCTTATGTAGGACTTACAAGTCAGTGTCTAGAGTCAGACGTCTGTGAGGGAACACAGGAACCTATGTACCAGACAGAGTGAACACCTGCAAGTACGAGAGTGAGGAAGTGATTACCCTCCCCTTATGTAGGACTTACAAGACAGTGTCTAGAGTCAGACGTCTGTCAGGGAACACAGGAACCTATGTACCAGACAGTGAACACCTGCAAGTATGAGAGCGAGGAAGTGATTACCCTCCCCTTATGTAGGACTTACAAGACATTGTCTAGAGTCAGACGTCTGTCAGGGAACACAGGAGCCTATGTACCAGACAGAGTGAACACCTGCAAGTATGAGAGTGAGGAAGTGATTACCCTCCCCTTATGTAGGACTTACAAGACAGTGCCTAGAGTCAGACGTCTGTCAGGGAACACAGGAACCTATGCACCGAACAGAGTGAACACCTGCAAGTATGAGAGTGAGAAGGTGATTACCCTCCCCTTATGTAGGACTTACAAGACAGTGTCTAGAGTCAGACGTCTGTCAGGGAACACAGGAACCTATGTACCAGACAGTGAACACCTGCAAGTATGAGAGTGAGGAAGTGATTACCCTCCCCTTATGTAGGACTTACAAGTCAGTGTCTAGAGTCAGACGTCGGTCAGGGAACACAGGAACCTATGTACCAGAGTGAACACCTGCAAGTATGAGAGTGAGGAAGTGATTACCCTCCCCTTATGTAGGACTTACAAGACAGTGTCTAGAGTCAGACGTCTGTCAGGGAACACAGGAACCTATGTACCAGACAGAGTGAACACCTGCAAGTATGAGAGTGAGAAAGTGATTACCCTCCCCTTATGTAGGACTTACAAGACAGTGTCTAGAGTCAGACGTCTGTCAGGGAACACAGGAACCTATGTACCAGACAGTGAACACCTGCAAGTATGAGAGTGAGGAAGTGATTACCCTCCCCTTATGTAGGACTTACAAGACAGTGTCTAGAGTCAGACGTCTGTCAGGGAACACAGGAACCTATGTACCAGACAGAGTGAACACCTGCAAGTATGAGAGTGAGGAAGTGATTACCCTCCCCTTATGTAGGACTTACAAGACAGTGTCTAGAGTCAGACGTCTGTCAGGGAACACAGGAACCTATGTACCAGACAGAGTGAACACCTGCAAGTATGAGAGTGAGAAAGTGATTACCCTCCCCTTATGTAGGACTTACAAGACAGTGTCTAGAGTCAGACGTCTGTCAGGGAACACAGGAACCTATGTACCAGACAGAGTGAACACCTCCAAGTATGAGAGTGAGGAAGTGATTACCCTCCCCTTATGTAGGACTTACAAGACAGTGTCTAGAGTCAGACGTCTGTCAGGGAACACAGGAACCTATGTACCAGACAGTGAACACCTGCAAGTATGAGAGTGAGGAAGTGATTACCCTCCCCTTATGTAGGAGTTACAAGACAGTGTCTAGAGTCAGACGTCTGTCAGGGAACACAGAAACCTATGTACCAGACAGAGTGAACACCTGCAAGTATGAGAGTGAGGAAGTGATTACCCTCCCCTTATGTAGGACTTACAAGACAGTGTCTAGAGTCAGACGTCTGTCAGGGAACACAGGAACCTATGTACCAGACAGAGTGAACACCTGCAAGTATGAGACTGAGGAAGTGATTACCCTGCCCTTATGTAGGACTTACAAGTCAGTGTCTAGAGTCAGACGTCTGTCAGGGAACACAGGAACCTATGTACCAGACAGAGTGAACACCTGCAAGTATGAGACTGAGGAAGTGATTACCCTGCCCTTATGTAGGACTTACAAGTCAGTGTCTAGAGTCAGACGTCTGTCAGGGAACACAGGAACCTATGTACCAGACACAGTGAACACCTGCAAGTATGAGAGTGAGGAAGTGATTACCCTCCCCTTATGTAGGACTTACAAGTCAGTGTCTAGAGTCAGACGTCGGTCAGGGAACACAGGAACCTATGTACCAGACAGAGTGAACACCTGCAAGTATGAGAGTGAGGAAGTGATTACCCTCCCCTTATGTAGGACTTACAAGACAGTGTCTAGAGTCAGACGTCTGTCAGGGAACACAGGAACCTATGTACCAGACAGAGTGAACACCTGCAAGTATGAGAGTGAGAAAGTGATTACCCTCCCCTTACGTAGGACTTACAAGACAGTGTCTAGAGTCAGACGTCTGTCAGGGAACACAGGAACCTATGTACCAGACAGTGAACACCTGCAAGTATGAGAGTGAGGAAGTGATTACCCTCCCCTTATGTAGGACTTACAAGACAGTGTCTAGAGTCAGACGTCTGTCAGGGAACACAGGAACCTATGTACCAGACAGAGTGAACACCTGCAAGTATGAGAGTGAGGAAGTGATTACCCTCCCCTTATGTAGGACTTACAAGACAGTGTCTAGAGTCAGACGTCTGTCAGGGAACACAGGAACCTATGTACCAGACAGAGTGAACACCTCCAAGTATGAGAGTGAGGAAGTGATTACCCTCCCCTTATGTAGGACTTACAAGACAGTGTCTAGAGTCAGACGTCTGTCAGGGAACACAGGAACCTATGTACCAGACAGTGAACACCTGCAAGTATGAGAGTGAGGAAGTGATTACCCTCCCCTTATGTAGGACTTACAAGACAGTGTCTAGAGTCAGACGTCTGTCAGGGAACACAGAAACCTATGTACCAGACAGAGTGAACACCTGCAAGTATGAGAGTGAGGAAGTGATTACCCTCCCCTTATGTAGGACTTACAAGACAGTGTCTAGAGTCAGACGTCTGTCAGGGAACACAGGAACCTATGTACCAGACAGAGTGAACACCTGCAAGTATGAGACTGAGGAAGTGATTACCCTGCCCTTATGTAGGACTTACAAGTCAGTGTCTAGAGTCAGACGTCTGTCAGGGAACACAGGAACCTATGTACCAGACAGAGTGAACACCTGCAAGTATGAGACTGAGGAAGTGATTACCCTGCCCTTATGTAGGACTTACAAGTCAGTGTCTAGAGTCAGACGTCTGTCAGGGAACACAGGAACCTATGTACCAGACACAGTGAACAACTGCAAGTATGAGAGTGAGGAAGTGATTACCCTCCCCTTATGTAGGACTTACAAGTCAGTGTCTAGAGTCAGACGTCTGTCAGGGAACACAGGAACCTATGTACCAGACAGAGTGAACACCTGCAAGTATGAGACTGAGGAAGTGATTACCCTCCCCTTATGTAGGACTTACAAGTCAGTGTCTAGAGTCAGACGTCTGTCAGGGAACACAGGAACCTATGTACCAGACAGAGTGAACACCTGCAAGTATGAGACTGAGGAAGTGATTACCCTGCCCTTATGTAGGACTTACAAGTCAGTGTCTAGAGTCAGACGTCTGTCAGGGAACACAGGAACCTATGTACCAGACAGAGTGAACACCTGCCAGTATGAGAGTGAGGAAGTGATTACCCTCCCCTTATGTAGGACTTACAAGACAGTGTCTAGAGTCAGACGTCTGTCAGGGAACACAGGAACCTATGTACCAGACAGTGAACACCTGCAAGTATGAGAGCGAGGAAGTGATTACCCTCCCCTTATGTAGGACTTACAAGACATTGTCTAGAGTCAGACGTCTGTCAGGGAACACAGGAGCCTATGTACCAGACAGAGTGAACACCTGCAAGTATGAGAGTGAGGAAGTGATTACCCTCCCCTTATGTAGGACTTACAAGACAGTGCCTAGAGTCAGACGTCTGTCAGGGAACACAGGAACCTATGCACCGAACAGAGTGAACACCTGCAAGTATGAGAGTGAGAAGGTGATTACCCTCCCCTTATGTAGGACTTACAAGACAGTGTCTAGAGTCAGACGTCTGTCAGGGAACACAGGAACCTATGTACCAGACAGTGAACACCTGCAAGTATGAGAGTGAGGAAGTGATTACCCTCCCCTTATGTAGGACTTACAAGTCAGTGTCTAGAGTCAGACGTCGGTCAGGGAACACAGGAACCTATGTACCAGACAGAGTGAACACCTGCAAGTATGAGAGTGAGGAAGTGATTACCCTCCCCTTATGTAGGACTTACAAGACAGTGTCTAGAGTCAGACGTCTGTCAGGGAACACAGGAACCTATGTACCAGACAGAGTGAACACCTGCAAGTATGAGAGTGAGAAAGTGATTACCCTCCCCTTATGTAGGACTTACAAGACAGTGTCTAGAGTCAGACGTCTGTCAGGGAACACAGGAACCTATGTACCAGACAGTGAACACCTGCAAGTATGAGAGTGAGGAAGTGATTACCCTCCCCTTATGTAGGACTTACAAGACAGTGTCTAGAGTCAGACGTCTGTCAGGGAACACAGGAACCTATGTACCAGACAGAGTGAACACCTGCAAGTATGAGAGTGAGGAAGTGATTACCCTCCCCTTATGTAGGACTTACAAGACAGTGTCTAGAGTCAGACGTCTGTCAGGGAACACAGGAACCTATGTACCAGACAGAGTGAACACCTGCAAGTATGAGAGTGAGAAAGTGATTACCCTCCCCTTATGTAGGACTTACAAGACAGTGTCTAGAGTCAGACGTCTGTCAGGGAACACAGGAACCTATGTACCAGACAGAGTGAACACCTCCAAGTATGAGAGTGAGGAAGTGATTACCCTCCCCTTATGTAGGACTTACAAGACAGTGTCTAGAGTCAGACGTCTGTCAGGGAACACAGGAACCTATGTACCAGACAGTGAACACCTGCAAGTATGAGAGTGAGGAAGTGATTACCCTCCCCTTATGTAGGAGTTACAAGACAGTGTCTAGAGTCAGACGTCTGTCAGGGAACACAGAAACCTATGTACCAGACAGAGTGAACACCTGCAAGTATGAGAGTGAGGAAGTGATTACCCTCCCCTTATGTAGGACTTACAAGACAGTGTCTAGAGTCAGACGTCTGTCAGGGAACACAGGAACCTATGTACCAGACAGAGTGAACACCTGCAAGTATGAGACTGAGGAAGTGATTACCCTGCCCTTATGTAGGACTTACAAGTCAGTGTCTAGAGTCAGACGTCTGTCAGGGAACACAGGAACCTATGTACCAGACAGAGTGAACACCTGCAAGTATGAGACTGAGGAAGTGATTACCCTGCCCTTATGTAGGACTTACAAGTCAGTGTCTAGAGTCAGACGTCTGTCAGGGAACACAGGAACCTATGTACCAGACACAGTGAACACCTGCAAGTATGAGAGTGAGGAAGTGATTACCCTCCCCTTATGTAGGACTTACAAGTCAGTGTCTAGAGTCAGACGTCGGTCAGGGAACACAGGAACCTATGTACCAGACAGAGTGAACACCTGCAAGTATGAGAGTGAGGAAGTGATTACCCTCCCCTTATGTAGGACTTACAAGACAGTGTCTAGAGTCAGACGTCTGTCAGGGAACACAGGAACCTATGTACCAGACAGAGTGAACACCTGCAAGTATGAGAGTGAGAAAGTGATTACCCTCCCCTTACGTAGGACTTACAAGACAGTGTCTAGAGTCAGACGTCTGTCAGGGAACACAGGAACCTATGTACCAGACAGTGAACACCTGCAAGTATGAGAGTGAGGAAGTGATTACCCTCCCCTTATGTAGGACTTACAAGACAGTGTCTAGAGTCAGACGTCTGTCAGGGAACACAGGAACCTATGTACCAGACAGAGTGAACACCTGCAAGTATGAGAGTGAGGAAGTGATTACCCTCCCCTTATGTAGGACTTACAAGACAGTGTCTAGAGTCAGACGTCTGTCAGGGAACACAGGAACCTATGTACCAGACAGAGTGAACACCTCCAAGTATGAGAGTGAGGAAGTGATTACCCTCCCCTTATGTAGGACTTACAAGACAGTGTCTAGAGTCAGACGTCTGTCAGGGAACACAGGAACCTATGTACCAGACAGTGAACACCTGCAAGTATGAGAGTGAGGAAGTGATTACCCTCCCCTTATGTAGGACTTACAAGACAGTGTCTAGAGTCAGACGTCTGTCAGGGAACACAGAAACCTATGTACCAGACAGAGTGAACACCTGCAAGTATGAGAGTGAGGAAGTGATTACCCTCCCCTTATGTAGGACTTACAAGACAGTGTCTAGAGTCAGACGTCTGTCAGGGAACACAGGAACCTATGTACCAGACAGAGTGAACACCTGCAAGTATGAGACTGAGGAAGTGATTACCCTGCCCTTATGTAGGACTTACAAGTCAGTGTCTAGAGTCAGACGTCTGTCAGGGAACACAGGAACCTATGTACCAGACAGAGTGAACACCTGCAAGTATGAGACTGAGGAAGTGATTACCCTGCCCTTATGTAGGACTTACAAGTCAGTGTCTAGAGTCAGACGTCTGTCAGGGAACACAGGAACCTATGTACCAGACACAGTGAACAACTGCAAGTATGAGAGTGAGGAAGTGATTACCCTCCCCTTATGTAGGACTTACAAGTCAGTGTCTAGAGTCAGACGTCTGTCAGGGAACACAGGAACCTATGTACCAGACAGAGTGAACACCTGCAAGTATGAGACTGAGGAAGTGATTACCCTCCCCTTATGTAGGACTTACAAGTCAGTGTCTAGAGTCAGACGTCTGTCAGGGAACACAGGAACCTATGTACCAGACAGAGTGAACACCTGCAAGTATGAGACTGAGGAAGTGATTACCCTGCCCTTATGTAGGACTTACAAGTCAGTGTCTAGAGTCAGACGTCTGTCAGGGAACACAGGAACCTATGTACCAGACAGAGTGAACACCTGCCAGTATGAGAGTGAGGAAGTGATTACCCTCCCCTTATGTAGGACTTACAAGTCAGTGTCTAGAGTTAGACGTCTGTCAGGGAACACAGGAACCTATGTACCAGACAGAGTGAACACCTGCAAGTATGAGACTGAGGAAGTGATTACCCTCCGCTTATGTAGGACTTACAAGACAGTGTCTAGAGTCAGACGTCTGTCAGGGAACACAGGAACCTATGTACCAGACAGAGTGAACACCTCCAAGTATGAGAGTGAGGAAGTGATTACCCTCCCCTTATGTAGGACTTACAAGACAGTGTCTAGAGTCAGACGTCTGTCAGGGAACACAGGAACCTATGTACCAGACAGTGAACACCTGCAAGTATGAGAGTGAGGAAGTGATTTCCCTCCCCTTATGTAGGACTTACAAGACAGTGTCTAGAGTCAGACGTCTGTCAGGGAACTCAGGAACCTATGTACCAGACAGTGAACACCTGCAAGTATGAGAGTGAGGAAGTGATTACCCTCCCCTTATGTAGGACTTACAAGACAGTGTCTAGAGTCAGACGTCTGTCAGGGAACACAGGAACCTATGTACCAGACAGAGTGAACACCTGCAAGTATGAGAGTGAGGAAGTGATTACCCTCCCCTTATGTAGGACTTACAGACAGTGTCTAGAGTCAGACGTCTGTCAGGGAACACAGGAACCTATGTACCAGACAGAGTGAACACCTGCAAGTATGAGACTGAGGAAGTGATTACCCTCCCCTTATGTAGGACTTACAAGTCAGTGTCTAGAGTTAGACGTCTGTCAGGGAACACAGGAACCTATGTACCAGACAGAGTGAACACCTGCAAGTATGAGACTGAGGAAGTGATTACCCTCCGCTTATGTAGGACTTACAAGACAGTGTCTAGAGTCAGACGTCTGTCAGGGAACACAGGAACCTATGTATCAGACAGAGTGAACACCTCCAAGTATGAGAGTGAGGAAGTGATTACCCTCCGCTTATGTAGGACTTACAAGCCAGTGTCTAGAGGCAGACGTCTGTCAGGGAACACAGGAACCTATGTACCAGAGTGAACACCTGCAAGTATGAGAGTGAGGAAGTGTTTACCCTCCCCTTATGTAGGACTTACAAGACAGTGTCTAGAGTCAGACGCCTGTCGGGGAACACAGGAACCTCTAGATCAGAGTGAAGACCTGCAAGCGGGTGGTCAGCCAAGCACCAGGTATGAGAGTGAGGAAGAGGATGATATGAAATGCAGGCAAAATTGATGATTGGAAAGGCGATAATGGAGCAATTGCTGGAATGAGAGGCGGGGGAAACTGGAGAACCCGGAAAGCCGCTTCGTCCACCACGAATACCACACGCGGGTCCCTGGGATCGAACCCGGACCGCGTAGGTGATAAGCAAACCTCAAAAAGTATGTAGTAAGGCAACAAAACATATAGTTCTATTTAAGTCATATGGAAAACTGTATGAATTTTGTGTTGAAGGGGAATACATAAGGAAATATGATCGTGATTCGTAAAACAAAAGTGAGTTGAGAAAACAGTGTGACTATAAAATGTGGCATTTCTATTTCAGTCATAGAAAATTATAAGAATTGTATGTTGAAGGCGAATACGAAAGGATATGTGGATTTAATACGTAAAGGAAAAGTGGGTAGAGAAATCCACGTGAATGCTGCGTGGTAAAATGTATAGCATACAAACTTTCTTCCTAAAAAATCTGATGTGTTGCACTCACATGACTTTCTCTACTCTTGTACTAACCATTCCTACAAACTCTTATTCCTATATCTTCTTCGTGTTAGTTGAGATAAACATTCGTACAAATTATCTTATTGCTTATTTCCTTGTAGGTACAAGGGGAATGTGGGAATACAGTTGGCTTTGAGCGATAGTCAAATCTTTTAAAGCTTGAGATTCCCCTCTTTTTGCACGCTTAACATATAAAAAAATGAATAACGTTGTGCCATTTGACAAATGCCTAAGTATTCCAAAACTCACACAAATAACAAGAATATATCTGAAATGGTTCTCTACAAAAAATGTATTTAGATATAAATAATTGCGTTTTAGCAAGATCTACATTTTTTGTATAGTACGAGTTGGTCTATCTCTTACGGTTTACGAGTTATTCAAAAGTCATCCAGAATAAACACGACTACATAGGCTATAGCCAGGAAATTTAACATATACATTTCATTTGTCATACAATATCATAAACATATGACATTTTAATAAAAATCGTTAGAGCCATTTTCAAGAAAATCTTTATTTTCCATGTAAAGAGTAGTTTAGGGTGGGGCTATTTTCTTCAGAGCCTTTGTGTCGCATTATTAATTAAAAGAAAGTAATCTTAAATACCAAATTTGGTTTTTAACCGATTTTCGTTTATGAGTTATACTGTCCACAGATTGACACACACAGACACATAAATGGACCTTTTTGTAAAAATGTTTTTTTTTTTTTTTTTTTTTTTTTTTTTTTTTTTTTTTAATTCAGGGGGCCTCAAAATATATATTTGCGGTAAAATCTCGAAATGGAATTTTTGGGTGGAATACAATACTTGCTCTACTTTACTATAAGTAGTAAAGAAAGCAAAAATTCATATGTGTGCCGAATTTCTTGGTGAGGGGTCAAACAGTTTAGGGGCGCACAAACAGCCATTTTTATATAATTTATAGATCTCAGTTGTGTATTCGGTTAACTTGGCTAAGATATGTATGAAAATGAGAAATTTAGTTTGGAAGGAAGTTTTGATGGGCGGATGTCGGGGGGATGAAAGAGTGCAGAACCGCCGCTAGATGGCAGTTGCGAGGGCGACGCCAAGATGGCTGCATGTTGAGTTGGTGCTGGGTTTTCGCTGAGCCGACGTCAAACCCAAAAAACCTCTTTGCCGGAGTGTTAGAATGTGCAGCATGTAATGAAATGTTGGAACTCCGGTAAGTGTTGGTGTTGGTGTTTAGTGATTAGTGTTGGTTGAGTGGTGAGCTCTGAAACACAATTTGGTCCCCTTGCAGAGCAATATTTTGACACATATTTCAGAAACACAAGGGGGTGCGTTGAGGTATTGTCGAGCGCCGAGCTGTAAGCAGGTAGCATTACTGAAGGAGGAGGTGGGGGTTTGGAGAGATTTGTCCCTCTGTGGTGAGCAGGACCAGGTAGGTGGTTTGGCGCGATGAAAGATGGCTGCCGCGAAATGTCCCACGCCCTCCTTGGTCGCTCCCTCGGCTGGCACGTGCGGGGTGGCGCCACGTGCTGCAATAATCGCTGCTATCGATCTGTCGGTCGGTCGGCCGGTCGGTCGACCCCTGTTTACTTCTGTAGTGGGCGTGGATTCTACGACCAGAATATTCCACTTCACCTTCCTAGCTAATGCATATTACACTTGTGCAACATAGAATATTGGGCACTTAAAACTTCAAAATATGCACGCAAAAATGGAAAAATAGGCAAGCAAACCAGGCACTAAAAGACACAACAAATAACAAAAATCTGATGTGCTGCACTCACATGACTTTCTCTACTCTTGTGCAAACCATTCTTACAAACTCTTATTCCTATATCTTCTTCATCTTAGTTGAGTTGTAGGTACAAGGGGAATATGGGAATACAGTAGGCTTTGTGCGATAGTCAAATGTTTTAAACCTTTCAAATTCCGTTCTCTTTGCATACTTAACATATAAAAAACGAATAACGACGTTGCATTTGATAGAAGTATAAGTTCTCCAAAACTCACACAAATAACAAAGAATATCTCCGAAATGGTTCACTCTACAAAAAAACCTATTTTGACATAAATTGTGTATTTTAGCAAGATCTACACTTTGTGTAGTAAGATTTGGTCTACCTCTAACGCTTTACGAGTTATGCAAAAGTCATCCAGAGTAAATACGACTACAGGGGCTATAGCCAGAAAATTCAAGATATACATTTCATTTGCTATAAAAATATCTCAAACATATGACATTTTAATCAAAACCACTAGAGCCATTTTCAAGAAAAAAAAAATTCTAAAAATTTTCCATGTAAAGGGTATTTTAGGGTGGGGCTACTTTCTTCAAAATCCTTGAAAGACATTAAAATTAAATACCAACTTTGGTTTTTAACAGACTTTTCGTTTTTGACTTCTTTCGTTCGCGCGCGCACACACACACACACACACCTACACACACACACACGCACACACGCGCGCGCACACACACACACACGCGCACACACACACACGCACACACGCGCGCGCACACACACACACACGCGCACACACGCGCGCGCACACACACACACCTACACACCTACACACACACACACGCGCACACACGCGCGCGCACACACACACACCTACACACCTACACACACACACACGCACACACGCGCGCGCACACACACACACACCTACACACACACACACGCACACACGCGCGCGCACACACACACACACGCGCACACACACACACACACACACACACGGACCGTGAAGCACTGTTTTCACCAGGAGCACTCCTATCTCTTTTAATTGTAAGTCACTATTATCTTGAAGAATTTGCTCTTACACGTTGACCTGCATAACCTTGAACAACTGGAAGTTTATGCAGAGCTTGCAGCGAATTTACCAGTATTTTATTTCTCTCTTCAAGGCATTTAATTACATCTAGTGGTACAAAATAGTGAGCAAAGTTTACTTAATGCACAACATTTCATGAACCCATGAAATGTAAGTTGCCTGTATGTCAAACATTTTAATCCAATTGTTCATTAAATTGGGACCTGACTGCTCGAAAAAACATTTAGAGGTATTTTGTCAAAATAGGCAAAATTAGGCACATTGAACTTTATAAAAACAGCTCCAAGGGTAGCAAATTGAACTAAAATCAGCTCGCTTTTATATCCATAGTTATTAGGAATAGGTATTCTGCCTAACATCTGGTACCTAATTATAAGTTTGTTCAAAATTGTCTAGCATAAAATTCTATAAATTGTACTATAGAATATAACCTATAGTTATAGGTTTAACGATTTAATCATAAAACTTATGGACTTAAGTTGCACTTGTCCAATAGCCTTGTGTTTCTTTAAATACATTTAAACATATCTAATACATTGCACTCACATGACGTTCTGTACTCCTGTACCAACTATTCTTAACTATTACACACGCAGTTTGTGCTCTAAGGTTTCCATCTCCAAAGTATGACATCTGTTTCAGCAATAGATGCTTCACCGAAGCGAGAGTCAGCCGTATTTGACATTTAAACCTATCGACTCTGTTACGTAAGGTGTAAGACAGTGAAGCTAAATTCTCTAACATGATAACACAACAAATGCAGAGAGGATGATTAAAGTACAGAGGAGATGATAATGAAATTTGGTAAATTTTTCACGAATGAAGGCTTCCATTGCTTGAAATTGCTAAACACACGATTGATTGATTTCAATGAGTGAAATAGTTAAGATAAACACCCAAAATCTCATATTGCTATCAAATGCTTTGATTTATACAGAATTACACCTTGTTTTCAGTTTCTTATAGGAACCTTTCACGTTGCTGTCATTTTATAACAAACACTGAGGGCCAAATCAGCGAGCAAATAAGTTTGACGTCATTTTGTAGATGGAGAGATCATTTTTATAAGTTTTGGAGCGAGCTGGACCAAGGACGGAGCCCTGTGGGACACTATAATTAATAGACCTAAAATCAGATTTACAACCATTTGTATAGGCATAATAATATTTATCAAATTATCACTTAAGGTAGGAAATAGTAAACTGAAAACGCTTACAACTAAAACCGTAATATTCCGTAGAATACATGGAAAATACTGTCAAAGGCTTTTATTAAATCAAAAAGGTCCAACTACTTTCCTATTTTCTTCCAATTCTATTAAACTACGTTTAGTAAAGTTTGATGTTATAAATGATCGATAATAATTTCAGTATGAACAGCTCACCATTCATTGCACTGCAAATGATATAAAGTGACATTGAGTTTTCCCAATGGCAGGTACACCCTATATTCCGTACTATTGTCCATTGCATGCGTGTTATGTTTTTCCTTTTAAATTTTACAAGTACTTTTACAGCTATTAAACGTTCACAATCATAAACTTTCAGAACAATCTAATTTGGACTAGGAAAAAATATGTTATGCTTTTTATTACATTTTAAGAACCTAGTATCAGAATTCTTTATTTAATTAATGATTTGAAACTAAACATTGTATGCTCTAACCATGCATAATAGGGAAAGTGAAAATACCTATATCGGTTCACTATTTTTATTCTTAGTCATTCTCTTTGTGAATAAAATTAGTACGATGTCCACTTAACTATCTTGGTTTATAATGATGCAAAACGTTCTTACATGAGGGTTAACGAAATTTTCATTTTGCATTTAATATATTGCATCCAATTCCCTTTTGGTTCGTTGCGTCTCTATATCCAGGTCAGGGATGTCCAACCTTGTCTCCTTGGAGAACCTTACTAATGAGCGGCTACACCCCACTTCACTCCTTCAGTCAGTCAGTATCCAGTGACTGACACAAATATGCGATTCCATGGCAGTTTCTGTCATACCTTGCATTTTCTGAGAATGTTCTCAGAAGACTTCTTCATTCTGGATGATTTTTTGCATAAATGATGAACAATAAGAGACAGACAGAAGTTTACTAAATAAAAAGTGTGGATCTGGGTAAAACACACAGTTTATGTCAAGTACTTTTTGTTCTTTTGGGTGAACTATTTCCGAGATATTCTTTATTATTTATTTCAATTTGCCAATAGTTATACTGTTTTCAAATAGGAATATGTTATTCGTCTTTTTATATCTTGGCCTTGCAAATAGAACTGGATAAAAAAGGCACTGCATAGCAACCAGCTCTTAAAACATTTCACTATCACTTAAAGTCTACTGTATTCCCACATTCCCCTTGCATCTACAAGAAAATTAGCAATACGATAGTTTCTGAAAATGCTTATGTCGATTAAAATGAAGTAAATAGAGAAATAAACATTTACAAGAGTAATGTGTATAAGACTGAGGATAACTCTACATATATTTGAACTATATTAAGGATACCCATCTGTGAAATTTTGAAAATCTACAGTTTTCATTGGATTGATTTGAAATTTTAACACAACAATCACTGTATAGTGAGGAGTAACTGTGCTAAATTTCATACATTTAGGCAGATTAGTTGCTAACATATTAATATTTTATTATATATTTTTTTAATATTTGTATAAATGGTTCCCCATGATGCAATTTTGATTTGAAAAACTTGATAATTTTCAGTTATGTCCTGTAATAGAACGTTAGTAAATTGATGATTGTTATTTGGATAAAAATAAATTTTGAAGTTTGAATTAATTATTTTTTTCATTTAAATTTTGAAATGTAAATTTTAATATTTAATTACTCAGTGGTTACTCACTTTATGAGAAAATTATCTCATCATTTCTTTTTAATGTTATTTCTAAGCAGGTACACCAAATTTCATGCATAAGTATTGAAAATTGCATCGTGTGGAGCATTTTAAAGAGCAAATAGTGTTAAAAATAAAAACGTGGAAAAACTAAGTTTGAAGTCATAGCAAGGATAATGGAACTGTATGGATTTAAATGGACACGACCACTTACAGGCAATCAGTTAGACGGCCATGTGACATAGATAAAAAGGCCGTAGGGCTGTAAAAAGCATATCAAAATAAAACAGAGAACTTATACTATTTGATAAAACAAAAATCCATTTTTGGCAATTTTTGAAATTTTTAGCCTTTTTCCACAGATGGGTATCCTTAAAGGTCAATATGTTACACTTGGTGTATCTTCTAAGGATATGCACTTCACCAAATATTGATACACTTCTTAATCGTAAGTCACTAATGAACACAAGTTTATTACATAAGATTTGAAAGTGCTTTCGTAAATCAAACACAACGTACATATAACCAAACCACCACTGCAATACAACGCACAGCTGGGGTTGAAATAAAGGTAAATTCCGTGCATAGTAGAAGGAGGTAAACCCAAACTCCCCTCTAAATATACCTGGTGGAAAGAAGCTTCGTATGTTACTTCAAATGAGTACTTTATAAAAGCATTACGTACAAAAAAGTATAACAGCAATTTGTACACAAAACCATAGAAAGTCAAAATAAAAGAAAGAACAAATTTAACTATGTTATTCCTCCATGATGGATGTCAGAGAACATTATATGAGCATGCTGTTCCTTTATTTTGGATTTGGTGAAAACGAAGGTAATTATTTTTATGTTGGCAATGTTGGAAGTACTACGATTATCCTAAGGTAACACTGAACTAACACTTTAGCCTGTTGGGTCAAAAAATCGATTTTATTTTTAAAAATGCACCATATAGGACTATATCTTGGAAGCTGTAATCCCCTAGGGAAGGGGGAACACATATTTTGGACACCACTTTTAAAGCGCACAGTTCTGCCTTTTAAATGGGCGTGCCCACGCCTTGCATTTCATGGAGGCTTGGAATAAATTGTTTTAAAGAAGGCGCTAAGTGTTCTGCTGCCTATGCATTTACCGTAGCCTAGTTGAACAAGTTCTCCAACAAATCCCCTAACGAGCAGTGTTGTTCGTTTATCATTTGTTGATTTCTGAAGTTATTTATCATGCTTCTATCTGGCTTGACGGATTAATGTTGTTTGAAACTTGATCGTGTGCATTTGATTTCACTTTTGAGTTAATTTAGTGTGTTTACGAGGTTATTGATATATGCATCGTGTGTAGTATTACTTATATTATTTGTGCCGAAAATAAAGCTTAAGTTTCTGCTTTTATTTCTATGAACACAGCACGTGTTTGTATGTTAGGTGTATATTACTCTGTTTTGGAATGCCCAACTGAAAGGCCGCTACGTCAACTTTATGCAAATCGATGAACAAACTCAGATGGGGAATAAAGACACTTGCATAGAGGTTAATGAGCAAGCTTGTATCTAAACGCTAAACCCATAATAATTCAGAAATAATTTTTTTGTTGTTTTCTCATACCTGTTCAACCTCCCACAAAAATCTAGCTTTTTCCAATGTAGTTCAGAATATGGGCATTAAAATGTCTGATTGGAATTATTTCTTTTAAAAATAATATAATGCACCGTGTTTATGACATTTTTACACTTTGTGGTATTAAAAACAATTTTTAACAACTACGCATTATATGGAAATTTCTATCCTTTAATTTTTTTATAAAGGTAATAACATTATCATTTAAAAACAACTTTGTAGTTCAAAATTTATTGGAGCAAATAGATTTTGATTATACCTGATAAAATTGATATAAATTAATGTTCAAGAATGTGATTAGATATTGCAATGAAATTTGGTATACACGTTTCTTTAGTTGCTGGAAAATTCCTGTGCAAAAAATTAAGCTTCTAACCTCAATACTTCAACACTTAGAAAATCACTTTTTTCACTTCGGTAGGTATAGATGGTCTTGTACACATTACTTAAAGCTAAATATGAAACAGAGTGGGTTTTCAAGTATAAGCTACACGCTAAACTTCGCCTTGTGTCAAAGCTTATCTGTATCAAGTTTGGTCGAAATCCCTGAAATGGTGTAGAATAAATTAGTACAGCCACACGCACGCACACACATACACATACATGTGTTCACACACACGTACAAACACACGCACAGTCACATGACATAAACACACAGAGAAACACACATACAAACACACGCACAGTCACACAACATAAACACACAGAGAAACACACATACAAACACACGCACAGTCACACGACATAAACACGCAGAGAAACACACATACAAACACACGCACAGTCACATGACATAAACACGCAGAGAAACACACATACAAACACACGCACAGTCACACAACATAAACACACAGAGAAACACACATACAAACACACGCACAGTCACATGACATAAACACGCAGAGAAACACACATACAAACACACGCACAGTCACACAACATAAACACACAGAGAAACACACATACAAACACACGCACAGTCACACAACATAAACACGCAGAGAAACACACATACAAACACACGCACAGTCACATGACATAAACACACAGAGAAACATACATACAAACACACGCACAGTCACACTACATAAACACGCAGAGAAACACACATACAAACACACGCACAGTCACACTACATAAACACGCAGAGAAACACACATACAAACACACGCACAGTCACATGACATAAACACACAGAGAAACATACATACAAACACACGCACAGTCACACTACATAAACACGCAGACAAACATACATACAAACACACGCACAGTCACACAACATAAACACACAGAGAAACACACATACAAACACACGCACAGTCACACTACATAAACACGCAGAGAAACACACATACAAACACACGCACAGTCACACGACATAAACACACAGAGAAACATACATACAAACACACGCACAGTCACACAACATAAACACACAGAGAAACACACATACAAACACACGCACAGTCACACTACATAAACACGCAGAGAAACACACATACAAACACACGCACAGTCACACGACATAAACACACAGAGAAACATACATACAAACACACGCACAGTCACACGACATAAACACACAGAGAAACACACATACAAACACACGCACAGTCACATGACATAAACACACAGAGAAACACACATACAAACACACGCACAGTCACACTACATAAACACGCAGAGAAACACACATACAAACACACGCACAGTCACACGACATAAACACACAGAGAAACATACATACAAACACACGCACAGTCACACAACATAAACACACAGAGAAACACACATACAAACACACGCACAGTCACATGACATAAACACGCAGAGAAACACACATACAAACACACGCACAGTCACACAACATAAACACACAGAGAAACACACATACAAACACACGCACAGTCACACTACATAAACACGCAGAGAAACACACATACAAACACACGCACAGTCACATGACATAAACACACAGAGAAACATACATACAAACACACGCACAGTCACACAACATAAACACACAGAGAAACACACATACAAACACACGCACAGTCACACTACATAAACACGCAGAGAAACACACATACAAACACACGCACAGTCACACGACATAAACACACAGAGAAACATACATACAAACACACGCACAGTCACACACACATCCACACACACGCACTATTTTATCATGATTAGACAAACATTTGGAAATGCCAGTAGGTATTAAAACAAATGCCAATAAGCAGCAGGAGCAGGATATTTCGCAGGAAGGATTCAGAGCGAGCGCCAACCACTCTTTTCGTGACCTGACCTTTGCTCTATTAGCCCTGTTGGAGTTCTTGCAAATGGCAATTATCCTGTAAATGGCAGGGACGTAATTGTTCTTTCTTTGCTCTCTTAGCTCTTAACTCTCGTATAAACAAAACCGGATACAAAGCTTGGGAAACATTTCAACAAGGTTTTCAGATATCTACCTAACCTTAAAAACATCAGTACAGCAAATCTTCTACAAGCAAACTGCGTAATGTGCCTACCAAGGCTTAGCCACTGAAGTGAAACAGGAGTCTATGTCACACTCACATGACTCTCTTTACTCACTCTACTACAAACTCTTATTCCTATATCTTCTTCGTGTTAGTTGAGATAAACATTTGTACAAATTATCTTATTGATTATCTTCTTGTAGGTACAAGGGGAGTATGGGAATACAGTAGGCTTAGAGTGATGCTCAAATATTTTAAAGGTTTAAAATGCCGTTCTCTTTGCACGGCAAGAGATATAAAAGTGAATAAAAACCTTCCATTTGAGAAAAGTATTAGTATGTCAAAACTCACAAATAACAAGGAATATCTCACAAAAAATAATCATTTGGACAAAATCTGTGTGTGTTAATGAGATCTACATTGTTGTAGAGGAAGATTTGGTCTATCTCTTAAAATTTACCAGCTATGCAAAAGTCATCCAGAGAAAACATACATAGGCTATAGCCAGAAAATTCAAAATTTACATTTCATTTGTCATAAAGATGGCATTTTAATCAAAATCGTTTGAGGCATTTTCAAGGAAAACAAAATTTTAGAAAAATTTTCCATGTAGAGGGTAGTCTACCTGGAGAAATGTTCTTCAACATGTTAGTATCGCATCCTTAAAATACATTAAACTTAAATACCCACTTTGGTATGTAACCGACTTTTCGTTTTTGAGCTAAGCTTTCCACAGATACGCAGGCATAGACGGACCTTTTTCTAAAATTGCTGTTTTGGATTCAGAGGCGATGTTTGATATCCAGCTGGTGCGTTAGTGTTTTGATAAGGGCTGCAGAGTTGTTGAATGGGTTGCCTGTAGAGGCGCCACATTGTCGAGAGGTATAATCAATCATTTCCCCTTGAAAACTTGACTAAGCCTACTATAGAAGTTGCTCGTACGCTATCCAACAGAAAGTTTGTCAGGCAGGAAGTAAACTGTAGCAACAACGGCATGCGATGATGGCATGCAAACTTAAAGGTATCCTTTCTCTGTCAACAGTACAACTCACAAACCAAAAGTTCCATAAACTTCCAACTGGATTTGGAGTGAATCGAATTTCACACTTCTCAGCTTCGTTAATTACCTACTTTCTCGAGTACGTATTAGTAGAGGAACTACTGTATTCCACCCAAAAATTCGATGTCGAGATTTCATCGGAAATACATATTTTGAGACACCCTGAACCAAAAAAAAAAAAAAAAAAAAAAAAGCATTTTTAGAAAAAGGTCCGTGTGTGTATGTGTTTGTGTGTCAGTCTGTGGACAGCATAACTCAAAAACGAAAAGTGAGTTAAAAACCAAAGTTCATATTTATGTTTAATGTCTTTCAAGGATGCGACACAAAGATTTTGAAGAAAATAGCCCCACCCTAAACTACGCTTTACATGGAAAATTTGTATTTTCTTGAAAATGACTCTAACGATTTTAATTAAAATGCCATATGTTTAAGATATTTTTATAACAAATGAAATGTATATCTTGAATTTTCTGGCTATAGCCTATGTAGTCCTGTTTACTCTGAATAAGCGTAAACCGTAAGAGATAGACCAAATCTTACTATACAAATGTACAACTCGCTAAAGCATACAGTCTTATGTCCAAATAAATTTTTTTTGTAGAGTGAACTATTTCGGAGATATTCCTTGTTATTTGTGTCAGTTTCGGAAAACTTATACTTCTGTCAAATGGGACATCCTTATGCTATTTTTTATATGTTAAGCGTGCAAAGAGAACGGTACGTCTAAGCTTCAAAACATTTGACAATCGCACAAAGCCTACTGTATTGTAATATTCCCCTTGTACCTACAAGGAAATAAGCAATAAGATAATTTGTACAAATGTTTATCTCAACTAACACGAAGAAGATATAGGAATAAGAGTTTGTAAGAATGGTTAGTACAAGAGTAGAGAAAGTCATGTGAGTGCAACACATCAGATTTTTTATGCAGTAAGATTTGGTCAATCTTTTACAGTTTACCAGTTATACCAAAGTCATTCAGAATGAAGAGGACTTGAAAGGCCATTACCAGAAATTTCAATATATACGAGAACTTGTATTTTATTAGTCATTATTTTATTAAAATTGGTAGAGCAATTTTTGAGATAATTACCGTAGGCTGGGGCAGGGAGAATTCCTTGTAGATTTTTTGTTGTAGCTTAAAAAACCTGAAATTTGATATTTAACGAAATTTTGGCATTTGAGTTATGTTGTTGAACTTTTTATAAAATAAAGAAAACTTTTTTTAGATTCAGGAGTCTCAAAACATGCATATTCAGTGAAATCTTGGTTTCAAATTTTTGGGTGAAACACAATACTACTCGTATTCGCAGTAGAGCGGATAAAAATCCCAAAAATTGCACACAGTGCATTTTAAAACAGGAATGAGGGTTAACTGTTGTACCATATATGCCTCAGAAGAAGACAAGCCGCCACTGCAGCAATTGGAGGTGAATTAGCCTCAAGTAGAGAGAGGCCCTAGAAACAAATGAGCCTCGTTGAGCGCCCCGTCCAAAGAGAAAACACTTGCATTGTCCACTTTGTTTTTTTTTTTCACGTGACAGGCGCGTTTTAAACAACTGAATGGAGCAACCACCTTATTAAAATACCTGCTGCCTTCAAGCAAGTGCAACACTTCACATAGCAGAGAAAATAACAAAACCAAACACTGAAAACCGGGAAATGCCGGGTTGGAGCTCCGGTTATCCACCAAAGGTTTCTCTGCGGTTTCCATTGCTCATACTCGGTTATTTTCCTTTATATGACTTTGTGCCTCTCCATTTCATTACACTATAGTTTTGAGCCAGTGTTTGCAGGATTGGAAGTGAATGTGGCGCAGCTGTGTGGTGGAACTTGCGCTGTGTAACTGCTGTTTTCGGCGTAGCGGTAATACCACAAGTACGGTGGGTCAAACATTCGAGTCTCTCCCAAAAAGGAATTGCTCGGATTGGGTTGGACTCGGTGGGGCAATGATTCCTGAAACCCATGAACTCCCCGCCCATATGCCCAGGCCGAGTTCTGAGACGGCTCTAGCCTGATTAGCTAGTAATTGGCGTCCTAATCTGCGGACGGCAAGTATCGAACCTATGACCTAGGAGCGGACAAACGCTCACGGAGCACTCTGTGAGTTGTGTTGACACGAGCAGCGGTAAGCACGTTTAGTGCAGTAATGGCTCTAATTCTACATGATTCTAAGTCCAGTATGAAATGTTAGTTTATGATGAGTTAGTATTCGTTGTTTTTGTTAATAGTAAACACATTAACCAGAGGTTGATTCTGTGATCAAGTTCCCAAGAAACCTGGACAATAGCTACTATATTCTGTTTGACGAGCTTGAGTCATTTTATTATGCGAGTATATTGTTATAATATTGGCGTGTTTTTCGTGTTTACGATAGCCGAAGAGAGGACCCTATTAGGATAAATAAGTAAATAAGTAGATAAACAGATAGACGGATAGATAGATGGACATAGGTTAGATGGATAAATAAAGCCCGCCTCGGTAGCGTGATGGTTAATGTGTCTGCCTCACGTTCAGAGGTCGCGAGTTCGAATCTCGCTTAAGGTAAGTTATCCGGGTAAGGTTTTTTCCGAGGTTTTCCCTTATCCTGAGAAGACGAATGTCGGGTAACTTAAAGCTGCATGGACCTCGGGCTCATTTGAGCATCATTTCATTCATTCGTCCGATATGACACAATGTTGGAGGATGTTAAATAAAAAATAACAAAAAATGGATAAATAAATGCATACATAAATAAATAATTAAATAAATAAATCAATAAATAGATAAACAAATGTAAGTGATAGTCAAATATTTTAAGAGCTGGTTGCTGTGCTGTGCCTTGGAAATTCCGTTCTCTTTGCAAGGCTAGGAGATACAAACGAATAACATATTCTTACTTGAGAAAAAGTTAAAGTGTTGGCAAATTCAAATAATTAAAGAATATATCGCAAATGGTTCACTCAAAAGAAAAATGAATTATTTCACATAAATTGTGTGTTTAAACGAGGTCTGCATTTTTACTTTCTCTATTACGTATAGTAAAGTAAAAGAAGTATTGGTCCCCTGAATAAAAAAAAAGCATTTTCACAAAAAGGTCCGTGTGTGTGTGTGTCAGTCTGTGGACAGCATAACTCAAAAATGAAAAGTCGGTTAAAAACCAAAGTTGGTATTTAAGTTTAATATCTTTCAAGGATGCGACACGAAGATTTTGAAGAAAATTCCCCCGCCCTAAACTACCCTTTACATGGAAAATGTTTCAAAAATTTTGATTTTCTTGAAAATGGCTCTAACGATTTTGATTAAAATGCCATATGTTTGAAATATTTTTATGAAAAATGAAATGTATATCTTGAATTTTCTGGCTATAGCCTATGTAGTCCTGTTTACTCTGGACGACTTTTGCATAACTGGTAAACCGTTAGAGATAGACCAAATCTTACTGTACAAATGTGTAGATCTTGCTAAATTACACAATTTATGGCCAAATAAATTTTCTTGTAGGATGAACCATTTCGGAGATATTCCTGTGAGTTTCGGAAAAGTTAGAACTTTCGTGAAATGGAACATCATTGTTCATTTCTTCATATGTTAAGTGTGCAAAGACAACGGAATCTCAAAGGTTTAAAACATTTGACTATCGCACAAAGCACTGTATTCCCATACTCCCCTTGTATCTACAAGGAAATAAGCAATAAGATAATTTGTACAAATGTTTATCTCAACTAACACGAAGAAGATATAGGAATAAGAGTTTGTAAGAATGGTTAGTACAAGAGTAGAGAAAGTCATGTGAGTGTAACACATCAGATTTTTTCCAACCTTTGTCGCTAATAGTTTTGGTGCTTCTTTGATATTTCTAATAAATTTTGTTTTTGTTTTTTTCAAATGATATTTTGAGTCGAACTTTCTCTGCAGTTTCCTTCAGATTGCTATTATTGCTTTTATTAGATTTTGTTAAAATAAAGGAAGGGTCCATTGTTTTGCTGGTGATGATACGATACTTGGATTGCTTGTTTTCCCGTGGCCAGCTCAGTACAGAGCATTGTGTATTTCTTGGTGTACTCCTACTGTAACAAAGGGGCTTCCAGAGGCGTGTTTGAGACAATCTTTGTGCATTTGTGTGTTTCAGGCAGGAGAACAGAGGAAATGCTGCCGCTGCAGAACAAAGGAACAACTTTTAATTGCACTCCAGGGCGTCTGAGCAGATAAAAAGAGTATCGGCAAATGCAAACACCCCCATTTTGGCTCCAACGTTAAACCAAAGCCACTGTAGATATTTTTGCACCATGTGGTTTTGACTTCTGCTTGCTATTTTATATAAACTAGACGCACACGGCTCCAAACTATTTTATGAGATTTTTACGTAAGACGGACCCTGAACGTTGGTAAAGTTGGTAGCAGTGCGCGTATTAAGGACTCAATAATAATTCATATAAATATATTTTAAGAAAAGTTTTGTGTTTACATGCTTTGTGCACGTTCGTATAATGTGATTTTGCACATCTTTCAGTAACTTTACACGGTTAGAGAAATTGGCACTATATATTTTAATATTCCAATTTTAGACAACTGTACAACAATCAGAAAGGCTTTTAACGCACAAAAACAGAGAGAAAGAGGCCATGAAATTGCTTTAGGCCATGGAGGACGGCAGGAATAACAGAATACGGGAAGAAATGTGTTTGGAGCACGCCCGCCAGAGGGCAGAGTTGTTGGGTCTACCGCCACCAACAGAACCAGTCCGACCACCGCCTTCTGCACAGCAGGAAGTGGCAGCCATACCCTCTTCACCGCCACCTTCATATGAACATGTACTAGCAGAGGTAAGTCTGCAAATATTGCTGTCACTGAAGTGTAGAAATTGCCAAAAGGAGATATTTTGTCTTAAATGTATATTTAAATACTCTCTTGAATTTTAAATGAAGGTTGGAATGTACTGTTTCGGCCAGAACAACCTGGCTAATAGATGCAGGTGATAAAAATATAAAATACTAAGTTTCGTTTCGGTAGGTTTCATCGCTTTGAAAAAAGGTTCATATTGTGTGCACGGCAATTGGCAACGGTTACTCCAGCGGCCTGTGTTGTACACTGCCCTCAGATATAAACAAAACACTCGCCCAGTGCGTTTACCGTACCGCTGAAGCGGCCACTATCTGGGGGAAATCCATACAAATCAAAATATTATATGAAAGTTATTGAAATGGTGTATTTGTCCAAGTAATAATGACGATTCATTTTTTCATTGTTAAGGAAATAAAAAAATGACAACCGAAACCACGCGTTTTAGGTTTGGAACAATGCTGACACTATGGGATACAGTTTTTCCAAATACTGCACATTATTGTTATCCAATACGAACTAAAACAGCAGTAATTACTGTAATTAATGTTTTTCGACACAATAGCCGTCTGTACGACCTGATTGGAAAGAGTAGAGTGAGACTGAAAAATTGGAGCATTTAATGTCATATCGGGACGCTGGCCATGATAGCTTAGTGATTAGAGTAGCCGTTATTTGTTTAGTCTTGTGAATGTCTTACTTATGTATACACAATGTTTAATGGTGACTTAAGATAACTTGTCATTTGACAGTACAAAGGTTGCTCTACTGCTTCCAAACACTGCCTTGGCGTTTGGATATACAGTGTTCCTTCCTTGCCTTATGTTTACTATAGGAGCGTTGTTGTTTGAGACAGATGCTAGTAATGTGTTAGCATAAGAATGAAACTGTTCCACAGACACGCCTAGCTGCAGCACAGGCAGAGAACAACGCGTGCAAGGCTGAGCCTGAACCTGAGCCTGAGCTTGAGCCTAAGAAACCGCCAGCAGAAAGTGGGCCAGTGGTCGTCAAGCGGCCCAAGATCCTGCACAAGTCGAGCAAAGAACTGTACCGTGCAGTGGCGGCCCAATGGGGCATCACCTGCAAGATGTCTGACCACTGTCGCTGTCTCGACTGTCAGGTAAACCCTTTCCTCTATTACATTCTTCATTATAAAGCCAAATCTAATAGTTTTACACATAAATGGCTTTGAACATTTCGCCAGTTAGATGCACTGTCGTACTTCCCAGCACACACACACACAAATACCCATGTCCGAGGCGGGTCTCCAACCACGGCCCTCTGCGCGGCGGAGCGCCACACCCATTCTCTAGCGACCTCAGCTACACGGACTGACTAAATCTGTATTTTACTCTCATACATTCATTCAATCATTCACTTCACTCCTCACTCAATCACTCACCCACCACTCACTCAATCACTCACTCACTGGTCATGCACCCACTCACTCAATCACTCTCTGATTCATTCTCTCACTCAATCACTCACCCACCCATACTCAATCCCCCACTCACTCAGTCACACACTCACTCATCCCCTCACTTATTCACTCAATCACTCACCCACCCATACTCAATCCCCCCACTCACTCAGTCACACACTCACTCATCCCCTCACTCATTCACTCACTCGTCGCTCACCCACCCACACTCAATCCCACACTCACTCAGTCACACACTCACTCATCCCCTCACTCATTCACTCACTCGTCGCTCACCCACCCACACTCAATCCCACACTCACTCAGTCACACACTCACTCATCCCCTCACTCATTCACTCACTCGTCGCTCACCCACCCACACTCAATCCCACACTCACTCAGTCACACACTCACTCATCCCCTCACTCATTCACTCACTCGTCGCTCACCCACCCACACTCAATCCCCCACTCACTCAGTCACACACTCACTCATCCCCTCACTCAGTCACTCACTCGTCGCTCACCCACCCACACTCAATCCCACACTCAATCCCCCACTCACTCAGTCACACACTCACTCATCCCCTCACTCATTCACTCAAATAATCTTTCTTCTGGAAAAATACGTTAATTACAAGAGCATCATTTGATACAGCACCTAACTCTTGTCAGTCGTCCTCCAGTTTGTGTTTCGATTGTTAATTGGTTGTAATGTGCAATAAATTGCTTTTCAAGGATTTATGGGAATACAGTTGGTAACACCTAAACAAAAGAAGACCAGTTGCTTTCACGAATCTTCTAATCAAATAACGTTTATAACACCGAAGCTTAGTGTTGTATTTATGGCTTTCTCTACTCACTCTAAACCACAGGTTTATTCGTTGCTTAGAAAGAGCAGTTATTAATATGAAATTGTATTTTTGTTTTGTTCCAGAGTCGTTACTTTGACTGCGAGTACGAGCAGAATGAACAGGAGAAGACTGATGGTGGACTTGGAGCTGGTACTCCTATGTTCATCTCCGAGGTGATGCATGGAACGGCCTGCAACATTCTGTGAACAGTGCTGCCTCTGGTGGCGATCAAATGCCTTCACTTGTCCCACTCAATCACATCTTAACTCTTCAGTATAAATAATCCTCAAGTTCTTTACGTTTATCTATGTTTCAATTTAGAGGTTTTAGTACTGCTTGTTTAATATTTGATGAACAGAGGTGACGAAATATTGAAAATATCAAAAGTACTTTTTTTCCGTTGTGGGAACAATATAGGCATAGCATTTTGTTTCTTATAAGACACCAACATTTGCTTTGCAGATATTAACGAATGAATGTCAATTATTTGCGTTTATTTAACTTAGGTAAAATGTAAGTGTGAAAAGAACAATTGAGTGTTGTTAACCTCAAAATACTGTGTTAATGAATCGAAACTTTAGGTGTTAAAAGGTTGGTAGCATGTAACTATGTCGGCCATCTTATTACGCAGCAAGTTCTTTACACACAAAAGCAAGGTCAGACAGGCGAAAACGATGTAATTCTACATAATTATTTATTATTTTCTTTGTGCTTCCTATTCTGCGTACATAATAATCAATAGAATGCCAATATTTTTATTATAGCATCAGCATTTTAACCTTAAATAAGACTGACAACAGAAGATAGCATTGTTAGTAACAATCGAAGAGTTTGTAAAGAGTGATATAACAGCAAACAATTTGATCAGTCATACCAATTGCAGATACCAAAACACGACCGTTATGACTGGTTAGTCAGCCATCTCTTGTTTATATGATGTTTTGTTCCATCTGTATGCCAACTTTAACAGTTAGGCCATTAGTGTTGGTGTTAATCTTTGGGGTGCCTTTGTATTCACCCACATTATCGCACGCACACACGCACACACACACACAAACACACACATTCACGCTAAAAGTGCCCACCCTCCAAGCGGGAATCGCAGCCAGGACCTCTTAGTTTGGAAGCTAGCATGCTACCCACCAGCCCAGAGAGGCAGTCTGTATGAATAATTGGTTTCCTGTGTTCTTCTAGGTTCTGCTTCACGCGGCATTTTACCAACCTCCTCTTGTCCGGTCCGGGTTTCCTCTTTAATGTCCTCCAACGTAGTGACGTATCTATCGGACGATGAATGAATGAAATGATGCTCAAATGAGCCCGGGGTCCATAGAGCTGAAAGTTACTCGACATTCGTCATCTCAGGGTAAGGGAAAACCTCGGAAAGAAACCTTATCCGGATAACTCACCCTAAGCGAGATTCAAACTCGTGACCTCTTGAACGTGAGGCAGATACGCTACCACTACGCTATCGGTCTGGGTGGCTCAGTTGGTTAGACACTGAGTCCAAGGTCGTGGGTTCACATCTGGCCCTGACCGCTGGTTTTTAAATGTGCTTAAAAACGACAGTTCTATGACAGTATATTTACTGGATTGTAAAAGGACTCCTGCGGGACGAAATTCCGGCACACCGGTGGCGCTAAAATGATCCTAGTAATTGACAGCGTCGTTAAGAAAGAATGAAAAACTGAATGTCCTTTTAAGGTGGCCTTATCTTATAGGAAAATTGTGTTTAAGAAGAGCAAACATGACCACAGGTTGGTACAGAGCACGCTGGAGGGGTGCTGCCAACCTAAACGAAAATCAAAAGCCGCTAAATTGGTGTTGCTTTTTAACTCTTTCTCTGCGCTCTTAAAACACTGATGTTTAGCTACATTGATGTTTCGGAAGGGTACAACTGAAAAAAACATCCCTCAGCTATCCTTTGTGGCTTAGAACCTCAGTTCCTTGGATACTGTATGTCATAATTCGCGAGTTTTGTTTATATTAAGTTGGCAGTCGTGAATGACTAAGGCAAAAGAAAAGAGGTTGGAATAAATCGGAAATCAAGCCAAGACGCAAGTATACTAGCTTTACCGTCATATAGATATACATTGCTAAGATAACCAAGTAAACAGTTGAAAGAAAACATTAATTTATATATTATATTAACAATAACTCGCTAGCGTTTAACATAAATACGTTACAAATGCAAATGTTCAATGCATTATCATTCAATATGCATTTTCGATCTGGGAATGTGAAACACGCAGACCAATTGTCAATTCTGTCACTTTCACTTAAAAATACATTTGCCACATTTCTAAAATTAAAACTAGGACATATAGATTATGCAGTGATGAAACGGGATATTATAAATACCTTATTACTGATGGCTGGGGCGAATGTTGTTGCTTCGAAAGCTTCTAACCCATTTGCCCACACTTTTTAGGTGATATTTTGCAAGAAAATCTCAATGATTCCGTCGATCAAACTACAAGGACGGCTATATTGCAATCAGAACCCCCCTCTACCAGTCGCGAGTCGCTTGTTATTCGTTCACAGTTGACGATCGCCAGTGCGGCCAACATAGATGGTGCGCATTATTGCCTCCTCAATGGACAGTTCTAGATTAATGTTTACACGAGGAATTGAGTGGCAAATTATAATTGGTATCCAATTAGATTAAACATTTCTGAAATAATGGGACAGGATTGGTGGATTAGGAGTTGAAATCTCCTGTTAATGGAAAGGTTTGTTAACGTGGCGCTGAACATTGAGTCATCTCTATTACAAACTCTTTGGTAACAGTCACTTCTTCCGAATCAAGCGTTCTTTGTTGTATTCTGTTGAAGTGTTCCCAATCTGTGGCTCACGAGCCACTGTCTACATAAAAACTTAAAGTAGCTATAGGTAAACGCATAAACATTTGTACACGCTTGTATGGTTAAAGGCTATACCTACATATATGTATGTCTATTTTATAATTCCTCTTAGACTATGTTAAACAAGGATAGAGTAGAAACGTTGACTATTGTCAGAGGTTCAATACAGAGCCGGTGTTTGGACGCATGGCCGTATTACTCGAGCTGTTTCTAGCCGGTTCTGTTCCCTCTCCGTGTGCCGGCTAATCAGTTGATATGAAGTCTGTGCTGTACAAGACAACTTGCAGAGAGGTATTTAGCATCTCTCTGTGCGTTCTGGGTGGCTCAGTTGGTTAGACGCTGGCCTGCCGATCCCAAGGTCGCGGGTTCAAGCCCAGCGGAGGCTGATTTATTATTTGGGACGTAAGAATCATTAGCACTGCTTCCTCCGGACGGGAAGTAAAGCCGGTGGTCTCATATCGTAGATTTACGGCACGTAAAAGGGCCTCAAGAGGCCCCTAGGCAATATTAAGGTCTTTCATGTCCAATATGCAATGGAACGCTGAGAACTACAGTAGTTAAAGAGCGCCCATAAATAACTAAAAGAAAAAATCTCAACAAATTCTTGTAGAGAAGTGAGACATATTCACATCGTAATCTTTTCAATAGGTTAAGACAAAAAAAAGCGAAATCTATTCTTCATAAGGGAACTGAAAGTAAATTGCATGTTCTTACACGGGGAAAAAACTCAGAGAAAAGTTAGATCGAGGTCGAAAGAAATCTGTAAGAAAGCTTACACAGGAATTAGATATTTCACAAAGCTCGGCTTGGAATGTCACTAAACTTTTAAATTTAAAACACTATAAGATAGCTGTAATTAAGGTTATGTGAGCAGAGTTCATTTGAGTCAGATGCTAGTGTGGTGTTCTGTAAAGTGATCTACGGCGGAATCTAAATTGTTAACGAAGTACTTTATTTTAATCCCGTCGAGTCCAACCCAAACCAAACAACTCCCTCTCTGAAGGGGCTTATGTTCAGTTCGGCGCACTTCTACTAACGCCAGAAGTACCACGGAACCACTCTCCTACGTGAAGAATTAATGTGTATTAATGCAAAAGTATTAAAAACGTGTCTAGGAAACGCTCTTGAGGTCAGCCACGCGTCCAAACGAAGGCTCGGTATATCGAAATATTGAATGCTTTGGTGAGAATAATTTTCTCTTCCACAGTTCGCTAAATAATGATCGGGTCTTACATTACAATGAGTTTATACTAATTAATGTTCAAATATTAGTTTAATGAAGCTAGTTATAGAGATGAACTCCGTGGTTTGAAGCTAAGAAGTACCCTAATTGGAACCAACCGCGGCACCACGGTAACGTGTGACGTCCGTATTCGGGTGGTCCCGTGTTCTGTCCCAATAATTTTCTTTCATCCGTTTAATTTCACAGAATCAAACGACAGTGAGCAGTGGGATTTGCGGTCTGTAAAGGACTTGTTTCCCTGGTGCTGCTTCGTAGGAGGGCTCGTTTCTGGACGCAGAATCGCCCTGGCTGCTAGAGGGTATCGTAGTCCGGATCTGGTCGCGATTTGGGCCTGCCCCTCTTCCCAGAGGTCGCTTAGGACACAATGAACCTACTAAAGTGGCCTACATACGGCACTAACCTCCAGTGGTGCCTGGTGACCCTTTCCCTCTCACTATTTTATCCTATAATTTTTTGTTACTTGCTCCATTTTTATGCCCTCTTCAACATCTCGGGACATGTAATGTTTACTTGTTTTACGGTGACATAATCTCACACTAAGCGTATTGAAAAAAGTCACCAGCGCTGCAACCACCTCTACAGCTCGCGAATGACCAGAACGGAACTTACTTTTCAATTAGCCCGGAACTTACTTTTCAAATTGCCCTCATTATTCATATTTTATTCTTAAACGGAAACTGTTTTAAAAAGTGAGCTCTAAGTCCCTAATTTAGCAACTCAAGGTTGGCAGCTATGCTGTATTTGCGCTTTCATAGTTTATAGAAATACCAGCGATCCTTTGGTGATCCCTGCATCATTTCTTTCGTTACCATGTGTATTATGTTATCCCTAAAAAAATCTGCAAGCTCATTTCCAGTCTTTTTTTTTTTTTTTTTTTTTTTTTTTTTTTTTTTCCTCCCAGCCTCATTGATGATGATACCCATCTGTAAAAGCCTAAATTCATGAGTATGTAGAAATTCTCTTCTGCAATTTATTAAACAATTTATTTTAAGCCATTAATTTTATCAAGGCATATTAATCGTACGCATGTTTTAAAGAAAGTTTTGAAAGCAGTAAAAGTATAACACAAGAAACAATTCCTACGGAACTCATATAAATATATTAATTTAGTTTTATGTAAATATATACATCAAATTCTGATTGTTGCAATGTGTAACTGTCCTAAATTTTTGAATTTTCGAAAATTTACAGATGGGTATCCTTGAAATTATCTTTTTTTTTTTTTTTTTTTTTTTTCAAAAAATGCACTTACAATAAGAGCACAGTTTACATACATTTAAATAAAAATATAATTTTGTCTCTGCTAGGATGAAATAGATACGAGAGAAAAATAAACCACAAGAAAATAAATATATAAAACATGCAATTTCCTTCTTCTGTAAGCATTAACTTAAGAATTTGGAGTCTATGTTTCAGTGTACACTATTTTTAGAATGCTGAATGTTTTGCTTGTAAGCAGAACTTTGGCGTAAGCTTGCATTTAAACTTGGGTATTGTACTTTGTATTTTCGGAGGTTCATTTGTCTCTGAATCTTAAATGATAACAAACAGCCTGTTGTGAGTACGAGGGCTATTAAGACCTTAAATCCATTAAAAAGGTACTATTTTCAACAAAATATGAGCGCATATATTTGTAGCTTTGGTTGTTGTGACTGTCAACGAAATATTTTCGTGTTCTATTTGTCATGGCCTAATGTAGGAAAATGATATGTAAACTAGTCAAAGAAAATCAGACCGAATGGTTGCGTGTTAAATTGAGGTTATGTGCACTGCATTTTTTCATTGTGTTGTTAACTGTATTATCATGAAATGTACCAAATACAGCAAACATAACATGGTGGATATCTAAATAATCCACAGATAATATTTGCTACATTCAAAAACCATGTTTCAACGTCAGCAAACCACGCATTTTCCTTCACTGCCATGATTGTGATCGACTAAATAAGCTGAGATCTCTAATCCATGAGGGTTTAGCTTGTATTGGATTTAGCTTTTTATATGGGTATGAGCTTACGTAAGTGAGCAATCAGCGGTTACCCCAAAGCACGCGAGCGAAGCGTTCCAGTGTTTACGTAAACTCAGGTTGCTGGTTCACAGGAAGTTGAGGTTAAGTTTAGGTGTTGTGTATTTGCTTACGTTAATTAGCAACCATTCTTTACACCAAAGCACTCGCATGCATTCTCTTTGCGATAATGCGATAATTATAATTATCTAACTGTTTATATAAATCAAAGTTTCCAATAATATTTGCATTTAATTTGCCGCTCACTTCACCTATTGACAAACAGTACTGCTTTTACATTACGCGAATTGCTAATACATATATCGCGGTTTTTTCATACATAGGTTGGCAACATCCTCGTTATACACATAATGGCACTAAACGCCTCCTATTCCTGCCCGTAGAACTGTAACCAGATGTAAATATTGTGAAACGGGGACTAGGTTCATTATAAAACGGTTTTGATTATATAATAATTTTAATATATTGTGTGTTTGGTGTAGTGGGTACATTTCAATATATGTATGGACCATTCTCTAGAACTGTGACGATTCTTTCAATTTAAATTCTATACATGTTACTGTATATTTGTTCTTCATTTTTCAATAGAAAGGAGTTTGTCGATCAAATGAAAAAATCAACATGTGGGAAATGGACATTTTACATATAACATGTTGTTATGGACTGTTATACATTTATTATGTTTCCATGGAGAATTGAAGTCGATTTGAGTCCAATCCTATTCTCAATACGATCCACATTACATGTTGAATTCAATCCGGAATGAGAACTCAGATCGATGGGAATTCCCCAATGGAAACTACTAGATAATCCTCCTAGGAAACAGCCAATTAAAATCCTCCAAAATAAACTCTGAAAAATGTTTCATGCCAAAGTATCATGTGAAAATCAACAATTAATTCGTTTCTGATTGCACTGAACATTTTACTGTATACTCCAAACATAAAACATATATACAACATTTTAACGAGGTATGTCAAATCTTTGAAGAGATATTAAATTTTGTTTAAAAATAGTACTTAATCAGTTTTTAATATGTTAATATAAAATGCTCCTTGGGGTGAGGAGTTGGTCGTATCCATCCCAGAATTTTAATTTGAGGTTAACATACGAACATAAAGAAATTCTGCAGAAATTTGTTAATGTTATTTAATTTAAGACTGAGAAATCTGATGTGCTACACTCACATGACTTTCTCTACTCTTGTGCTAACTATTCTTACTAACTCTTATTCCTATATCTTCTTCGTGTTAGTCAAGATAAACATTTGTACAAATTATCTTTTTGCTGATTTTCAAGGGGAATATGGCAGTGCAATAGACCGTAAGTGCAATCTTATCCATTGCTGACATTTATTCCAGATGTTTAAAAAGTTAAAAAAAAAATTTGTCCAAAGAATGATTTGAATATTTATTTTCTATTATATCCGGAGATTTTACATGATTTTTCACTTTTAAATAGTTCAAGATATTACACAGTTAATTCGAACGCTGAGGATAAATTGTTAAAAAAATTATATTTAAAAATTTAAACATATTTTCTTAGTAGTGGATAAGCTTCTTGTTTTACATAAGCGTTTTACATTAGTATGTAAATAATATAGCAGTATATTTACAAAATTGCATTTTGTGCACTGTGTGGGACAGCTGATTTTAGGGGAAGTTTTGCCCTAAGCATTGGTACTGTTGTCAAACTTGGCAACTTCCCCGCATTTAAGCCATATGGTTTATTTATTTACAAATATGCGCAAGTATACCTTCCCCATTATTATAAACTTATTATTGAATTATTAACTTTTGAAAAGTAACAAATTACAGAGAGTATAAAAGGTAATAAGATTTCAACAACAGCCTGGGAATATTTTGAGAGATCTTTTTAAAAAATCATTTACTTAAAACCTGAATTTGTATGTGAACATTTTTAAAAACTGATCGTGTAAGCATTTTCAATGCATCTTTTTTATCTTTGATAGTTTCTGGTGTACTCAGATTTTTCCTGGAGAATGATCCATATTCAGTAATCTCTTTAGATAAAATACATTATAGTTATGAATAAAAATACCTGTTTTGTCACATTATTTTTTACTTAGTAGAATAGATATTTACTGATAGTTTAAAAAAGAAGAAACAAGAGGGAAGTGCAAGGAAAAGAGAAGGAATGGGTAACCAAGTTGGCGAATTCAAACACTGTGAACTGTTTTCTGTATTGGCGCTAATGTCGTCTTTTCCTTGTGTAGCAGAAGATAGACAACAATGTGACAATGTGAGTGTATTGTTGATGTTGTTAAATGTTACTTACCTACCTAAACAAAAGAGGGGTTTAGTACCGTCGACTTTGTACATGCTAGCAGCGAAAGGCCAGACATACAAGTGTTTTATATCTTACTGAATGTTTCTATGTGACTGTTTGTATGTTGTTTGGAAACAGTTTTGTGATTCAGGTGCATTAATAAATATGTGAAAACTGCTACTGCTACTGCTATTGGGATAGGAGGCACAAAAAACTACTGTCTGTTCACCAGCTGATGCTCTTAGGGGCAATGAAGCGCGGAAGAGTTTTGTAAACGTCCGCGCAAACGTTGCTCTCATGGTTACGTTGCCAACTTACCTCCAATGTTATTCACGCTGTATTTCTCTTGTAACATCGTACCAGTCACTAGTTTTATATCGTAAGTATTGAAAAAATCTGATGTGTTGCACTCACATGACTTTCTCTACTCTTGTACTAACCATTCTTACAAACTCTTATTCCTATATCTTCTTGTATAAATGCAACTTGTGTTTTCTTGGTTAGGTTAGATATTTGGCCCATTTATCTGAATCTGAGGGGTAAGTAATGTTTGTTATGGAGTTTTATAGGATGACTGAAACAAACAAACCTAAAGAAGCTCTTAAAACAGACGAGTTTTAGGTTTTATTGGACCACAACGTCATTTGCTTCGAGGATATGTCACTTGTGACGGAAACAGACTGACGGGGATTTTAATAAATATATGCATACAATGTACAAAACGATCAGTGGGACAAAGAGCAAGTAGTTGAAAACATCCTTTATATTTTATAACCTAAGTATACTGCATGAGCTGAAAATGACATTAAGTTCCACTATTTTGAGCGACTTCTTTGCTTTAATCTAGCGTGAATAGCATTGCAAGGTTGGCACTACTATCGTAAGCGCAACTACATAGAAGCACGACTACAGCTGTGTACCTGGAATTGTTTACTGACGTACTGGCTGGCTGCATTCCTGCCAGGGACGATAAGCTGGTGAATAAACTGTATAATAAAGGGAACTGTGAACTCATTACCCAAAATTCTCTACATTTCCTAAATTAAAACGCGAGTATTTCATTGTCTACTCGACCTGAACACAGGTTACAAAATTATTAAACATAGGATTTTCTCGATTATACAGTGGAACTTGGAGAGTTCGAAGTTGAAGGAGAAAAAATGGAAATGTCCAAAAATTCGAATTACAAAATTCACATTTTTGCAATACCGGTACAGGATTTTTCCGGTTGTCTAACTCTTTCTCGACTTTTCCCATTTTCACTCGAGGCACTGCTTAAAATATTCTCCTTATTCTTCAAATAAGTTGACAAAGTGTTCGTTGGTATCCCATATTCTCTCGCGATGCTTTCTTGAAATCCTTTTCAACTTCTCGAATGACGGACAAATGTTGCACTGGTTTACTAAGAGGCAACACAGTGAACAGTAAGAAGCGTGTTTTAAACAAGGGGATGTAGTAGCAGATGTAGAATCGCAAGGCCGGAAGCTAGGAAAGCTATTCCATCGCCGAGCGATTACTTCTTTTACACAAACACACGGACAAAGTTATCATATTAAATTTCCATGTTTGGATTAATTTTCGATTGACGTTTCTGAATAAAAGCTTCGAATTAAGGAAAATGAAATTCGAATTACATGTGTTTTTACATTGCTTTAATAAATAGTTCAAGGTACCAAGGAACATCTTCGACTTAAGGGCGATTTCGAGTTATAAATGTTCGAATTGAACGCTGTTCTTTTCTGGGGATGATTGCCACACGTTTGGGCAAGACATTTATTGCGGTTCTCTTTTTCATTTTTTGCGTCATTCTGTGCCAGCGGGTAACGGAGGTGATTTCAACCTCACCTAACTTGCCTGCAGTTGAATACCCCTGGGTAGAGCAACGAAGATTTGTTTACTATCTCGGGTCGCAGTTACAGAATAAAGTATTCACTGAACTCCATTTAAACGCTCGCACTGGTATTTATTTTCACTATTTTTTAAATTATTACAATCAGTATGTCTTCATATGATTTCGCCAGTTCCCTTGCTGTTCCACATTCTTTTGGCATGTCTGGAGTAATATATTTTATAATCTCTCAAGACGTTACTAAGAGACAAGGTCTATCTGCTTTAAACTAATCGCTGCAATAGTTTAAATTTCACAATTTGCACCTTCTCGTAACACTTCCGGTCATTCTACTTGAAAACTACTCGTACATTGCAAGAGAGATTGGCAAATTATTTCATCTGTTGCCAAGACAATATCTTCTCATGACGTCGTTGATGACGTCATGTTTCGCATATAGCACTACACCAAACTAATGTCGGACATGCCAAGAAAATAATGTTGATTTACATTATAAAACTTTTAACACAAAACAATTACATAAACATACTCAGAATGTTCAAATTGACAATAAATAATAGTCTCCATAATGCAGTTTGTAGTGCGCTTGCCTCTGGCGTGGAGGACCCGAGTTGGATTCGCTGGGAGGTCTAGCACGGGGTGCACTCAGCCTCGTTAGGTCCCGGGAGGGGAATTGAGCTGGAGAAGTAGCGGCCCCAGGTCAATAGTGTAATTATTAACAACAGAATAACATAAAAAAGACGAAGTTAACTCAATGTTTGATTTTAAATATTCTTTTGGGTACATAAATACTATTTCAAGTTGTCCGAGTTCCATTGCATAAGGCATAGATGGGGAGAATTGACACAATGAGTCACTTCCACTGCGTCACAGCGGTTAGCTACCAGGCTATTGTCTGTCTACCTCAGAGAACCGGTGGGAAAGAAGGCACTGAAGGTGTGAATTTACCCTCCCTCTCGTCCCCTCCCCTCTACGCTCTTTCAACAGCCAGGTAGAGCCAGGTTGTTTCTGACTATATTCACGTGGCAGTGTAAACAGAGCAGTGGTGGCTGCATATGCAGCATGAGTGAACGACGAAGGAAGAACAAGTAGTAGGTGAGCTGTTTCTCACACACTGCCAATATGAGCCGTCTACGTCCTTTACTCATATTCTCTAGCGTTATTGACCCTCTTTGTGCTTTCCTAGCGAACTCTTGAGTTCCAAAGTATGCATTTGATCACGTCGCCTATGTGTTTACCTGCAAGATAGAAGGAGTGACAGTAGGGGTAAAGCATTTCACACTTCCAGTGCTCATCTTAGACCTTCAAATTGTGTCAGTAAGTGGAGAGGGTAAATACTTTATGGTATTCCTGTCACCCCTCTTCCGCATGCCTGGTGTAAGTTAAGGTAAGCACTGGCATACAGTCCACAAGGAGGTGCTCCGGAAGGGAGGAGTGAGGTGAGGGGAGAGAAAAGGGCTCCTGGTGCAAGAGCCGCAACACAGCAGAAGGCAGGACCCTAACAATTGCATTTTAATGTTCCAGGGTGGTATCTAGTACAACCAGCGCCCTCTCTCCTCTGTAGGTACAAGGAAAACAGTTTATCGACAGTTCTCAAGAATTCAACATAGCCGACATTAAACTGTAGTAAACATATCACCGAAAAGCAGTAGGTCCTCCAACCTACTTAATAAAAGCATTATTTGTAACCTCAGTGTTAAAGTAACACGCTTTCAAACGAGAATCGTTACCACACAACACATGATGAACCTACCCACCTTCGACAGATCTTGTTTTGCAGTAACCCTTTGGGTAAAATCACTTTCCAACACTAAATATAATAATATATATTTAATGCACTAATGTGTAGCGAATACAAAAATAACAAAAGTAACTACTACTGCATATACTGCTGTAAAACAATTCAAGACAAAACCTGTAGGTAAGTCTGCGTGTTCAGTGAGACAGACGTGCGCGAAGGGTCACCTAATCCTCAGGCGCTCCTACATACATAGATGGCAGGAGTAGGTATTAAATCTGCCATATGCTTCCCTTGCTGTTCAAAGGGCATGGCAGCCATTGACTCACTTCGCAGCTTTGGAAAGCAATATTTCACCAATTAACGGGCAAACATTGCAACTTCAAAGTTATTACCAGGGTTAGGATTTTTAGGGGCGCAATTTTTTTCTTAAGAGTAAATTTAAGCTCTTTGGAAAGATACCTCAGTGTGAAGTTTTGTTTCTAGTTACCAAAAGAGGCATTTTTTCATGCACCTTTTCCCCTTTTTGGGTACCTATATCCCTTTCCCCCCTCTTTTCTTTTAAGTTTCCTTCCATTTTACTCTGTATGATTTTAATCAATATAAAATATTTAACTTTTAATGAACATCTCCTCAGTTTGGTTTGAGCATGTGAAGAGTAAGCCTAACTCTTTCAGTAAACGCTATGCGGGAGTTAAAAGCACACCTACAACAATGGAAAATAACTGTGTACAGCAAATCCTCTTTCTCTTGTTTCACCGCTATAAAGCAGTCCGCAATAATGCAACTGACAATGACTCATTGTCATTGTATATCATGCTATCCTTTTAATTTCACCAGAATCAGTGAATGTGAGTTTGTCATTGTTCGCGGGGACTCCAAGGCCACGAAGAGACAGCAGTAACCGTACACGCTTAGTTCCAAGAAACCACTGAGACTGCAGTTCCAGCATGAATGAGAACATTCTGGTAATTGTCGCGGTGTGGACAGCAAGTGAACTAGTGTTAGTCCTTTGTTACATAACTGTATTGCTAGATCTTAACATGCCAAAGGTGTCCAGTGCGCGACTTATTTTTTCTGGCTCAGGAATTCAAACAAGATTTCATAGCCAAGATTTGATCTGAAATTTGCACCTAAAAATCCTAACTCTGGTTATTATATATGCGGAAAATATGTTATTGGGTTTTGATTAAGTAGTGGACTAAAAGTAACAAAGACGCGAAATGTGCTTCTATGCCTGCCCCCCATATCCCCTTGTTTAAAACACGTGCAGCTTGATCTTTCTACTGTTCAGTGTGTTGCCACGTGTCCAGTACAGCCGCTTCGAAATCTTTCCCAACGCACGTGGGACTCGCCGAGGAGACGGAAGGGGGAAAGGTTATCGAGTACTTAGTCCAGGCCAGAGCCGTCTCAAGTGGTTTACCTGTCACATGAGCTGTAACGCCAACGTTTTCCAGTTTCAACAAAAGAAATTATCATGGCTACTGGCTTCTTTGGCACTTTGCTGTAAAACAGCGAAGATTATTAATTAGGTTCTAGATCACTGAAAGAATGTGAGATAAATGTGTCTGCAAAAATACTTTCGGGATTTACACAATTATCTTGTCCACCGAGCTTCTGTTTATAACTCGGTGAGAATTAAAAGGACTTAATAGGCTGGTATCAAAATACTGGCAAGACAATAATTGTTATGGCAATGTAAACAGCATACGCATTTCTACCCAAACCTCGGCTCAGCACCCTTAAACCCAATTCTCTCTTTCTCACCAAAAGCCATTTGAAAAAATAAATAAATTACATAAATAAATAATATTTTGTTTCTTGTTTCCTCGACAGAAACTACACCTTAAACGACTGCATGCGGTGCAGTAACCCGCCCTCGGGACAGGCACAACTACTCGATCAGAAAATTCTCCTTCCGATGCATTATGTGTTAAAGGATATAGGATGTAGGGTACACACCTGGTTCACTGCGCTCTATCACCAGTGGGGAGGAAGGGTTGAAATGAAGGGATCACAGGATGCTGGGGCTGCAGGTAGGAATGTCACAGAGAGGGCGATGGACGACCCGCACAACCGGGCAGCCCTCTAGTCTCCAGCTTTGCCATCTGAACGGAACTGTCTCACACCTGAAACATTACAAGGAAAGGACAAGTAAGGGAAAGGAAATAATGAGATCGGAGAGGGCGGTCATAAAGGAATACATAATAATTACAGTACAAATTTATTTGATAATTATTTATGTATATAATACATGAACATTACAATAATATATGCTACTTTAGAACTGGTTAAACGTCCATTGAAAATGAACGGTTCCCTGTATGTATATTATATTCAATACATTAGACCTAACTACATAACTGTTCAAAGAAAATATATTATCCTGGTTGTATCTTGAGTGAACAGAGTTAGAATATACATAGTTATTAGCGATATAAAATTTTTTTTACTCCATCTGTCGATCGTTTACGAAACAAACTCTCAGGGTCATAATCCCACTCCTCTCAGTGAAAAAATACAACAGACCTCTAGACCATAACAATGGAATAACATTACATAGAGTATGTGTATAAGTATATCCTAGAATTAGAGCGACATCACTCAACTCCAACTGATTTGGCAGGTATCTTATCGGACCGAGTGCACTCCACGTGGATAATAGTGACAGTTCTGTCCTCCACTTTGGTCAATCAAGGGGAGGTGACACTAGCGATATCTTTAAGGATGTCCAAACACACAGTTTTGTAAACCACGATGTATATTATCAGCCATGTTTTTGTCTGTTTAGGTCCGAGGTGTTCAGTTCTGCTTGCTTATACATATTATGCAATTCTCGTGGGTCATATAAGCTCATATTTTGTCTTTTGTAGCGTTTTTTGTCGTTTTCTTGTCGTTTTTCATATTATAGTCATATTTTCTCTTAAATGTTGGTATTTTTTCATATTTTTATAGTTCTATTAAATTTTCACATAAGTACTTGACATCTAATTCTTGTCTGTATTACTTCTTATAATTATTTTTAGAACTCCGAGTTTGGAGAGTAAGCTGTATTGTATAGAAACAGACAGATGCATAAAAAGTGACAGATACATAAAGGACGGGCGGTTGAACTCTAATGATGTGACATATTTCAAATATACCCCAATAAAATCACGTGGTGTTAAAAGGAATTTTACTCGTTACAACTCAATATTGCGTGCAAATAGATTATCGTTCCTGTTTGAAAACATCCAAATGCTATCGTAATTCTTCTTTCTGAACAGCCTTCAAAATATGATACTTATTTTATTTTGTGCAGTGCTGAGGGTTAGCTCTGAATTGAACAATGAAATATATTTAAAATGCAACAATAAAATTAATATAATTTATTTATTATTGCATGTTCTAGATTTTTAAACTAGATTTTAAGTATCCGCTAATTTAAACATGTCCTTGGAAATTTCGAATATGCACCCAAAATTATTTTAGGCCATGTTTACAGTTTTTACGGTCATAAGTGCTTGCACATTTCTAATATGTTTAGGTCATAAACATCCGGGCCTGGTAATAAGGAAAGGGACGAAAATGTTTTAATTTGTGTAACTAAAATGTGGTGAATTGCTTCAAGTCATACGAGAATTAAATGCCAAAACACCTAGAACTTGACGTTTCTCCATGGGTACGCTGCTCCCGCCATACAGTTATATTTTGTATGAACCGAATCCTGCATCTTCGAGTTCCTTTACTTGTATCAGTATGTACGAGTAAGTACCAATTTGACAAACACAGTACCTTTTAGGTACATATGTATTACCCCGCCAAGCTACAAGTTGAACATTGCTGCTACCAACACACAGATGTGATGTCACTCTAATTCTGGGATATACCTACTGTAGAATAAAGGTAGGCATCTTTCTGCTGAACCCACTCAATACGGCATGCCCGTGCCTTGACGGGCAAATTTTAGACGTGAATTTGATCATATTAGATCTTCAGATTCACTTTTTTTCTTTCCGTTGTTCCCTCATTGCTAACATCTTTTACATATTCGATGCACACATTCCCCCAGTTTACCTTATTATCCCTTTAAATCAAACGTTCCGTTGCATTTCTCCAATAGCCTTGCGTTTCTTTGGAGACATTTAAAGGTTATATACAAGCCACCTAAATGTATAATTAAAACTCTTAGGACACTAAAAACCAAACAAAAAGGAAACAAAATAAATAAATACACCTAAAAACACCATAAAACCACAGGAAGAAAGTGTATGTGAAGAATGGATTACAAAATTTTGAGTTGTATTAATTTGCACAAGTTTTTTTAATAATTATTATTTGTAAAAACACATAAAAGAGACATTTATAAAATATTAGACAAGACACTTAAAATATCAGGACGCTATATACAAACAAAACATTACTGAGAAAATGCTATAGAAAAGCAGTGATGAACAACTACAAATACCACAGCTTGTAATGACGACTTCTAGTTCCTTTAGCTGAGTATTGCCACGTTCGTGCTACTTCGTCGCTATTTATAGGGAAAATCTCATTAGGAAGAAATAATAGCAGTTTAACTAACGTCAACATAACCTTCTTTATTGTCAGTAACCAAAATATACAGAACTATTAAGAAAACACAACAAAGTCGAAAGTGGGGCACCCTCCGGGAGGATGACGAGGTGAAAGGATCTTAAGGGCGGCCGGAACATTGCCACGACAGGGGGACCAGATCTACAGAGCGCATTTTGTTCCCCCTGCCGTGCCCACTCAGCTGCCGCGACACTCTCCGACACTTCCAACCCTGAAAGAAACCTAACGGGCGAAATGAAATTATTAATGTAATGAAACGGAGGGATAGGAAATTCGGAAGATATGCAAATACTTCCCAGCATTCGCCAGGCGACCCGGGGAAACCTCCGAAAAAACCATGAGTCAGAAAACTCGGCCACGCGGATCGAACGCGCGACCTCCCAAATGTGGAATAGAGCTGAATTTTGAATTCTAAGCTGGATAATAATAATAATAATAATAATAATAATAATAATAATAATAATAATAATAATAATAATAATAATAATAATAATAATAATAATAATAATAATAATAATAATAATAATAATAATAATAATAATAATAAATATTCGCTGTAAAATCCTTGCGCTATAGAGTTGCAATGTCAAAATTTGGAAACCGGGAAGAAGCACGTGACTGTGCAATTGACTGAACTATTTGGTTCTAACACTTCCAACATTGTAAGAAGAGGATCACTTAATGAAAAACGACTTGGTAAGTCGCGAACTGACTCAACGTAAAACTCAACACAGCGGGATTGGAAAACTTGTACATATTTGTCAGGAGGGATGATTTTATCAGAGATTTTAACTTTGGCACCAACATACATGTTTTCCACAGAAAGATGTACTTCTGGATCGCTGTATTGAACTTTATGTGTTTGAGTGGAACTAAAATGTCCGTGTTTACTATAGGTAATGCAGAAACAACTGTTAATGGATACACGAGGGAAATGCTTTGCTTGAAAATCTTTTCCGGAATAGCGAATTATATGATGTTAAGGAAAATAGTGTTTAAAAATGGAAAATACATAAAAAGGCAGGATATTTTAAGGTGCGTTCTGTTTCGCAAAAAAAAAAAAAAAAAAAAAAAAAAAAAAAAAAAAAAAGCAGATCTGCAAAATCAGTAGACCTGGCAACCCTGGGAACAGCGAGTACGTATAATATTCTCTCTGAAATTGATCATAATATAACAACACAGTAGTCAAACTTGGCCCTCCTTCTGTTTTCTTAATAGTTCTTAAACGCCAGTTACTGATAATAAGGTTATATTGACGTTACTTAAAGCACTATTATTTCTTCCCAATGAGATTTTCTCTATAAATAGTATCGAGGTAGTCGGAATGTGACAACAGAGCTGCAGCAACGAGAAGTCGTAACCACCAGCTGTGGTATTGGTAGTTGCTACACAGTGCTTTTGCATAGTCTTCCCTCGGCGTTTGTGTAGGTATATACATATATACAAGCCGCAGTTTGAAATGCTGCAGTGCATTAACGTAACAAATAGGTACCTATATACAAATATTATACAACTTGTAAACAATCTGAACATGCACCCTTTCTCAATATTGAGAGCTTGCCGGAAATAATCTTTTGGAACACCCTGAATAAATAAAAAACAATCTGATGTGCTGCACTCACATAACTTTCTCTACCCACTCTTACTCTTACAAATACTTATTCTCCCATCTATTTCATGTTAATAAAGATAAACATTTGTAGAAATTACCTTATTGCTAATTTACTTGCAGGTACAAGAGGAATATGGGAATACAGTCGACTTCAAGTGATGGTCAAATGTTTTAAGAACTGATCGTTATGTGATGACTTTATTTTATATGCCCAGGGAAAAATACACGAATGATGACTTTCCGTTTGATAAATATATTTGTTGGAAAATTCAAACTATAACAAAGAATAACTCGGAAATGGCTAACAGCTAAAAATGTGTTTTAAGGAGATCTACATTTTTTGTACTAAGGTTTTACCAATCTGGGCTTCGCAATTATTCAGAATGAAGATATCTTCAGAGACTATTCACAGAAAATTCAAGATATACATTTTATTTGCAATGAAAGTATCTTAAACGTGAACTTTTAATAAAAATCCTTAAAGCCAGTTTTGAGAAAACCAAGCGTTTCAAAAAAGGTTCAACTTAAGGGTAGTTTCAGGTGCTCTGAAAATCTTCTCTTTTGATGATACAGAAGTCAAACAGCAATTTTGGTAATAATAAATACTGGAAGTTAATGAGGGTGTTGTTGGAATTACATTAATAGACTCAAAATCCATATTTTAAAGCAATTTTGACGTTTTAAAAAAATCACAATAACTCAAAAAGGAAAAGTTGGTTAATTGACCGCTATAACAACTGCAGCATCTGATGGGAAATTTTTCAGGGGGAGTTTTCACCATTGACCACCTTTATATAGGAACCTTCTTCAAAACTGTAAGTTTATTAAATGGGCATAGGGATTTTTTATTAAAATACTATACACTTAAAATATTTTATTACTGTAGAAATGTATATCTTGAATTTTCTGGGCATGTCCTCAGAGGTCCTCTTCATTCTGAGTACTGCATAAAGATAAAATCTTACTACACAAAAACGCACATCTTCTTAAAGAACACAAATGGCTCTAAAGAGAGACTAAAAGTGATAGGTAGAAGTGCAAGTGAAAAACTCAACGCCCAGCTCGGAGTTTTCAGTTCACTGAGCTTTTCAGTTCCAATTCTACCTCTCAAACATTGTCCACACATGCATTGTTAGCATAAGTAAATAATAATTACGAAATGGTTATCTACATTTTATGTCCTGGCCATACTAGAACAAAATTACACAGCGATCACCTTTAAAACGTTTGACTATCACTCAAAGTCTACTGTTATTCTCTATTCCCAGTGCATCTTCAAGAAAATACCTAATAAACCATTTCTACAAGCGTCAGCTGAATTAATTTGAAGTATACAAAAGAATACAGGTAGGTAAGTAGGTAGTGAAAGTCGTGTGAGTGAGCACAATGTTTTACGAGGAGAGCCACTAACCTCCCACTCAACCCCCAACCTGGAGGACCAGGCCTCCATATTTATGACCCCTGGAGACAGGGTGGCCCAGCTATACCCCCGGGCACTGGGTAGCTCGGGCACCTCGGGGTCGCCACTCCCCGTACCCACAAGTAGGTCCCTGAGGTAATGCCCACCCTCATTAGGCTCTAACCGCCATTACTGACTTGGGAAAGGCATTCGATTGTACGAAGAGGACTGTTTTATGGAAAATTATGGACAAACGGGCATAGCCCGGTACATTATAGAAGTATTTAAAAGTATATATAGAACTACAAAATTATTAGAAGTTTAGGCACATCCAAATCGGAAGAAATTAGAGCAAACCAAGGAGTAACACAAGGGTGCTGCCTTTCACCTACTCTGTTTAACATACGTCTTACATTCTTATTGCTCTACATTGTCTCCTTTCAGCTTGATAGACTTTTCCCTCAATAGCTTCCACGTCCTGTTTACAGTGAAAACCGTCGAGCTCTGCAAAATAGCAGACTGCACCTCTTTCAATACACACTATGTGTTACGTGCTGTGAGTAAGCAAAGGTATCATATCGCTCACTGTGAGTAAGCTAAACCCTACCAGTAAATGAAAACCGTATCAGAGGAATACGGCATGCTTCTATTGGTAGTATTCTAACCTAAAACTATTTTCAGACCATCTTGAAAGTGTATAGTCCTGAATTTGTCTCCTTTCGCAAGTTTTCAAAATGATTATAACGCACGTTCGTTCTCCTATTCCTAAAGGCAAAAGACAGCTTGCTTTGTGGCAGCCATTTTCCAACTTTTGACATTTGATAAACATTTAACATAAGCGTATGCCGAGTTAACAGTAAGTTTAGCACTTAGTTAAATATAACACTGTTATATTCGACATAGGCTGCTGAAAATAGCCCTAATGTTTCTGCAAATAATAATTATAACAATTAGTCAATGTTAAGTTAAACTTGTGCAAAAGTGATATATGTAAGTAACATACTCCTTCCTAGCTGAAACTTAAGGTACTTTTTTCCTCTATAATTTTCTTTCTGTGATCACTTTTTTTTACTTTCTCTACTACGCACAGTAAGAAGAGGAAGTATTGTATTCGACCCAAGAATTCGACGTCGCGATTTCACCGAAGGTGCATATTTTGAAGCCCCTGAATAAAAGAAAAACATTTTTAGGAAAAGATTCGCGCGTGTGTGTGTGGACAACATAATTCAAAAACGAAAAGTTGGTTAAAAACCACACTAGGTATATAAGTTTAATATATTTCATCGAAAATGTAGGTTTTCTCAAAAATAGCCCTAACGATTTTGATTTAAATGTTTAAGTAAATAGCAAATGAAATTATTTTGAGTTTTCTGGCTATAGCGTATGTAGTCTTGTTTATTCCTGGACCTTTGCATAATTGGTAAACCTTAAGGTACAGACCAAATCTTATTGTAAAATGTATACAAAATACACAAACACTTGGTTGTAATTTCATACTTCTGTATAGATTGTAGATATTTTGAGAAGAAATCGCCGTTTGAGTGGAGACAGCTGAAAGATGCCATAATTATAACACCCCCAATAGAACAATGACACCTTCCCTTGAATTTGTTGTAGTTTTATATTATTGAGTTACACAGCCAATGGTAAAACAGACGAACAGCCAAATAACATGTAAAAACGGTTATAAGAAATGCATGTCAGAGACAGTTACATTGAAATTGGCTTTTAATTTAAAGGAGTAACTTTATAAAAGCTTCTTATTTTTCATTCTTGTTGATATTGCTGATTATAAATAATAATTTCGTATCTCTTGCGACCATACTCAAAGCCAGCGGTTCAAATTTTGGCTTATAAAAATGGAAACTTCTTTTATAAAGAATAATGCAAATATTATACATGGAATAAGTCTGTATACACTTTCTTTCATATTATATATATATGTATATATAACTTTTAGTATTAAAATGACACACTTGCGATAAAAACACATATTTTAGAAATAGTCAGCGCAATGGGTGCTCAACAATGAGATAGTATAACATTTTCAAAAGACAACATCTCCTTTGTTATTCAATTAAAAAGTTACATTTGAAAGAAAACTTTATATTTTGGATAACAAAACCCAAATAACATTGTTGACAATTAATACGTGTAAAGTATTGTAAAATAAGGTTACATTGTTTGAAGATTCGCGAAGGAGTAACGCTTCCATATTCACAAATTGTCATCGTATTCAATCGACTCACATTTATAACAATTAACACTAGACAAAAGAATAACATTTATCATCCCAGTGCAAAACTTTCTAGCTCCTACGGGAGCACAAGAACATGTGAACACCCTAAATTTTGACACCTTGCACTGTTATTGGTTACTTTTACTTTAAGTGCTATTGAACGATATACAGATTTTTAATCTAAAACATGCAACATTTAAGGGACATTGGGAGTGAAATTCATCAAAATTGGTCAAGAACTGGATTTTTTTTTCTTTCTTTTTTTGATAAAAATGTTGCTGGAACTGCTGTGCATTTGGATCAGCTAACATTTTTCATATCCCCCACACCACGTGGTCATTACGGCCCTTAACGCACGTACACCGCATGTTCCTATACAGGGTGGAAGTGAAATGATACGTCAGACTTTAACAGCGAATTTCTCATGTTGTGAATAACAAGAAAGTCTAATACCAAAATGTTGAAAAGTTCATCATTTTCTAGAGCAAAATATTTTTATCGAAAAAATTTATCATCACCTGGCTGAATTATTATTGATTGAAAGTTCTTGATTTATGGCTATATTCATAGACAATTGAATAAACAACAACTTTTTCCTTTGGCGTATTTCAATAGATTCAACGGTTTTTGTGTAAATTAAATTTAAAAAAAAAAAACAATTTATTGCAACAAAAAGGTAACAAAATTTGTCAAACTGATTCCTGTTGTTCTGAGGTTTCCCTCTTCGAATTATTTCATCTATCTCAACACTACATATTTCACCGAAGCGAGTCAGCCATGATTGACAATTGAATAACGGCTCTATTGCGTCAAATTACGCCAGCTGTTGCGCATCTGTAGCACTAGATTGTCTGAAGACAACATAGGAGGTCATAACTAAAATTCAGAGGAAGTGAAGGCTGTCATTGGTTGAAGTTTGAGACGGGTATACACATGATTGGTTGATTCCCACCAATGAGTGCAATAGCATCATATGAAACAGGCAACAAACATGCCCACCATTCACACAGATACTATTTATGGAAGCGTTACTTTTCACTCAATCTTCAAAAAATCAATTTTCATAATTCAGAAATTAACGTAACATACAATTACAAAAATACGTTGAGCTGTTGCTTCATTCGAATTATGTTAGAATTTTATTTGTTATGACACTAATCTACGGAAGTACGTTCTTCTTTTTTTTTCCGCCCTTCAAATGTTAGAAAACGAACTTTGTAAAATATTTCCTAATTGAAACCGTCAACTTATGCTCGTATCTGTTCTATGCTCTATACAAGTTAAATTCTTTAAGCAATAACTACATAATAATATTATTATATTATAATAATCTGAAACAGTTTTTCTAACGCTCAACTTTTTGTTTACTACCGTCGGAATGTACCTCTCGTTCCGACTGCCCTGTTTAAAAATTATTTCTGGTCTAATTTAGCGCCATTGTCACTAACAGGGTCCAAATAGGCACTTCTAAATGAAATATACATTTGTTTGGATTTTCTTTGGCACGTTTATTAGAGTTAGCCATGGATGGAAAATTCTGCATTATAAGAACAACGGGGCAACCTAGTCCTTACGTCACTAGAATGAGAAAGGATCGTGAGTGAGTGAGTGAGTGTACCAGCTGTTCAAGTTTCAGAAAATATCTAGGTAAACAAAGTTGTGAATTTCGCACTTACCACACGCGCAAGGTCTTGTTGGTGCTGGCCTTGTGGGGAAGTGCGGACGCAGGAGGAGGAATACCAACAATAGTACCAACCAAACAATGGGAAACAAATATAGAAAAGTGCTAAGCTTACATAAGGTGAACTGCCATTCGACTGTCACACCGGTCTGGTGTGCCTATCCAACTGAGCACTTAGAGCGACAGTGAGCTACCATGGTAACATGCCAGCATAAAATAAGTACTCCATCTGACACATTTCCCCTAGTAAACCATAATACGTTCTTAAATTAATTCACCCAAATGGCGACTTTGGAACTCCTCAGTCCCGTGCTTTTCAGTGAAGCATTGCTTTAACCTCACCCTAACTCTTAGCTCTATGGACCCCGGACTCATTTGAGCATCATTTCACTCAATTCAATCATCGTTCGACATAACCTAACTGCTTAAAGTACGTCAAACACTTTAAAAACACCTAAATTGCCACAGATATGTTGAACTGTATTTGAAAACCCTTGGGGTTTATCAGGAACAATGAAAAATGGTAGTTCGGTGGTTTGAGCAGCGGCAAAAGTCGAGTTACCTCGCTCAACTGAGGACCATGTGCCATTTCTACCAGTCCCACTGTGTACGCTCTCTAACTTATGCACTCCTCGACACGTTGTTAGATACTGAAACCTGCAATAGGGATACTGCGGCCCTGTAACAGGCGTAACGATAGCGTAACGGTACGTTTACGAAAATAGTTTTCTTTGCATCTAGCAGATTGGCCAGCTTTTGTTGCGCCAGCTCTACTTCATTGCATTTCTTACTATGGTCCTACGTTTCCAATAATATCTGTCAACTGATTTGGTAGTAAACTGAAAAACATGCCCATATTTAGAAACACGTTTTTCAATTTATTAATATGCTCCACTGCTTTAAACACTTCATTTTCAAGTATTTTTTAGTGTGTGTCACAATGAAAAAGATTATACATACAACGTTTTATGTAATTTTAGTACTAAAATACGCAAAAATAATTAATAAATTTACTAAATAAAAGCATAATATATCAGAGACGCGGCTAACGAAGATACAGGCTACGGCGCGAATTGCAGTGATGTAATTCTCCTAGTCCAGTCATGCAGTTTTATCATGATGTTAGCCATGCATTACTACGTAACTCCAATTCGCGCCGCAACCTGTCTGTTTCGTAGGCCACGATCAGAGATGTGTGGTTGTTGCATTTGTTTCAGCACTTATACAGCAAATGGAAGGTAATTATAAAAGTATTAAAATATGGATTGTATTCCACGTAACATTTTAAATGAAGTGAAGTGTTGATAGTTTATTAATTATAGAGAAGTCAAAACATGGTAAATGTTATTTTATACCAATGAAGTTACTAATGTAAGTCGCCCTTGGGGTACTTATCTCTCATGTAGCATTCCCTGGTGATCTACCTGGAACATACGAATCGGTTGGGGAATTCCATCTCAAGCTGGCAAGTTGCCACGGTAGCAGCTGCGCGTGGTTCATATTCCGGCTATAGCTTTGAATTTTTCAGTCTTGATTCTACCTCTCAAATCAAAAGATGTTCACGAAAAAGAATATTAAAATATTTATCAATGGAGAAAAGAAAACTGTGTAGTTTGACTAATGAAATCACATTACTGGCATGCGTCATAGTCGTACAGGTTTTCTTACAGGCACATTGGAGAAACTTATATTCTGGCGGTGGTGATGCTACGTTGTTATGTGGGTAATGTTGCACGATGTATGCCGTTATACCTGGATGGTATAAAAGTGCAGCCAGACGTCGAACCAAGCGCCTTGCGTGTGTAGTGGTGGGGTGGGGTGGGCTGGACGATTGTCAGTATGAACAGCTGGTACACAAGACTGTTTATTTGAGCGCGGTTGCTATGCCTAAAGCATTTTATTGAGTCATTTCGAACTCTGACCTATTGTCTGAACGTTTGAACATTTTTCGCTCGCGCCCCCTTGTAAAGAAACTGCCTGCTACAGAGAATGTGGCAGCACTGTGTTAAGCGGAAGAGAAACAACAGAACCTGTTTCTTTTCTTCAGAAAGTTTTGATCCAATGCACTCCAAGAGTTGTGTTAGTTGTGTTACTGTAGGCTGCAGGTCATGGGATGTGTGAGAACGTGGTCCAGGAGCGCTGGTGTTCCTGCAGCCAATCCCGTGTCCGCACGACGGTCATCTTCGTCGTAGTCGAAGTATCGGCTCTGAAACACAACACAACACAACACGTCTACACACAGTGCTTCCCATTTATCATAACAGCAATAGACAGCGTGTAATTGTGTTGCAAGTTACCACTGACTAGACACTCAAACAACAACACACAGTGCTTCCCATTTATCATAACAGCAATAGACAGCGTGCAATTGTGCTGCAAGTTACCAATTGGCTAAACAGTCAAACAACAACACACAGTGCTTCCCATTTATCATAACAGCAATAGACAGCGTGCAATTGTGCTGCAAGTTACCAATTGGCTAAACAGTCAAACAACAACACACAGTGCTTCCCATTTATCATAACAGCAATAGACAGCGTGCAATTGTGCTGCAAGTTACCATTGGCTAAACAGTCAAACAACAACACACAGTGCTTCCCATTTATCATAACAGCAATAGACAGCGTGCAATTGTGCTGCAAGTTACCATTGGCTAAACAGTCAAACAACAACACACAGTGCTTCCCATTTATCATAACAGCAATAGACATCGTGCAATTGTGCTGCAAGTTACCAATTGGCTAAACAGTCAAACAACAACACACAGTGCTTCCCATTTATCATAACAGCAATAGACAGCGTGCAATTGTGCTGCAAGTTACCATTGGCTAAACAGTCAAACAACAACACACAGTGCTTCCCATTTATCATAACAGCAATAGACATCGTGCAATTGTGCTGCAAGTTACCAATTGGCTAAACAGTCAAACAACAACACACAGTGCTTCCCATTTATCATAACAGCAATAGACAGCGTGCAATTGTGCTGCAAGTTACCAATTGGCTAAACAGTCAAACAACAACACACAGTGCTTCCCATTTATCATAACAGCAATAGACAGCGTGCAATTGTGCTGCAAGTTACCATTGGCTAAACAGTCAAACAACAACACACAGTGCTTCCCATTTATCATAACAGCAATAGACATCGTGCAATTGTGCTGCAAGTTACCATTGGCTAAACAGTCAAACAACAACACACAGTGCTTCCCATTTATCATAACAGCAATAGACAGCGTGCAATTGTGTTGCAAGTTACCATTGGCTAAACAGTCAAACAACAACACACAGTGCTTCCCATTTATCATAACAGCAATAGACAGCGTGCAATTGTGCTGCAAGTTACCATTGGCTAAACAGTCAAACAACAACACACAGTGCTTCCCATTTATCATAACAGCAATAGACAGCGTGCAATTGTGTTGCAAGTTACCATTGGCTAAACAGTCAAACAACAACATACAGTGCTTCCCATTTATCATAACAGCAATAGACAGCGTGCAATTGTGTTGCAAGTTACCATTGGCTAAACAGTCAAACAACAACACACAGTGCTTCCCATTTATCATAACAGCAATAGACAGCGTGCAATTGTGTTGCAAGTTACCATTGGCTAAACAGTCAAACAACAACACACAGTGCTTCCCATTTATCATAACAGCAATAGACAGCGTGCAATTGTGCTGCAAGTTACCATTGGCTAAACAGTCAAACAACAACACACAGTGCTTCCCATTTATCATAACAGCAATAGACAGCGTGCAATTGTGCTGCAAGTTACCATTGGCTAAACAGTCAAACAACAACATACAGTGCTTCCCATTTATCATAACAGCAATAGACATCGTGCAATTGTGTTGCAAGTTACCATTGGCTAAACAGTCAAACAACAACACACAGTGCTTCCCATTTATCATAACAGCAATAGACAGCGTGCAATTGTGCTGCAAGTTACCATTGGCTAAACAGTCAAACAACAACACACAGTGCTTCCCATTTATCATAACAGCAATAGACAGCGTGCAATTGTGTTGCAAGTTACCATTGGCTAAACAGTCAAACAACAACATACAGTGCTTCCCATTTATCATAACAGCAATAGACAGCGTGCAATTGTGCTGCAAGTTACCATTGGCTAAACAGTCAAACAACAACACACAGTGCTTCCCATTTATCATAACAGCAATAGACAGCGTGCAATTGTGTTGCAAGTTACCATTGGCTAAACAGTCAAACAACAACATACAGTGCTTCCCATTTATCATAACAGCAATAGACAGCGTGCAATTGTGTTGCAAGTTACCATTGGCTAAACAGTCAAACAACAACACACAGTGCTTCCCATTTATCATAACAGCAATAGACAGCGTGCAATTGTGCTGCAAGTTACCATTGGCTAAACAGTCAAACAACAACACACAGTGCTTCCCATTTATCATAACAGCAATAGACAGCGTGCAATTGTGCTGCAAGTTACCATTGGCTAAACAGTGAAACAACAACACACAGTGCTTCCCATTTATCATAACAGCAATAGACAGCGTGCAATTGTGTTGCAAGTTACCATTGGCTAAACAGTCAAACAACAACACACAGTGCTTCCCATTTATCATAACAGCAATAGACAGCGTGCAATTGTGCTGCAAGTTACCATTGGCTAAACAGTCAAACAACAACACACAGTGCTTCCCATTTATCATAACAGCAATAGACAGCGTGCAATTGTGCTGCAAGTTACCATTGGCTAAACAGTCAAACAACAACACACAGTGCTTCCCATTTATCATAACAGCAATAGACAGCGTGCAATTGTGTTGCAAGTTACCATTGGCTAAACAGTCAAACAACAACACACAGTGCTTCCCATTTATCATAACAGCAATAGACAGCGTGCAATTGTGCTGCAAGTTACCATTGGCTAAACAGTCAAACAACAACACACAGTGCTTCCCATTTATCATAACAGCAATAGACATCGTGCAATTGTGCTGCAAGTTACCATTGGCTAAACAGTCAAACAACAACACACAGTGCTTCCCATTTATCATAACAGCAATAGACAGCGTGCAATTGTGTTGCAAGTTACCATTGGCTAAACAGTCAAACAACAACATACAGTGCTTCCCATTTATCATAACAGCAATAGACAGCGTGCAATTGTGCTGCAAGTTACCATTGGCTAAACAGTCAAACAACAACATACAGTGCTTCCCATTTATCATAACAGCAATAGACAGCGTGCAATTGTGCTGCAAGTTACCATTGGCTAAACAGTCAAACAACAACATACAGTGCTTCCCATTTATCATAACAGCAATAGACAGCGTGCAATTGTGTTGCAAGTTACCATTGGCTAAACACTCAAACAAGAACAAAAGCGACCATCGTTAATTATGTTTTTACTGGCAGTAGTTTTTAAACTTCATTACCATTCTTCAATGGCGGATTTTGGCGAGCGCTTGTGTGCCTTGGCCGACTCAAACTGGGAACAGCAACTTGTACCTCTGGATACCAGTAAATTTTTGTTTATTTAAAATTTTTAATAAATATGTAAATTTAAATTTTAAAAAATATTTATGAAAAGTATTAGTTATATGTATAATTATAATATTAAATTAATTAATTTTTAAGTAATAATAATGATAGGTAATAATAATGATTATAATAATAATATTAATAATAATATAATTTATAATTGTATCTAATAATTATAATTAATAATTTAATTTTATATATTTGTTTATTGTTTAGTAATAGTTTGTGGTTGTGCGTGATGTTGTGTATGAAATTTATATTTTGTCGTATTGAGGAGATACATTTGTTTTAATTCTTTTATTTTTATTTTTTATTATTTTTTTATTTATTTTTTTTATAAATTTATTTAGAAATTTTATTGTATTTTGATGGTTTGAAATGATTTGTTATTGTTTTGTAGTGCTTATTTTTTAGAGTGATTATGTGTGAAATGTTACAATTTCTGTTTTTGTTTTTATTTTCTTGTTTATTTATCTTTATAATTTGTTATATATTATATTATTTTGTAATTTTATTTAAAAATTTTTCTGTTATGTATGTTGTATGTATGAATGTGTAGAATAAATAAATTTTAAAGATCTGGCATATTAGCCCTGGTTTAAGTAATTAGGTTTTTTTTTTTTTTTTTTTTTTAAACCTCTGGTAGTTCACCAGACAATGGATCTAGTGACCTCTATGGAACAATCATGGGAATGCTTCTTCTCTTTTCAAGATGAAGGTACACAAACGTTCGAAAGCGCTCGCCAAAATTTGATCACTGAAGAACAGGAATGAACTTTTAAAAACTGCTGCCTAGAATAGCATTAAGGTTGGTCAGGGAATTGACCTGGTTTGTGGATGTAAATAGGTCGGGTACTTTCGCTTTCGTGGGAGCTAACGCTTGTGATTGGCCTACACTCGCACAGTAAACACGGAAGGACAAGGCAGAGTATGAGTTTGTTTTCAGGACGCACCGTTACGGTGTTTGTCTATGTACTGAGCTAGGGAAAGTGACACCCACACAATCTGCAGTGTTGCCAGCTTGTTTTCGATAAACCTAAAATATCTCCATAGAAAATGGTCAGAGACAAAAACGTAAGATACAAAATGTGTTCCAAATACGGAGATCTACCACTGGTTCAAATTAACGTAATGACTTCCCTTGCACCCTATGTGTATATACAGCCATGGAAATGATGATTAAGCGCCGTAACGTGCGCTTTCCATGAGTGTACACTTCGAACTGATATAGGAAATAACCGAGCAGGGTGGTTCTGCACGTGTTAGGGACCCACCTAGTTGTAGTTCGCCTGTGATGAGTTGTGGCCGCCTGTGGGGTACTTTCATATCATCCTTCCTCCTACGGTCTGACGTACAATAAGCCAACGGGCAGACAGGCAGACAATAAATTAAGGATTTTAGTGCACGATTGACAGCAAAATTTGACCGACAACCCTCAGTTCTGTGGCACAGTTGAAAGAGTTCAAGCAACAGATTACCATATGTAATAAACACCCTGTAGAATCAGTTTAAACTTCAGTGAAGTACAACTGAGTTTTAGTAATTATAAATGAGCATATGCTCTCTTAAAAAAAAATTATTTTGCTCATCTCTGTTGATAAAAAGGCAAGCTCAGCGGACGGCTTTCGGCCATGGAAACAAAAGACAAAGACGTTTGCTAGTAGAGCCGGCAGCTTTCGGTGCGACAATGTCGTGGCGACAAACCAGAAGTAAAGGTACAAATGTTCGGTGTGTGGTGTTTACTGTTGAACAGCGGTTTTGTCTTTCAGTTCTCAATTGCTTTTAATCAGCCATGGAGAACAGAAAAAGGAAATATTATACAGCACAGCAGAAAGTAAGATTCATACAGAGATACAACTTAGTCGACACAAAACTAAAACCGAAATTGCTTCGGACACGCTACGTACAGTCATCAGTAAAAAGAAAGTGAGGTGTATGATTCCTTTAAAGCAGGAGCAACAAGGTTCAACAGTATTTTACTTGCCTGACACTCGATACATCGACAACTGTCACTCATACTGCACGTCAGTCCCAGTAACGCCGCGGCCTCCCGATAGAGTTCGCTACTGGACTTGCGACGCTCTTTTCGCCTCGCCTTGCTCAGGAGTCTGCTGCCATCTGTAGACTGGTTGGATGAACCCGCTGTAGTGCCGTTCGCCGCCACGAGGGCTCTGCCGGCAGGAGACCCGAACAGGTTCATCAAGCTGTCGACATCCTGAAACACGCAAATGTGTATATTAGTACATAGACGGGACGGGACATACTGTATGCATAAGACCAAAGGCTGCCCTCAAGGATCTATACTTGGTCCTATCTTTTGGGATATAGGAATAGAACCTCTTATTAACCAATTGGAAGAAGATGATGAAATAAAAGATGTCATCGCATATGCGGACGATTTAATGGTCATTGTTGAAGCTGACAATAGAGCAGAGCTTGAGCGCAAAGGAAACTTTGTTGCCATGAAAATACAGGAATGGTGTAAGCTAAACAAACTAAAAATAGCTTCAAATAAATCTATGTATATGCTAATCAAAGGAAAATTAAAACGAAACCCAATTATAAAAATAAATGGCATTAATATACAGAGATCACATGTTACAAAATATTTAGGTTTCCATATAGATGAAAAAAATAATTTCAAACATCATGTTGAAACTGTACGTACTACAGCCGAAAAAATAATGATGCAAATCAGCAACATCGGACAAAATAGATTTCATCTACCACTTCTTCACATTAGAGCATATAATAACGCTATAATGTCCGCCATCATGAGCTACGCAGCAGGTGTATGGGCACACTGTGCCAAAAATGAGAATATAAAACGTTTGTTAAGAAGAACACAAAGAAAAATACTACTAAGATTCACAGGTGCAACCAATACCACCCCAACTATGGCGTTATTAGTAATTACGGCAATATGGCCAATAGATTTACAAATTCGTAAAAAGGGAGCCATATACTGGTTGAGAAAAGAAAAATCTGAAAAAGTAAAGGATATAATAGGAATAAATTGTCAAACCAAAGTAGACATAAAAAGAGCTCTTTTAAGAGATTGGCAAAACGAATGGGATAACATCAAAGAAGGGAGAAGAGTCTACAATATATTCCCTAAAATAAATAAAAGATTAAAAATGAAACATCTGAATCCAACAGAAGGACTAATTCATTTCTTAACGGGACATGGCCCATACAACACCTACTTTTACAAAATAAATAAATCTCCTACGAACATGTGTGAGACCTGTGAAACTATAGATACGCCGGAACACAATATATTGGAGTGTGTAAAATTTTCAGAATTAGTAGAAAACGAACGACTAGCAATACAAGGCTATACTTTGCAAGAAATACTATTAAATAAAAACTTATTGAAGAGCCTACAAATTCTAACTAATAAAATATCGAAACAAGCGATCACGGAATACAGAAGATCAAGACCATTACACATCCAACCTATTGCTGCATCAAATACTCCAAGAAGATCCTTAAGGCTGAATACACCCAAAACAACTAGAACTAATCTTTAACAAAGAGTCGACACCCCAATAGTTGAAGGAAACACTATGTAGTTTCTCTAAGAGGAAGAAGACAAACTATATAACAATCATATGAACATTATTAACTTACTTGTTTAGATTAAGTGTTATGTTAGTATTTAGTATTTAATATTTAGTTTTCATTTTCTGCAACATAAATATTGTTAAAGGAATGTTAAAAAAAATTTTAAAATGTGATGTAACCAATATAATAATTAACTATCCTGATGTAAGAAATTAGGTATCAGGATTAATAAATGCAGATTATCTATCTATCTATGTATGCATAAGATCAGTGGCGGTTCCTGGGTGATCGCATACTCGCAACTACATGTGAATGTGTCTTTAGACATGCATATGAGAAGGTTGAATGTCTAACTTTCTTCTATATGAACTTGCTCGTTTAATTTCCTGCGCCCTCTTTAGCAAATGTCAGCGCATTCAGTCTACAAGCTGAGACGCATAAACCCGATTCTGCGACTGGCGAAGGTATCTTTTTGGCGAGGGGTACGCGGGGAGAGGTGCAAAGCTAGCATTTAAGAGTACGGCAGCATAATGGACAAGGCCAACACATGCGACTCTTGCCGCGCAAGCGCACTACAACTCCCTCAGTTTTCCTTGCTACGAGCATTTCCCTTCTGAGCAGAACCTACCAGGCAGCCAACGTGACGACTCTAAATATAATATAGCCATCTTCTATATTATATTAATGTTATAAACACAATTACATCTAATCTCATTAAGCGATTATAAATGCATATAATTACTCTTCATGTCGTAATTTACTAAGGCCAATACTTCAGACTCGAATAGTAATTTTGTTAGTCTTTATTACTGTTTGTTATGTTTGTGTTCTGGCAGCAAGTTGCATGCAGTTGTGTCTGCACATAGTGACAAATTTGAATCTATGAAAGTGCGGAAATGAATAACACGGCGAAAATGAAGGAGATAAATCTTTCGGGTTTATTCTTAGAAGAGAAGCTGTTTTCTGTGCTTATTGTTTGCGAGTGAGAGAAATGGCATCTGGACTAATAATAGTTCTTGGATATTGGTCATTTAAAACAAAACAAACTAGCAAAACATAAGCCTATACTTGACACTGGGTGCTATTCGCTTGGCGACCCAGGAGGGGAGGGCGCAGAACCGAAGCCTCCCGGACCCTTAAAGGTGCCTAATTACATAGCCCCCAAGCCTCCCGGTGAAAGCAAGTAGCAGTTCCAGTTTGGTGTTTATAATATTTGATGAAGTAGTGCATACTTCTAGTGGATGATGTTAAACATTTTTGTGTTTATAACTAATAAAATAGAAACACAGCTCTAATACCAAAAGAAAATTAATCTCTAATGCTGCAATTTAAATTAGTGATTCTTGTTTCAGTTCGTTTAGGGTGCACCGCGAGGAGGCGAACTGGCTCGAACCCAAAACACTCCTCATTTATCACCTACGTCATTATTTGTTTCTTTATTTATTTTCTGTAATTTACTCAGTGGAAACATTTAAATGCTTTGTTATTTTTGACATTTTAAACCTATATCACACAGTAACATTTATTTTCGTGTTTAAAATAAGCGTTGTTTTTCCTTTTACATTTCACCTCCATGTATTTCCACGTTTGGTTCCATAAAAAATCGACTTCACATATTCCATTGTTCAAATTTTTCAAGCTTTGAAATTTTCTACTTGCTACATTATGAGTTTGAAGTGTGGATAGACGTTTCCTTTTTGTTATTTATTGAGGAATCGATTGCACTTTTAGTCAATTTGTAGTACTTGTCAGCACTTGTAGTGATCTTCGTGCAGGAGTGAAACTGATTACTATTGTATTGCTGTGGAAACTTGGGCGAGCATTGGTCGCAACTTAGTTCTGCCCACTCGGAAGGAGGAAAGAGTGCTTTTTTGTCCATGTAAGTTTCCCATAAATAGTTGCAAATTGTGTGTAGTTTTTCCGAGGCAGGCATCACCAACCAATCCGCGGCAGGTTTGGGTATTACCTGCTAAGCTACCTGGGTAAAGAATGCTTTGGTGCTGCGCCCCCCCCCCCCTCCGAGGAAAACTCTTCATAAAAACCACGGGTCAGGAAGGTCGACCCCAGGGATCAAAGCCGCGACCTCCGGAATGCGTGCCACAGACGTTACCGCCTGAGCCATCACACTCCGTAAAGTAAATAAAGTATTTCATATAAGGAAAAAAATAATAAAAACTCGGATTTTAGAGCCGCAGAAAGCACTTTTAGAAAAGGCCTGCTGGTGTGTTTGTGTCTGCGAACAGCATAATTCAAAAACGAAAGCTTCGGATAAATAACAAATTTGGATTTATGACACGACAATTTTCAAAAGAATTCTTCAATTCATATGGAAATGTTTTCGAAGATGTGGATTTTCATACAAATGACTAATGACTTTCATTAAAATAACATATAGGTAGCATATTTTCATGAGAAATGAAATGTATATGTTCTCTCAAGTTGTCTTCATTCTCAATGACTGGTAAACTGTAGGTAAGAGATACAAAAAATATTACCACACATATATTTAAAGCACAATTTATGTGAAATGCGTTGCTATAGAGTTAATCATTTTGGAGGTATTCCTTGTTATATGTCGTTCATTTTTCCTTATTGACTATGCAAACAGAATGTAATATAAAAGCCATCACATAGTGAGCAGCATCTGACTATCGCTCAGTCTATATTCACGTTACGCTTACAAGAAACTTAACCCTTTCGTGCCTGGTGTGTATTATAAGATACATAGTTGTTTTTCTCCCCTATTTGTACTAGTTTTAACCTTTTTTCTGCTATATTCTTGTTATACTGTCTGTCAGCAATTAAAATACATATTTGAGACGTTTTGAATTGTAAAAAAATATTTATGATACCCCGCCATCACACCGATTATTTTACGTGGGCCCTCCCCATCCTTTACCACAGGCACATTTGACTGTGGTTGCCCAGACTCGAACTCACGACCTCAGGCTTTGAGTACATGGCCAGTGCACTACGTGTTGTCTTAACGATCATGGCTATCCGAGCCAGCAGGCTGAAGGTGTTCCAGACTGCCTAATCTAAAGCGGTTTCGAATTAGAGGAAGAACGGCATAAGTAGCAAAATAATTCAGGCATGAAAGGGTTAATAAGACGATAATAGCACAAATCATATTTGTAAGCTTAGCTTGTACGTGCAAGAGTGAGTAGAGACAAGTGAGTGTCGTGTGAGGGCCATTTTGGCACTAGGACGCTGCGGCTACTAACATGATTATGGGTCCTGAATTGCATTACGTCACGTGACGTCACGTGACGTCATAGTGTGCGACCAATGGTCTAGCTGCTAAACAAACTCAAAACGTTCAAGTATACACACTATTTATTGATTTACACTTCAAACACATTTTGAACAGTAAGGAAATATCGAACACCTGTACACATGTATTCCACTATTCAATTAATAAAGCGTAGATTGTGAACATTATATCTCTGAATTATTTATACTCTTCAGATCGTACTATGTTTTTATGACAAACTCCATTGTCAGTTTTAAGCAATTTCCCCCTTGAATAAATTTGACACTCCCATATTGCTTTGTAATTGTTATTGCATCTGTTATGCGATATGATTGTTAAACAGGCTAGATCAGTATTGTGTTTTCACCGTGTGAAAAGATAGATATATACATTACAATATATTCTTGTAGGTACAATGGTTGTTTTGGTTTGATGAATTAGGAATAAAAGCTAATAAATTAATTATTATTAGTAATTGAAATAATGATTTATGTAAATAAGTTAAGAAATTTAGAAATTTAATTATTTGATTTTGGAATTTTAAATCGAGTTTTTTTATTTCGGTTGTTAAATTATGAATACTTAATATATATATTAATTTAATCATTAGTATTGTGATTGTTTTAGATATTGGAGGAAATGTTGGCATAGATATTAGATATGATGAATAGATTTTGAGCATGCTTAATTTGTGTGTTATAATTTTTCTTTCTTTTTTAATTTTATTGTATATTATATTTTTGTTTTGTAGTATTTAGATTTTTATAACTTGTAGAATATTGTTGTTGTAAATATTTTTGAAAGTTAAATAAACGAATAGGGATCTGGAATGTAAGCCCTGGTTTAAGTAATTAGGTGCCAGGGTTTATTATTGCAGGTTTTTATTTATTTATTTGTTTGTTTATTTATTTATTTATTTATTTATTTATTTATTTGTAGGTACAAGGGGAATGCAATGCAGTCAAATATTTAAAAGCTGGTTGCTATACGAAGGCTTTGAGGTATGACCAAGAGATATAGTAGATAAGGACCTTCTATTTGAGAAAGGTTTAAGTATTGCAAAACTGACACAAATAACAAAGAATATCTTCGAAATGGTTCACTCCACACAAAGTGTACCTGTTCTTGAAGGATATTAAACTTAAATATCAACTTTTCTTTTTAACCAACTTTTCGTTTTTGAGTTATACTGTTCACACACACACACACGCACGCACACACACACACACCCACGCACACACACACACCCATACACACCCACAGACACCCACACACACACACACACACACCCACACACACAGACACCCACACACACACACACACCCACACACACACACACACGCACGCACGCACACACACACGCACGCACACACACACACCCATACACACCCACAGACACCCACACACACACACACACGCACGCACGCACACACACACGCACGCACACACACACCCACACACACACACCCACACACACACACACACGCACGCACGCACACGCACGCACACACACACACACGCACGCACACACCCACACACACACACGCACGCACACACACCCATACACACCCACAGACACCCACACACACACACACACACACACGCACGCACGCACGCACACACACACACACACACACACACACACACACGCATTCACATCGATGTTTTTCTAAAAAATTCTCTTCTTATTTAGGGGTCTCAAAACATACATTTCCGATGAAATCTCGACAACGAATTTTTGGGTAGAATACAATACTTCCTCTCCTTATACGTAGTACAGAAAATAAAAATCTGATGTATTGTACTCACATGACTTTCTCTACTCTTGTACTAACCATCCTTACAAACTCCTATTCCTATATCTTCTTCGTGTTAGTTGAGATAAACATTTGTACAAATTATCTTATTGCTTATTTCCTTGTAGGTACAAGGGGAATATTAGAATACAGTAGACTTTGAGTGATAGTCAGATCTTTTAAACTTGGCGTTCTTTAACGAGTAGTGCCTAAATGGATTTTTCCTGCACTCGAAAAAGAAAGTGTGCGTCAGTGAGTGCAAGACAGCTGTATGTGTGTGTCGTCGTGAGAAGATTCAACGAACATCGTGAGTGATTGCATTAGTGTACGAGAGACAGAGAAAGTGAAGAAAAACAGTGAAAGGACTGAGCAAGGTTATGAGAAGTAAACAGTTTTGAGTTGTGATAGCACAAAATACTATAGGCTTTGTTAACTACGAGAGGAAAACTGTGCTAAAACTGTGGAGTAGAATAAAGTAATCGGAGTGATTTTGTCATTTGTCGCAATACTTGCCACCGTGGTATTATATCATAGTATTGGTTGTGTAGGAAGTTTATCAGTTTTGTTTGTACGCTTGTGTGCGCGCGTGTGTGTGTTTTATTGTTGACGACAGTATGCAAATGAGCAAGAAGTTGACATGACTTATGTCTTGTAGCAGTAGCAGGAGCTTGCTCGCGACAGCTGCGTGATTGATACAACGACCCGTACTGCACCAAACAAAAACCACATGCACTGCCTCTAAATATAAAACAGCTACCCACCTTTCCCAATTGCGGATATTACACCGTCCCACTCACATGACTTTCTCTGCCCTCTCCTTTATTACTGACTACACAAACTCTTCTTACTTCACTAAATATGCTAAGTACGGGAGTATTGTATTTGATCAACTTCACCGGAAATATATTTATCATACCTCCTGGGTCAATGTTTAGAAAAAGGTTCGTATATATGTGCTTTTGTGTGAACACCATAACTCAAAAATGAAAAGTCGATTAAAAACCAAACTTTGGTTTAAGTATTTATTTTCAAGAAAATTACTCCACCGTAAACTACCCCTTGCACAGAACATTTTTTCGAAAATTTTATTTTTCCAAACATGGCTACAACGCTTTTGATTAAAATGACATATGTTTGAGATATTTGTATGACAAATGAAGTGTATAACTTGAGTTTTCTGGTTATAGCCCATGTAGTACTGTTTACTCTGGACGACTTTTGTATAACTGATAAACCATACGTGATAGACCAAATCTTACTATGTAAAATACAGATCAAAATGTAGACCTCCTTAAAACTCACACACAATGTATATTATAAAATGTTTTATGAAGGAAAAAAAGAAGGACACTTACCCCACAGGTGTCTGCGGTGTCCAGGACGTACACCGTATTGTTGGTGTACCGGAAATATAACTCTTCCAGATCTGAAACAAACACAATATACTTACAACAGTTCACTTACCCACATTACATTGTATCTTTATAAACATAAGTGACTATTTCATTAATTTTATTTACCGCCTCCGCTCTCTGTGAATTTATTATAGTGCTATGACATTAAAGATTTTCCTTTACTCCTTGTAATTTCATGCAAATCTATCTATTTTCAATAACTGATGAAAATTACTCTGACGTTCACATAAAAGGGTACGAAAATTCTGACTTCCTTAAAGGAGAGTAAAACTGACGAAAGCTCTTCATCGCGTATAAAAATTTGGTTCTTGTAGGTTAGTAAACATAAGTTATTTTCAACCACTTTAAACGTCTATCACGTGATCAGTTAAATAACGGTGTGCACGAGAATTTTAAAACTGAAATATGTGTATTCTGAATTGAAGCCAGTAGTAATACGCTACATTAAATTTATTATTGTTATTATTATTATTATTATTATTATTATTATTATTATTATTATTATTATTATTATTTTTTTTTTTTTTTTTTTAAACTTTCTCTACTACATATAGAAAGATAGAGGAAGTAGTTATTGTATTCCACCCAAAAATTTGATGTCGAGATTTCACTGGAAATATATTTTTGAGGTCTCCTGAAGCCAAAAAAAAATTTGGTGTTGCACTCACATGACTTTCTCTACTCTTGTACTAACCATTCTTACAAACTCTTATTACTATATCTTCTTGTTGTTAGTTGAGATAAACATTTGTACAAATTATCTTATTGCTTATTTCCTTGTAGGTACAAGGGGAATATGGGAATACAGTAGGCTTTGAGGGATAGTCAAATGTTTTAAAGCTCTGAGATTCCGTTCTCTTTGCACGCTTATCATATAAAAGAAATGAACAACAATGTTCCATTTCACGAAAGTTCTAAGTTTTCCGAAACTCACACACATAACAAGGAATATCTCCGAAATAGTTCACTCTACAGGAAAATTTATTGAGACATAAATTGTGTATTTTAGCAAGATCTACATTTGTTGTACAGTAAGATTTTGTCTATCTCTAACGGTTTACCAGTTATGCGAAACTCATCCAGAGTAAATACGACTACAGGGACTATAGCCAGAAAATTCAAAATATATACTTCATTTGTCATAAAAATATCTCAAGATTTATCCACTACTTATTAAAAAGCACACACATATATATACCATAGACAGTGTACATTTGTTGTATACCTACGCAGAAGAGTGAGCGGGGAAAGTGACCTATCGCTTGTTTCTGTCACAGACTTATGTCTTATATATATGTTGTTGTTGGCTAATGCTGGATTTCTGACAACGAAGTCATTAATCCTCTTGCTCTCCAATATTTTTCACTGATGATATTGAAGACCCCGATGCTATTAGGGTTCCTGAGGGCTAGGGAGTCTTTATTTTTCCAACCTCTCCATTTCTCTCTAAACTCTTAACCCTGACCTGTCATGGCATGTAATATGTCCTGTGATTGGTGATCAGAGGATATGGCCAGTGAATTTATTTTGATAATTCTCCCGGTCAGGTCGGTGAGACCCGTAAACCAACGACAGGTGTGGTCCTCCAGACATTCTGGGGGTTGTGAGAGAGCGATGTGACCACCAAAACATAAAAATATGGTGCTCTCTAAAAAACGGTTACTATTACTGCTATTGCTCTCTTCAATATATTGTGACTTTCGGTTGGGTGTCAAGTAAAGAAGACAGATTTAGTCGAGATAAAGAAACACTTTTATTTCCGTAAACAGTAACTTTGTACACTCGTTGCAACAGCAAGAAAGTCTTTTCCGATTCTCCAACAGCACGGCTCCGAACTCGTAACACAAAGAACTGTCCCTTCTCACACTTTACCGCTATTTATATCTCCCAAGCACTATTCTGGAAACTTCGGGAAAGCTCAGTTATTGCGGTGAAATACAAAGCAGAAGATTCTCGAAGTGTCTATCCTTTTGTCTCTTTCGGCAAGCGCCCCAACAATGCGGCCATTCTCTGTCTCTTTGCTTCGGCTCCTTTGCGGTAGTGCCGACAATAATGCGATGGGTGACACTGCTGTTGTCGGCAATTAGATGCGGCAGGCGCGGTGACACTATGTATATATGTGTGTGTGTGTGTTTTCTGTGGCAGATTTTTGTCGCATTTTTGCAAATGTGGTTTTAAAGTTCGTGGTATTATTCGACCTAGTAGCTAAACGCGATAAAATCGACTGTTGGCACTCTTATTCATACTTCCACACTCTGGAGAGAGCAGAGAATAATCTTGGCTGGAGAAAAATTAGCGCCATCCCCTCAGCCGGGAATCGAACCCGGGCAGGTGCTGAACCGACAATCGCGGGATGTTTTATAGCTTGTGTCCGTGAGAATGAACAGGGCGTTTTAGTGGTGAAGGAAGAATTATGAAAATAGACTGATTAGGCTTCGAGATTTCAGTCACATTAGATACAAATGTTCCATATATGTACACAAGTAGGTATATATATATAAGTTTAAAGGTTGGTTGGTGCCTACTAATAAATATTGGTAGAAAGTTTATGGGAGAGGGGCCGATGGATGGTGTTGCCTAGCAACGTGACGTCACGCTGTTGGAAGTGTGTGGGTAATATTCCCTAGAGGTCGTTCCCCAGATAAACCAGCCAATTACTGGGATCTCCTGCACGCTTTACACCGACCATCATCCAACTGCTCAACTTTGGAACACGCCACTTTCATTACTAATTTACTTGAGCGGAATTAAATTGCTCAGTCTCCAGTTTTACAAATAATGTCCAATTGCAAACAGTGCACATAGGTACCTACTTGTTTACGCAACTGGTGGCATACCAGTTTCATTACGTACCAGGGACACTATTTACCTACCTATATTTTGAGCATAATAGTAAAAAAACAGTAATTTGTCATTAAAAATTGCTTTATTCTTTTCCAAAATATCCTCGTTCAGATCAAAACACTTTTGCTCGCGTTTGAACATTTTCTTTCCAGTCTGCTTGAGCCATCTCCAAAACCTCGTTTGTGAACGCATCAAGGGCTTCTTCTGTCCGCGTATTTTATCCTTGATATTTGGCAACAATAAGAAGTCAGTAGTTACCAGTTGAGGACTGTATGGCGGACGCAGCACTTCCACTTGTGTTGCACTCAAACGCCTTTCTCTTCTCTCCTACTAACCAACCATACAAACTTCTACTGCTTTATCTTCATGTCAGTCGAGCTAAACATATCGATATTTCACCGGAAATGTATGTTTTGAGACCCCTGAATCCAGGAAAAGCATTTTTAGAAAAAGGTCCGTGTGTGTGTGTGTCTGTGTGTCTGTCAGTCTGTGGACAGCATAATTCAAAAACGAAAAGTCGGTTAAAAACCAAAGTTGGTATTTCAGTTCAATGTCTTCCAAGGATGTGACACGAAGATTTTGAAGAAAATAGCCCCAACTAAACTACCCTTTACATGAAGGATTTTTCGAAAATTTTGATTTTCTTGAAAATGGCTCCAATGATTTTGATTAAAATGTCATATGTTTGAGATATTTTTTTGACAAATGAAATGTATATCTTGAATTTTCTGGCTATAGCCCCTGTAGTCATATTTACTCTGCACAACTTTTGCATAACTGGTAAACCGTTACAGATAGACCAAATCATACAATAGAAAAAATGTAGATCTTGCTAAAATACACAATTTGTGTCCGAATAAATTTTTTTGTAGGTTGAACCATTTCGGAGATATTCCTTGTTATGTGTGAGTTTCGGAAAACTTAGAACTTTCGTGAAATGGATCATCGTTGTTCATTTTTTATATGTTAAGTGTGCAAAGAGAACGGAATGTCAAAGCTTTAAAATATTTGACTATCACACAAAGCCTACTGTATCCCCATATTCCCCTTGTACCTACAAGGAAATAAGCAATAAGATAATTTGTACAAATGTTTATCTCAACTAACACGAAGAAAATATAGGAATAAGAGTTTGTAAGAATGGTTAGTACAAGAGTAGAGAAAGTCATGTGAGTGCAACACATCAGATTTTTTTTTGAGTTATGCTGTTCACAGATACGCACAAAGTTTTAAATATTTTTCTTTTATTTATGGGACTTCAAAGCATGTATTTCGGGTGAAATCTCGGTATTGAAGGTATTGGTGGAATACAATACTTTTCCTGTTTACTATACGTGGTAGACATGTTTTAAGAAACGCCCATGCGCCCAGCCCTATTGAAGTGGTTTCGCCTATTGCAGAGGAGAATTTGAAGTGCGGAGGTTATGCCGGGGCGGATACCTTCCCACGCAGGCATTCCCGGGCAGGATAGGACGGACGCTACCTCCTTCTATGTCTGGCCTCAACATTCCTCACATAACCTCAACCGTGTTATTAACAATACCGCAGGTACCTCTCTCCAACAGTGAAGAGTGACACAGCCTTATAATATGTATATATCCACTTTGGTGTAATGGCTTCCTTTTTACTTTCTCTACTCGTGTACTAACCATTCTTACAAACTCTTATTCCTATATCTTGTTCATGTTAGTTGAGATAAACATTTGTACAAATTATCTTATTACTTATTTCCTTGTAGGTACAAGGGGAATATTAGAATACAGTGCTTTGTGCGATAGTCAAATATTTTAAAGCTTTCAAATTCCGTTCTCTTTGCACACTTAACATATAAATAATGAACAACGATGTTCCATTTCACGAAAATTTTAAGCTTTGCGACACTGACACAAGTAACAAGGAATATCTCCGAAATGGTTTATTCTAAAAAAAAAAGTATATCTCTTAGGTTTACGAGTTGTTCAAGAGTCATTGAGAGTAAAGAGGACTACATGGGTTATAGACAGAAAATTCAATATATATATTTCACTTGCCATACAAATATCTCAAACATATGGCATTTTAATCAAAACCGTTAGAGCCATTTTCAAGAAAATCAAAATTTTCGAAAAATCCTCCATGTAAAGAGTAGTTTCGGGTGGGGCTATTTTCTTCAAAATCTTCGTGTCACATCCTTGGAAGACATTGAACTGAAATACCAACTTTGGTTTTTAACCGACTTTTCGTTTTTGAGTTATGCTGTCCACAGACTGACAGGCACACAGACACACACACACGGACCTTTTTCTAAAAATGCCTTTTTTGGATTCAGGGGGCCTCAAAACATATATTTCCGGTGAAATCTCGACATCGAATTTTTGGGTAGAATACAATACTTCCCCTACTTACCAGTAGAGAAAGTAAAAAGTAAACATGCTTAAAAACGAAAGTTGGTATTTGTGTTCAGCATCCGACATGAACATTGCTAAGATAAACAATGACTCTTTACGTAGAAAAGTTCTCGAATATTTTGAGTTTATAAGAAATGGTTCTAGAGATTTTGATTAAAATGCCATATGTTCAATATATTTTCATGACAAATAAAATGTATATCTAGAATTTTCTCAAAATAGTTTCTGAAGTCCCGTTCATTCGGAATGAGTTGCATAACTGTAACAGATGCACAAATTTCTACTGCTAAATTAATGGCCTTCTGGTCTCAAGGTCGTGGGTTCAAACCCCGTCCAGAACGATGGTTTTTAAGTGTAATTAAAAACATCAGCTCCATGTTAGTAGATTTACTGTCATGTTAAAGAACTCCTGCGGGACGAAATTCCGGCACACCGGCGACGCTGATGTGATCCTGGCAATTGACAGTGCAATTGCCCCTATATTGCATATTTTAATGATTTTTATGCTTTTTTTTATTTTTTCATCTGTATAATATTTTTCATATTGGTAGCATTTCTGAGACAATGGTTCTTTCCCATTGGTAGATAGATTTGTGTCCAGTACGAAGATAACTTTTATTAAATCTCCTAAAAGAGTTAAGTTGTTTAGATCAACAGCACCTAATATCTGACTTCCTCCTGCACCAGTGTTAATCGATGGGGAACATGGATCGATGCAGTTTTATATTATACTGAGCACATAGAAATAGCCGAAGAGGTTGTTAATTCATTGGACTCGAAAGATGCTTCATCAATAGAAACTGTGCAAAATATTCTGTCAGGCACTGGGTTAAAAGAGGATCTTGGTTTCATATCTGCCCATTTTTCTTTTTTACCAACAGCCATAACGGCATTGGAAGCTGTAGGATCTTCTTTACTGTCTTTAAAAAAAAAAAACAAACAATATGTGATCTAAGTTTGCTTCCTGGTAGCACAGGACAGAAGGTGAAAGAGAAAGTGAATTATGTAATTTCAAAAAATTCTGGTTATAAACAGATAAGACATCCTCGAAAGAAAACCATCCGTCGCACCAAGAGACTTGACTCTCTCTCTCTCTCTCTCTCTCTCTGTGTGTGTGTGTGTGTGTGTGTGTGTGTGTGTGTGTGTGTGTGTGTTTTGTGTGAAGCAGTTAACATCGTTTAAATATGCCCCGATAACATCTTGTGACGTGGAGAGAAGTTTTTCACGTTACAAAAGTGTTTTGCGAGACAACAGACGATGTTTTACAGTTGAAAATTTGTGCAAAGTGTTGCTTGTAAACTGCAATTTAGCAGTTAATACTAGCAGCAGGACTACTTCTGCTTCAACCTCTAAGGAATAAGGTAACTTTACTTATTATTTATACTAACTTGCCTTGTCTACTGCAAAGGGACATTAATTGTTTTAATTTAATAGTGCATATTTCTTGGCATATTTTCAAGTTTTTAAGAGAATATTCAGTGTTTTTTAGGGCATAAACTTCCGAGCCCTAGCAATAATTTCTGAAAATGCTTATGTCGATTAAAATATAGTAGGTAGAGAAATAAACATTTACAAGAATAGTGTGTATAAGAGTGAGTATAGCTCCACATATATTTGTGAACAAACTGAACTACATTAAAGGTCAATATATTACACCGGTGTAACTTCTGACGCTATACACTTCACCAAATATTGATACACTTCTTAATCGTAAGTCACTAATGAACAGATGTTTAAAAGTGCTTTCATAAATCAAACACAACGTACATGTAACCAAACCGCCAGTGACACACAAAGAATGACAAAGTCTGCGTGGTGGAAGGAGGTAAACCCAACCTCAAACGTTACACATCACTGGTACAGGTAAGTGTGAAGTTTATGTACGAATAGATAGATGGTGTTGTCAAGTAAGGAAGAGAGCCAATGAGAGGTCAGAGTTGAGTGCAGTTGTAATAATAATATGTATGTTGTGACAGAGGTGGTAGAGAAGGTGCTTTGCATGATTACTCCGGAAGAGGGCAGGCAAGTCTCCTGTTGACCTGCTGACCTTTAGTGGCACTCGATATTGCTCGAGCTACTGCGTAGGTACGTACCGTAAATCCCAGGGGATGCAGTAGATAGTGTTTATATCTATCAGTGTTGCCAACTCATCCAACACAAACTTACTGGCTGCAAGATTTGATACACTTCCACGACATTACACTTCAAAGTGCATATCTCCAACTGTTAGCAATTAATTAATTCCCTGTGCGTTCACCAAATTATCAGCTTCTAACTCAGACCTTTCAGCCAATTTAGCTCGAGCCTTATTTCCAACGTGTCTTGGAAGTCACTCACATGACTTTCTCTACTCTTGTACTAACCATTCTTACAAACTCTTATTCCTATATCTTCTTCGTGTTAGTTGAGATAAACATTTGTACAAATTATCTTATTGCTTATTTCCTTGTAGGTATAAGGGCAATATGGGAATACAGTAGGTTTTGAGCGATAGTCACATGTTTTAACGCTTTCAAATTTCCTTCTCTTTGCACCACCATGAGATAAAATAGTGAATAATGACTTGCATTTTAGAAAGGTTTAAGTATTGGAAAATTCAGACAGATAACAAGGAATATCTTGAAAATAGTTCACTCTACAAAAAAATAACTGTGCACTGTAATGAGATATACATTTTAGTAAAGTAAGATTTGGTCTCTATTTTACGGTTTACCAGTTATAGAAAAGTCATTTAGAATGAAGAGAACTTCACAAACTATTCACAGAAAATTCACATGAAAATAATTTTAAAGAGATGATATTTTAATCAAAATCATGACATACATGTGAGAGAAAATCAAAACTTAAAGCTGAAAATACTAATGTGGATTAAAATGAAGTAAATAAATAAGCATTTATAAGAATAGTGTGTATAAGGCCCTCCTCTATAGCGCGGTGGTAGCGTGTCTGTGTTACGTCATAGAGGTCGCGAGTTTGAATCTCACTTAGGTCAAGTTAACTGGGTAAGGGTTTTTTTTCCGAGGTTTTCCCTTATCCTGAGAAGACGAATGTCGGGTAACTTAAAGCTCTATGGACCTCGGGCTCATTTGAGCATTATTTCATTCATTCGTCCCATATGGCATTATGTTGGAGGACGTTAATAATATATATATATAATTTATTTATGCCAACAAACTCACTGTTGGTGTTTTTAAATACACAAGACGTGTGTGGGCAGGACTGAAAAATTCAATTCCATAGCCGATATTTGAACCATGGATCTTCCGCTTATCGAGTGGCTGCTTTAACCACTAAGCTACCATGCCAATACAACATTAAATTCCCAGCCGATTCGTAGTTTCCCGGTTAGACCACAAGGGAATCTCACATCAGAGATAAATACCCCAAGGGCGACTTACAAATTGTAAGTACTTTATGTCCCGGGTTTTAAGTAACGTTTAGATGGTAATTACGTATTATGTATTTATGCCAACAAACTTACTGCGTGTATATTTGCGAACATAGTTTTACTATATCAAAAGTCTGTATGTTACGCGAATATCACTTGGTGTGTCTTCTAAAGCTTTGCACTTCAACAAACATGGATAGACTTGATAGGAGGTAAATGCAGCCTCCACTGTTGAACATAGCTGATCTGCCCGTGAAGGCCAGAAGCTGCGGGGACGGGATTATTGAAAGTGAGTGCACAAGGCCAACTTGAATTAGTTAAGTGTATCCATACAGAGTTAAAACGTATGCCAGTACACACAGTGTGGGAAAAACATGGGCAAAGCTTATCCAGGGCGAAACTGCTACAAGGGTTTGAACTCGCACTCTCCGTATTACTGATCAAATTCTAAATTGCTACATTGTATCTACATTTCGTCAGAGATTCACTTCAATATTCAGAAAATAATCGCATAGTCAAGTGTATATATGTACATATATAAGTGTATAGTTGACTATGTACACAAGGTCACGTGGTTTACTAGTTTTTCTCTGCTCTGAAAGTGCAGTATTGAGCTGACGGTGATACCGTGTGGTTCAGTTAGTAATAGTGTACTTTATTAGTTTCTCCTGTACTTGGTCACAAAGTGTGTTATGGTGCACAACAAAGGACGGTCGGGACCAAGCTACTTCACACCACATGCCGGTCTGGGGCAAAAACGTTCAAGGCCAGGCTGCCTCGTGCGACTGCTATGCGCACGTGACTTAATAATCGAAGCGGCAGAAACAAAAGGGGTGTCGGAAACGTTCGTGAAACTTCTAGCTGCGTCATTTCCGGTGCGTGCGAGCGTGGAACTCGAGAAGAATCCTATGACGTCATCAGTATATAAGGTGGCCAGAGAAGTGAGTTTTAGACTTACAGTTACAGACACGAGTCGTTCAGTGAGTGTAAGACAGCTGTGCGTATGTGTCGTCATGTTGGTACTTTTTGTTTAATTCTTAAGTAAACTCTTTTGTACAATTAAGTACGGTACGTCGTAAGAAGATTCAACGAGAATCTCGAGTGACTGCAGTGTCGTAATTAGTGCAAGAGACACAGAAGAAGTGAAGAAAGACACTAAAAGGACAGCACTGCGAGTTGTGATAGCACAAAGCACTAGGCTGTGAAAACTGTACATTTATGATAACATATTAAAGGTAATAAAGCGGGCTGATTTTGTTGGACTGGTGTCAGGAGTGGGATTGGTCGTCGACTTGCCGTTTGTTCCATGGGCCGGTATTGAACCCGGTACCAATGTGTGAGATAGAGGGCAATAATTCATGACGCAACGCTCGAAAGCGTGTTATACTACTCAAGTGCTCATTCAGCTTGCTGGAGTGTGACATGGAGGTGGTTCAGCTTGTTGTTGGCGATGTTCGCTTGCTGCCCCATTCAAACAACTTGGCGGTGCCTTTCATGTCACGCTACTGGTCCCTTACACCTTATAATTACACACAATATTCCATACAAAGATCCATCTGTTGGCTCACAAACTCTTAGTACAAATGTTTATTATTCTATCTTGTTCATATTAATGGAGACAGAGGTTTCCATAAGTGGTTTCATTACATATTGTGTTGTTGGTACAACAGAAACATGGGCATCAGTAGACGTAAGTGACAGTCAAGTGCTTTTATAGCTTGTTGCTATATGATGACTTTAAAATGAAGTTCTCTTTGCATGGCCAAGAGATAAAAGGATGAACAACGATTTCCCATTTCAGAATATTATGATTATAACATTCAAACCAAATGACTATATCGGAAACGGTTCACTCCACGAAAAAAGAGTATTTTGTGTATTTTAACATCTAGTACCTGGGTGACGGAGGTTCGCTCAGCGCCCCCCCCCCCCTTTTGTGAAATCTTGTTTCTTTGGGAGAAGATACTTATTGAGATAAACTTGAAAAGCGAAACTTTAACTAAATACAAAATGTTTGTCACATCTGTTAAGTCATTTCCGAGATACAAGAGATATAGAGATACATGTAAATATTCCATAAGCACCATCATTTCAGCCGTCAAATGCAATAGCACGTTGTATTTCTATTTCAGACATATAGACGGGACGAGCTGTAACGCGTACACTAATATAGCTAGGTCAACTTTCTTACTGTAGGTATTCTGATAGTCCTGCAAGAGGACTTTAAAACGCTAGCTCGTTTGCTGAAATCGATTAACAGAGAAATTATGGCCGAAATAAAGTTTCCATTAATTGTGACTTACGCATAGACTAAGATAGCTAAGTCAACTTTCTTTAGCGTTTCTCAAAGCTCTTGACAAGACCTTTAATATCCTGGCTAGTTTGTTGAAATTGACCGATTAACAGAAATTGTGGCCAAAATAAGCTTTAGAGTAATTGTGACTGTTACGCGTAAAATCGCGTTTTTTTTTCAAGAATGATACCTATATAGATAAACTTAATAGGTAAAACAGTATCTGAATACAAAATTTGATCGAAATCGTTAGAGCCGTTTCCAAGTTGCACGGAATATACGTATATACAAGAATTGCTCGTTTAAATATATATTTTTTGTGTAGTAAGATTTGTCTATCTCTTACAGTTTACCGGTTATACGAAACATTGAGAATGAACATTCCCAGAAAATGCAATATATTGCAGCAAAATGACAAATCAACATATCCCACTTCTGACACCAGTGTGACCACAAATACACAATTTTGTTGTTGTAGTTAGTCTTTCATTCTATTACATCTCACATCTTGCTCAGTCCTTTCTGTCTTTCTTCACGTTCTCTGTCGCTCTCGTACACTCACTACGAGGATGCAATCACTCGGCACCCATCCACGAAGACCGAGTATCGTTCGCGACGACACACACGCGCACAGTTGTCTCGCTCTCAGTGACACGCTGACCGACTCATGTCTGTAAGCGTGTTCCTCGCCTCCTTATACAGAGGGATCTTTCTGGACTTCTACACGCACGCCTGCGATCATTCCCAATTGAATAACAACTTTATTTGCAGTAGTTAAGCACTTATCTTCAACATATATCAATGTTTCGTTGTAAATTCCATAGCCATATTGCCATTTTCCAGCCGTACTCTATGCAAAATATCTTCGCCCATGTGCGATCTAATTATCATAATGTTCAATTCCTGGAAAGATCTAGAACCAGGCAAAACAGCAAGCGAAGATGCATGATTAGGATGCACCGTATAAAGTCCACCAATTATATTTTCTCTGAAAATGCCAGGTTGCCGTTGACTGGTTCACGTCCTCTGTGTCGTAGAAAAATAAAATCATTATTGTTAACGCCATCTATTGGCAAGTAGCGGTACTGACCATTGAAAAAGCTGTTTTCTTGCGGTCGCAGCTATGTTAGTGACACAATAAATAGATAAAAACAATGTTTGAAACAGCTTGTATATGGTGTCAAAATTTGAACTAAATCGATGCAGAACTTTTTGAGTTTTTAAGCGTACACAAACCAATATAACATTTATATAGATAAAAAATCTGATGTGTTGCACTCACATGACTTTCTCTACTCTTGTACTAACCATTCTTACAAACTCTTATTCCTATATCTTCTTCGTGTTAGTTGAGATAAACATTTGCACAAATTATCTTATTGCTTATTTCCTTGTAGGTACAAGGGGAATCACTAGAATACAGTAGACTTTGAGCGACAGTCAAATGTTTGAGATTCTGTTGTCTTTACACACTTAACATATAAAAAAATGATCAACGATTATCTATTTCACGAAAGTTCTAAGTTTTCCGAAACTCACACACATAACAAGGAATATCTCCGAAATGGTTCACCCTACAAGAAAATTTATTGAGACTTAAATTGTGTGTTTTAGCAAGATCTACATTTTTTGTATAGTAAGATTTGGTCTATCTCTAACGGTTTACGACTTATTCAAAAGTCGTCCAGAGTAAATACGACTACAGCGGCTATAGCCACAAAATTCAAGATATACATTTCATTTGTCATAAAAATACCTCAAACATATGACATTTTAATCAAAATCGTTAGAGCCATTTTCAAGAAAATCAAAATTTTCGAAAAATTTTCCATGTAAAGGGTAGTTTAGTGTGGGGCTATTTTCTTCAGAATCTTCGTGTCGCATCCTTGAAAGACATTAAACTTAAATACCAACTTTGGTTTTTAACCGAATTTTCGTTTTTGAGCTAGTCTGTCCACAGACTGAAAACTGACAGACTGACACACAGACCTTTTTCTAAAAATGCTTTTTTTGGATTCAGGGGGCCTCAAAACGCATATTTCCGGTGAAATCTCCACACCTAATTTTTGGGTGGAAGAGAATACTTCCTCTACTTTACTGTACGTAGCAGAGAAAGTAAAATAGACTCATGTGAGGAGGTTTTAATGAGGTAATTTGAAAACGCGGTGAAATAGAGATAGTTCATCCTCTACCTACCAGGAAGGTAGTGTATCGCTAGCACATTGTTATCAAAATGCAAATCCCCGCGTGGCGAGATTGGACTTCGTTAAAACCCGACAATAAAGCATCAACAGCCGGGTTTCGCTTACATACACGGATTTATTTTATGTTTCCGAAAAACACAAAATATGAAATTACGTAGGTATATTCCATGTATGTAAATGTGCCAATATTTCATCTGTTGATCATGGAAACAAATACATTTCAGTCAGTGAGTCAGGCAGGCAGAAGATTTGATAAATATTTGTCCGGCTTAGCGGATTGTGTCACCGGCTTACTTAATATGTATAGTGCACTCTCCACTAATCTTATGTAGTGACGTAGGAATGCACAGAAAGTAGGTCTTCTTTAAAACAATGACAAAGCATTGAACAATCACAGCCGCAAATGTCTCATGTCGCAAAACTAATACTCGTATTACAAATAAACTGTGTTTTAACAAGTATTGTATTCCACCCAAAAATTCCATGTCCAGATTTCACTGGAAATATATGTTTTGAGGCCCCCTGAATAAAAAAAAAGCATTTTTAGAAAAAGGTCCGTGAGTGTGTTTGCCTGTGTGTGTTGTCTGTCAGTCTGTGGACAGCATAACTCAAAAACGATAAGTCGGTCAAAAACCAAAGTTGGTATTTAAGTTTAATGTGTTTCAAGGATACGACACGAAGATTTTAAAGAAAATAGCCCCACCCTAAACTGCCCTTTACATGGAAAATTGTTCGAAAATTTTGATTTTCTTTAAAATGACTAACAATTTTAATTAAAATGCCATATACTTGAGATACTTTTATGACAAATGAAATGTATATCTTGAATTTTCTGGCTATAGTCCCTGTAGTCGTATTTACTCTGGATGACTTTTGCATAACTGGTAAACCGTAAGAGATAGAACAAATGTTATGATACAAAAAAAAAAATGTAGATCTTGCTGAAGTACACAATTTACGTCTAAATGTATATATATATATGTATGTATATATATATATGTATATATATATATATGTCTAAATGTATGTATATATATATTTTTTTTTTTGTGGAGTGAACCATTTCGGAGATATTCCTTGTTATTTGTGAGTTTTGAAGAACCTATACTTCTGTCAAATGGAACATTGTTATTGAATTTTTTATATGTTAACCGTGCAAAGAGAACTGCATCTGAAAGCTTTAAAAGATTAAGCTCTCGCACAAAGCCTACTGTATTCCCATATTCCCCTTGTACCTACAAGGAAATAAGCAATAAGATAATTTGTACAAATGTTTATCTCAACTAAGACGAAGAAGATACAGGAACAAGAGTTTGTAAGAATGTTAGTACAAGAGTAGAGAAGGTCATGTGAGTGCAACACATCAGATTTTTTTATGTCCCTGATGAGGTACCGTTCGCGAGGATGGATGAGGCGAATGGATTCGAAGAGCGGCCAACATTTCCCAGTTAGAATCACTGCTGCGGAGATTGTTTTTGCCGGGTTCCTATATCACCCCTCCGGTTTGCAGCCTGAATCCCCCCCCCCCCGGGCATGTATCATCCCATGGGGTATTCGGAAATATATATTAGTTTACTAGAAAACAAAGGAAATTATTTGCAAAGTCAAAAAATAAAAATGTGCAAAAAGCTCAACTTCGTGTTGTACATATACCCTAAGTTAAAAAAAAAAAAAAAAAAAAAAAAAAAAAAAAAAATTAGAGCCGACTCTGGAAGGGTATAATTGTCCAAATCCATGTAGTCTCCGCGGCCGTTTTTTAATGGCGTCACGGAATGCGTGGCTTTAGCCTCGTTCTGTTGTCATTTCTCATATTGGGTTTCAGCTATTCAGTGTGAACGGATGGCCGAGTGGTTAGACTTAGACAAATATACGCTCCCAGAGTCTGCTCATTTTACTTAGGGTGTATGTACTAAACATTTCAGCCATCTACCTCTCATGCTTTCAGAGAAAAACGTACATGAGTTAACATATTTTAAGAGTAATTTGTATTATTTCTCTGCTGGATGAAACCATTTTATAGACTCAACCACATAAGCTATCAATGCAAATATGTTATGATTTATGGAATAACTCATAAAAGTTTCAGGAAAAGCTATTGTGTATTTTAAGAGCAGTGATAAATTACCTCGATAAGGTGTAATTTCTTTATGTTCAGACTACCTTGTCTCCTTAAATGTGTATATTAAGAATGGAAGACAGTCTTAATTCCGTGCTTCAGTAGACTAAATGTCCGGTCACTTGGTTTGGTCAGAATGGAAGCAATCGCGGAGTAGAGCAAACTCAGTCGTCCAGCACTGCACCATCATAAATACGGAGCAAGTACTCCAGTTTACGACGTATGTCTGGAATTCTCATTCGCAAAGTCGTCTGGAAATCAATGCGGGGCTTTTTCTGGACCAGACTGGGTGTGAGGGGGGTCAAAGTGCAAATCTACTTGCTAGCCTACCTAATTGTTTCCATTAAACGTTGCCAGAAACGTAAATATGTCTAGCATATCTGAATAGTAACAAAATACTTTTTTTACACTCACATGTCTCTCTCTACTCACCCTTGTATAAACTTCATACAAACTCTTGTTCCCCTCTGTACTTCTTGTTAAAAATCGAGATAGAAATTACTGTTAATTTTCTTGTAGGTGCAAGGGGAATATGGAAATACAGTGGATTTAAGTGCTAGTCATGTGTTTCTATGTGAGGGCTTTGAAATTTTGTTCTCTTTTCACGGCCAAGAGAGTAAAAGGTGAATAACGACCTTGCATTTGGGAAATATTTAAATATTGCAAAAGTCACACAAATAACAAGAAATATTTCCAAAATGGTTCACACCACCAAAAACATGTATTTGGACCTAACTTGTATGTTTTGTACAGTAAGATTTGGTCTATTTCTTACGGTTTGCCTCTTGTGCAAATGTCATCAAGAGAAAACAGGACTACGTGTTCTATAGCCAGAAAATTCAAAATATGCATTTAATTTGGCATAAAAGTATCTTAAACATATGGCATTTTAATCAAAATCGTTGAGAGTCATTTTTCAGAAAATGAAAATGATATGTTATTCAGAGACAGTCACAGAAACAAACGGACTTTTGTCTAAAAATGCTCTTTAGGATTCAAGGGACCTCAAAACATATATTTATGGTGAAATGTCGACATCGGAATTTTGGGTCCAATACAATACTTCACATATTTTTTGTTTAACGAAGCTGTTAATTGCCAGGATCACACCAGCGTCGCCGGTGTGTTGGAATTTCGTCCCACAGGAGGTCTTTCACATGCCAGTAAATGTACTGACATGGAGCTGTCGTTTAAACACTTAAAAACGATCGATATGGGCCGGGATTGAATCCGCGCCCTTAGAATCAGTAGGCCAGCGCCTAACCAACTGAGCCACCTAGATACGTGGTAGAGAAAGCAAAAATGCGATGTATTGTATTCACATGGATTTCTCTATTCACCCTTCCATAGGACATATGTTATCGGCAGTTTCCAAGAGTTCAACATGGCCGATATTACACTAAGCAGCAGACGAAAGTATCCCAAAAAGCAGTCCTGCCAACGTACGTCATAAAAGCATTATTTCTAACCTTAAATATCACAGGGTTAAAGTAATATGCTTTCAAACGATAATAATGCTGGAACAATCACTTCCGAACGAATATATGTTTAATGCACTATCGTGTTGGGAACACAAAAATAACAACAGTAATTGTAACTACATATATGTATCGTACTGCTGTAAAAGAATCCAAGACAAAATCGCGCAAACACGATCAATACTTTCACAGATCAATTAATTAATATGGCGTGTAAACGGAATCTAACAGTTGCCCTCTCTGCAACGCGTTCATAAACAAGGGCTTTGTGGCAACATAACGGATGCAATAACACCAGGTATGGCCGTAACTTTAACATGGTTATATGTTAGGAACAGTTGGCAGTATTAACGCATGGTAGCAGATGGAATATAACCAGACTGCACCACCATTATGGGGGAAAACGTCAAGGTAACTAAACTAAAGCAAACGCCATGGCATAGTCTACACCCGGCCCACAACGGGCGTCGTGACTGGCGTGCAGTAGTGGAGGATGGGACGTGGTTAATGTCCCCCCCCGGCTTGTGAGTGCGGAGTTCTGAGAATCAGGAACGGTGGTGGGGAGGGTCCGTAGCTTGGTATGAAAGTGAGGAAGAAGTGAAGTGAAATGTGATGATGGGGCAGTTGGTGCAATGAATGCTTTTCCCACAGGGTTTGGTACGAGTAAGAGGGAAGCGGTCTAACACTCGGCCACGGCGCTGACGCATTTTCAGTAATACCGCGTTTCGTTTTGCACGGACTTTACATTCTGGATTATGCTGTTCGCGAACACATAGACACAGAACTTTTTATTATTTTCACTGCCTCCCTTAGGTACTTAAAATGTTGTAGTTTTGCAAAGGTCATCATGTTGTCAGCACTGATTGATGCTGAGCAGGGCAACAACTGAACATCGCAGCCCATACTGGTGGCGAGCGTCCGCCATGCAGCACTATGCTATATTCAGTTGTTAATCACTGCGTGAAGTTAGCAAGTGTGTTGGGATCCCTGTAAGGTGCAATGCTGCCCAGGCTAATAACTGGGTCTCTTAAGGTGCTTCGCCTCGCCTCACGAGCAATAAGGCAGCCAAGCAGAATCAATAACACAGCCGTCCGTCTGTTTAACCATGCTCGGCGTATCGGTCATCCCCAACATTTGCGATACAGGGGAGCTTGGACTTACCCCCACCCACTATATGCGGACCTAGCCTCTCTTTAACCCCCAGCCCGCCTCGGTAGCGTGATGGTTAGCGTGTCTACCTCACGTTTAAGAGGTCGCGAGTTCGAATCTCGCTTAGGGTAAGTTATCCGGGTAAGGTTTTTTTCCATGGTTTTCCCTACTCTGAGAAGACGAATGTCGGATAACTTAAAGGTCCTTAGACCTCGGGCTCATTTGAGCATCGTTTCACTCATTTCATTTCATTCCATTCATTCGTTCCATATGACACAATGTTGGACGACGTGAATAAAAATAAAATAACCCCCAGCCGTGCATTGTGTCGCAGTGGCGGGTTGGTTACACAAACGTTACCTTTTATTTACGAAAGCACTTTGAAATCTTATGGCAGAAACATTTGCTCATTACTGTGGCAGTAATTATAGCTCACACCCCGAATTCAGCATTGTTGCTGCATTTTAATTTTATTATACGATAATTTATGAGTTCTTAGTTATAACTGGTGTTAAATTATGAGTAAGGTCAAGCAAGTCTCCGTTATAAATGAATGATATTTGCTATGCTATCGATATATGTATGTATAGCATGGCAATGTCCGTGGTTCCAACAACTGTTAGAAAATGTTACACTTAACAACATCTAGCAATATATATCAAGCAGATAAACACGTTGGTCAATATTTTCTATGACGAAAATTATCAAAAGGAAATCGTATATTGGTTAAATTGAGTCTTAACTATAATAAACTGTTATTGGAATCGATGAATATCGTATGGATTGTAAAATATGCATAATAATTATTTGAAATATAATAATTTCACGGAATAACTTGAACAAAACTCGAGAGCTTTTATATCGAAATAAAACCAAATATTGTCGAGGTAAGTGATTATAAAATATAATCGACGTGAATAAGAACAATTTATAAGGGAAAATCACATAATTTTCGAGCGACTTCCCTACGCGCCTGCAAGTCTCGTCAGAAGGAAGTGACCGAGCGGGCCGAGCGGCAAACGAACGCCGCATTAGTGACTTCTTTGCTACTGCTTATGTTTGACAAGTAACAAAGTCGAAGTGCACAGCCTTAGAGGATCCACCAAGTGGTCGTCGCATAACCAATTGCGATACAGACTTCAATTTGGAGAAGCTCGGTTCACAAATACCTATATGTAGAGCTATATTCACTCTTATGCACACTACAATTGCAAATGTTTAGTTCTCTATCTACCTCATTTTAATCGACATAAGCATTTCCAGAAAGTACGAGTATCTTATTGCTAATTTTGTTGTAGATACAGGAAGAGTATTCGCAAGGGCGTTGCTCTTACTGTCGTTTCGACCATAGCATACACTGGAAACAACTCCCTTGTCGTCGTGAAAGATACGTCGCCTTGAAGTGAAGAAGTTTTAAGGAGCGTCGAGTGATTGTATCGTCGGAGTTAGTGCATGATAGACAAAATGAAGAAAGATGAAAGGACTGACTCAAGTTTAAGAGGAGAAAAGAGTTGTAATATTACGAAAGACTGCACACGTGTTCACCTAGTAGAAGAGAACTCTTTTTTGTGCAAAACTTTTAGAAGAAAAATAAACAGAAAGGTAACTAGACTGATTTTGTTGCTTTGTTACAATAACTATAATAACCAACATTTGTCTTTGGTTCTAGTAATATTCGATAATGTGATAAAAGCTGAAGCTGCTCTTTCGACTTTTGAAACTATCTTTACTACAGAAAATAAGGTTAGAGTGTAAACGGTTTATTTCATCGTATACAGTTCTGAATTGAGCTATTCGCCTACTCTACTCTATGGCTGGAATGTGAGAGTAGAAATTGCCAAATTAATAAGCAGTGGCGAAGTAGATGAAATTCGGCAGTTAACTGCCCTTACAGGACAAATGACGCATTTGGTAGCGTAATATTGCGACTTGTGTAGGTGGAGCTGCCGTCTACGTCACTCGCTAGGGCTGTCCACATCACATCACTGTTCATGTTTACCTACTTGTGTTATTATGGACTGGTTCATTTACCAGCTCCTTGGTACAGGCAGAGCAGCAATCTCTACACTGAACCTCCACGTGACCAACTGGAGCCTTCTTCACCGTACACTTACGGGCATACACACAAGACATTTCAACATTCAGTAAATAACTGACTAAGGACCTACCAGCTCCTTGGTACAGACAGACCAGCAATCCCTACACTGAACCTCTACGTGGGCCAACTGGAGCCTTCTTCACCGTACACTTACGGGCATACACACAAGACATTTCAACATTCAGTAAATAACTGATTAAGGACCTACCAGCTCCTTGGTACAGACAGACCAGCAATCCCTACACCGAACCTCCACGTGGGCCAACTGGAGCCTTCTTCACCGTACACTTACGGGCATACACACAAGACATTTCAACATTCAGTAAATAAGTGATTAAGGGCCTACCAGCTCCTTGGTACAGGCAGAGCAGCACTGAACCTCCACGTGGGCCAACTGGAGCCTTCTTCACCGTACACTTACGGGCATACACACAAGACATTTCAACATTCAGTAAATAACTGATTAAGGGCCTACCAGCTCCTTGGTACAGGCAGACCAGCAATCCCTACACTGAACCTCCACGTGGGCCAACTGGAGCCTTCTTCACCGTACACTTACGGGCATACACACAAGACATTTCAACATTCAGTAAATAACTGATTAAGGACCTACCAGCTCCTTGGTACAGACAGACCAGCAATCCCTACACTGAACCTCCACGTGGGCCAACTGGAGCCTTCTTCACCGTACACTTACGGGCATACACACAAGACATTTCAACATTCAGTAAATAACTGATTAAGGACCTACCAGCTCCTTAGTACAGACAGACCAGCAATCCCTACACTGAACCTCCACGTGGGCCAACTGGAGCCTTCTTCACCGTACACTTACGGGCATACACACAAGACATTTCAACATTCAGTAAATAAGTGATTAAGGGGCCTACCAGCTCCTTGGTACAGGCAGAGCAGCACTGAACCTCCACGTGGGCCAACTGGAGCCTTCTTCACCGTACACTTACGGGCATACACACAAGACATTTCAACATTCAGTAAAGAACTGATTAAGGGCCTACCAGCTCCTTGGTACAGACAGAGCAGCACTGAACCTCCACGTGGGCCAACTGGAGCCTTCTTCACCGTACACTTACGGGCATACACACAAGACATTTCAACATTCAGTAAAGAACTGATTAAGGGCCTACCAGCTCCTTGGTACAGGCAGAGCAGCACTGAACCTCCACGTGACCAACTGGAGCCTTCTTCACCGTACACTTACGGGCATACACACAAGACATTTCAACATTCAGTAAATAACTGATTAAGGCTAAGGGCCAAAAGGTATTCGCGACATCGTACTCTTACACTGGCAATTCCACCGAGTTTCTACACAATTTATAACCTGTTTTTTAACTTTCTCTGCAACATACAGGAACAACGGGAAGTATAATGTTCGACCCAAAAATTCAATGTCAAGATATCACCGGAAATATATGTTTTGAGTGTGTGTGCGCGTGCGCCTGTGTGTGGACAGCGCAACTCAAAAGCGAAAAGTCGGTTAAGTACCAAAGCTGGTGCTTATGTTTAATGTCTGCGTAGTCGGTCCGGGTTATACTTTTGCTCTGAGTTAATTTTGTTTGGAGGCGTTTTAATTACGCCTGAGGTTCTTTTACATCCTGTAAATCTATGACACAGGATCACCGGCTTTACTTCCCTTTCGAAGGAAGCCATGCTAGGGATTTCTACGCCGAAAGAAAGTCCATCGCTCTGATACCCCTAGACGATAAAGTAATAAAAAGGGTTACTGTCCTTGTCTGTTTCAAGTGACAGAATGTGGCCATTGTGTTAGTCACAATAAATTGAAAACAATTACAATTTATTTGTAAGCATGCAGAAGTTGGTCACCCCGTAGCAATGTGAAAACAATAAATACAACAGGCAGGCAGGCAGTCAGCCTCCCGTACATCAAACACTCGACTGGCGCTCCCATTGTTTGGCGTTTGAAATATGTCTTTTCATTTCACACCACCAGCTACAGGCAAGTGGACAGATATTTCATGCCTACTGTCTGCTGGCACTTGGTTCCTTCCAACCCACTATACCCCATGCATTTCTCCTGCTTCTCCCGGATCTGCACGACTACTACAAGGATTAGCCTCTTTCCCATTTGTTCTACCCGTCCTTTCCTTCACTCCCATGTGTTTCATGACTCTATTTCCGCTGGCAAAGTTTCTGCAACTTCTGGCCCTGATGTAATAATGGGTGATTATTGTATACTGCAACAATTTAACAATTCGATGAATCCCACTTCTGACACCAGCGTCACACACGCACAGCTGTCTCACACTCAGTGACACACTGACCGACTCATGTCCGTAACTCAGCTCTAAAACTCACTCCTCTGCTCTTCTCTGATTTCCTTATATACTGGGGATAACGTCACACGGACATTATCGAGTCCCACACACACGCACCAGGAATGACTCAGCTAGAAGTCTCGCGAACGTTCTCGATACCCCTTTTGTTTCTGCCGCCTCGATTATTGACAGTCGCGTACACACGGCAACCCGCGAGACAGCCCGGCCCTGAGCGTCTTTGCCTGCTCGCCGGCACGGCATGTGGTGTGAAGTAGCTTGGCCCCGTCCATCCTTTGTTGAGCGCCGAGTCCGATGTCACAATACCTATCCACCCTCAATCCAAAAGTCGTAACATCACCCACAGTTTTCAAGAACTAGGGGCATCATTATCGCAAAAATATCTATTTTAGCATTAAAAATACCCCAAGCTATGCATTACAACTTTTTAGATACATTTTTGGTGTTTGTGTGTTATATGACCATAAAAGGAATACTACAATGTATCTTTTCGCTTCTTAGTAAAGTAATTTTCACATTTAAAGTCATACAATGCGTGAACACAGACGGCTGCACCTGGTGGCAGATACCTGGCCTAACGGGAGTGTGGTGAAGTGGAAATTAGTTCTCTACCCCTCCTTACATTCTTATTCACAATAGTCTGAAACAGTGTTAATTAAGAAATGCATGCAGGTCAATTATAGTGCCCCTTCATATATACACGTTCGGTGTACTGGAATGTTTTTAATTGTGTTTATAGTGTGTCAAAGCCTACTGTATTCTAATATTCCCCTTGTACCTACAAGAAAATGAGCAATAAGGCAATTTGTACAAATGTTTATCTCTACTAGCAGTGGCGCCGGTCGAGCGCAGTGGCAACACAGGAAATCACCCCACTGGCGCGGCGATAACAAAAGCGCTTAAGGTGAATCATCGCCACACCACTTACGCGAGCAATCAAGCGGCAAAACAAAGGGTTTTCTGGAAGATTCGAGAAGCGCCCCAAGAGACCTCCCTGTTAGGTTAGAGGAGAGAGTTACAGACATGAGTCTGTCAGTGTGTCAGTGAGTGTGAGACAGCTGTGAAAGATACGTCGCGTCGAAGTGAAGAAATTTTAACGAGTGTTGAGTATTCTATTATCCGAGTTAGTGTAATAGAGACAGGGAAAGTGAAGAAAGACAGTGAAAGGAGTGAGTCAAGGTTATGAGAAGTAAACAGTTGAGTTGTAATATCATGAAAGACTGTAGACTGGATATATCATATTAAATATTGTTATGAATATTAGGTATATATTATATTACCTACATACAAAGTGATATTTCGTGAAGATAACATCACTGTTAACATTACTTCAAGTGATTAGCAAATTGTAGATTGTGTTGAAGCCAGTAAAAGAGAACATTTTTGTGCTAAACTTTAGAAGAAAATACAATAAAGTAATTGGACTAAACTTTTGTCGTCTTGTCACAATATGAAGTAGATAGAGGAACAAGCGTCTGTAAGAATAGTTTTTAGAATACCAGAGAAAGTCCTATGAGTGTAACACATCAGATGTTTTAATATAGTTCTATTTTGAAGAACAGAGAGGGATTTATTCATGTAGCTTATGAAGTTCGATGTAGTTGAAGTCAATATTTGTTCGGTTTCAACTGAGCAAAAGAAACTCACCCCACTTTCATTATGATGAGAGTTGAAGCACTTGCTAAACAAAAGAAGCGCGATACCACAAGCTGAACAACTTCACTAGAGGAACAGGCCACTTGGCTCTCACAATGACGCAAAGATACATACATCTATGTTCTTTAACTGCTGTGGTTAACTTCTATGTTATGTGTTTTGTTCGGAAACCTCCAGATCATGCTTGGGATTCGTTTACGTGCCATAAATCTACGACACGGGACTACCGGCTTTACTTCCCTTGCGAAGGAAGCAATGCCCGAAACAGTCCACGTACTCCGCCGGGCTTGAACCTGCGATCTTGCCACGGCATTGTCATAGAGGCCTGCAAATAGGGGCTTGGAACACTTATATACTCGGAGAGCCATTTGCACAGAACTCTTTGCTCTGCCAAATGAGTAGGGGGCGGATTTATAGGCACTAAAAATGTTAGAAATAGGCAGACAAAAAGGCACTATAAATGAGCATAATAGGCACTTAAATAGGTACTAAGAACACTAACACACAAAGTAAAGTAGGCACTTAAAGTACACTATAATTAATATTATAATGGTTATTACAAATTATACAAAATTCGAAGCAAGGATGATGAGTAGTAGTAGTAGTAGTAGTAGTAGTAGTAGTAGTAGTAGTAGTAATAATAATAATAATAATAATAATAATAATAATAATAATAATAATAATAATAATAATAATAATAATAATAATAATAATAATAGAGACCGCCTCCGTAGCGCAGTGGTAGCGCGCTTGCCTGTGGCGCGGAGGACCCGGGTTCGATCCCCGGTACCGGCATGGGATTTTTCCCCCGCTGGGAAGTCTGGTACGGGGTGCACTCAGCCTCGTTAGGTCCCTGGGGGGCCAATTGAGGAGCTATCCTGATAGAAAGGTAGCGTCCCTGAAACGTCAAAGTAGTCGCATTACGGTATTATTATTATGATGATGATGATGATTATTATTATTATTATTATTATTATTATTATTATTATTATTATTATTATTATTATTATTATTATTATTATTATTATTATTATTATTATTATTATTATTATTATTATTATTATTATTATTATTATTATTATTACTATTATTATTATTTTGTTGTTTAACGATGCTGTCAATTGCCAGGATCACATCAGCGTCGCCGGTGTGCCGGAATTTCGTCCCGCAGGAGTTCATTTACATGCCAGTAAATCTACTGACATGGAGCTGTCGTTTTTAAGCACACTTAAAAACCACCGGTCTGGGCCGGATTTGAACTCGTGACCTAGGGATGAGTAGGCCAGCGTCTAACCACCTGAGCCACTCACAGCGACGGTTACTCTACAAAAAAATGCATTTGTACTTGTGTGTTTTAAATGGTCTATCTCGTACGGTTTACCAGTTAAACAAAAGTTATAAAGAGTAAACAAGACTACAGAATAGCCAGAAAATTTAAAAATATACATTTAATTTTCCATAAAAAATGTCTTAAATATACGACGTTTTAATCAAAATTGTTACAGGCATCTTTGAGAAAGTCAAAACTTTCGAAAAAATTTCCATTTAAAGGATAGTTTAATGTCGAGGATTTTATTTCAAAATGTTGATGTAGCATCCTTGATAGATAGAAAACTTAAATACCAACTTTGGTTTTTAACCGAGTGTTCGTTTTTGAGATATACTGTTCACAGACTGACACACACACACACACGGACCGCCGCCATCTTTATTGTATTGTAAGGCTGCAACAAGCAGGATAGGGGAACACACTCTGTCCACTTGCTTGTGGTAAGACCGTTACAAGAAATAGCTTACATTTTTCATCACTTAAAGAGGGAAATATTCAGTCAGTGACAAAGAACGCCTGAGGAAATAGATTGCCAGCGGAAAACGTGTTTTTTATCCGTTTCCATTGAAAATGACTTTCCTTAATGTGATTCCCGCCCGAGGTCGATATTTTCTCCATCTTCTCTCGCTATCTATGAACACCCCATTACCTTCAACTACCTCCGGGCAACACTGGACCACTGATTTACGTGCGAACACAGATATGTGCGTAATGTAAAGATTGTTTTAACGGAACATTAATCCAGCTATACTGCCGATGTAAAATTATCCTATTTAAGGCTATTTACCATTGAAGATACCAATGCACAATTCTTGTCCTGACAACTTAAAATATTCTTGACGTAAATTGGTATGTTCTCTGCAAATAAACGCCAAATTTGGTCTAAGCCCCTGATGGGGCACCCTGCAGGATGAAGCGAATGGATCTTAAGGGCGACCGGAATTTTATTACAACAGAGCAGAGGGCAGGGTTACAAGCACCCCGGTGGAGGCTGACTCAGACCGGTTCCTCTCCCACCCTTCCGGTTCGTATTCCAAGGGGGGGGGGCGCGAAATTCGGAAACCGGTTCCCCTCCCCTCTCTGGCTGTATCATCCCATCGGGGGCCCGGAAACTAATAGGTTCGTCTTCCTATCCGGGGACGAGATTTCCCGAGCGTATGTTGTTTGTTTGTGTGTGTGGGGGTATAAAGTGACTTCGTATTGTGTCAGAGGATAAACTATTTATATTCCCATTCTCGAGGACTTAAAAACAACTGAGTTTACTTCACATAGGTTCCATAATTTCAGGAATCTTGAGAATGACATTTCAATGTTTGTTAACCCTTTTAAGTAGTTGTAGTCAATGACAGGGTTAACTTTTAACGTGAACTCATACATTTATAAACACATCTAGTGACAAAAAATAAGTGCAGAGATTTAGTTGGCACGTGCGTATTTATAGAACTGTGACGTTCTGAGAGAATATGCTGCTTCTCTTACAGTAATATTTTTCTCCACTCATGTCTGTGAACAATTTGTTTCACATAACATAACGCACGCTCCTGGCTTACGGTGTTTGAACAGGGCAACCTAACCCCTGAAACTTCGGCAACTTCTTCACCTCAGCTGTTTAGCGGGATTATCTGTAGTACCAGAGGCCGACACCACGAACTCGGAACCAGCACCTCCATATGCCGGTTTGACACAGCACTTGTGGTGGCTAGCTACAACAGTTATCTCAATATATAACAAAATATAATTTCTTTATCGAGTTATTTTGGAACAAAAGGTTGTGATGTGTTACATTCACATGGCTTTCCCTTCACTCTATGCTACCACTTTATCTTACAAACTTTTATCATAAATACCAATTTTCTTCTTGTCGTTAACACAGTGATATTAAAACTCACAACTTTTACTTATAACCTCGACTCAGTCCTTTCACTGTCTTTCTTCACTTTTTCTGTCTCTCATACACCAACCGACGCTCATTAAATCTTCCTACGACGCACCGATACTCACACAGCTGTCTCTCACTCACTGACCGACTCATGTCTGTAACTCTAACTCCCTCTGCTGTTTCCTCACCTACTTATATACAGATAACGTCACACGAACCCTTCGCGAACTTTTCAAACACGCCGGCGATGACGAAGCGAGATTTATGTCCAAATAAACTTTTCGTAGAGTGAACCATTTCGGAGATATTCCGTGTTATGTGTGTGAGTTTTGGAAAACAAACTTTTATCAAATGGAACATCGTTGCTCATTTTTTATGTTAACCGTGCAAAGAGAACGGAGTCTCAAAGCTTTAAAAGATTTGACTATCGCACAAAGCCTGCTGTATTCTAATATTCCCCTTGTACCTACAAGGAAATAAGCAATAAGATAATTTGTACAAATGTTTATCTCAACTAACACGAAGAAGATATAGGAATAAGAGTTTGTATTAATGGTTAGTACAAGAGTAGAGAAAGTCGTGTGAGTGCAACACATCACATTTTTTTTAAAATGTGCTTTTTCATAAGATAATTTTTGACGAAACACAAGGCCGCTGGACAAACTAGATTTAGGACAGAATGTACTTCGGGACATAGGCAGGTGTCCTGGTATATGCTGTAGTAAGCTTTCGCAAGCCGGTAGAGAAAGTCATGCGAAAGTAAAACAGAGTAAAGTTTTTTAAACATGTTTACTAGCTAGTTCGTAGTGTTAACTTTTACTTTTTGTATTTAATTACACAACTGTCAAGGCCTATAAAGAAACGTTACTGAAAATAAATTACATTGGAAATGGAAAATACCAGTTATTCGGCAGGGATGCCAATCCAACGCTAATTATTTTACCTCGCCTCGTCTGGCAGAAGTACATTCTGGGGAAAATTAAATTGGTGGGGGGGGGGGTACTATAACATTTAACAGAAACCTTAAAATGCGCGCGTGTAATTGTGGCATTAAAATTTCATACCTGTTATTTATACTCGAGAATGTTTTTAATTAAAACACCAGAAACGTGTTTTCCTACGCCACAAAATGAAACGCAATTAGATACATTCATAATGCATTGTCGAAAACTGTGAATAATAAGGCAAGTTGAGGGTTCTTTGAAAATGTTACATGCCAAGTCCTTGTAAAATTGCGCAAAGCACTCAATGAAGGGGACCAACTTCACAGCCCCGAGACGAGAAATGCACCTTTTAATTATATTTGAGAGAGCTGACATTTTACGGCAACTTGGTTGTGAAAATATTCAGAATAAATTCTATGTGTCCCACTCATATGTATTTTTCTACTCTTGTAAATGCTTATTCCTGTGTCTACTTCATATTAATCACTAACTGGAATACCCAGCGTTGCCCGTGGTTTGATGATTTTATTCCTACAACTTTCAGACTCGCTGTGTACTATAAAGAAACCCCTCCCCCCAAAAGAAACACATAAAACACTATGCAAAAGCACTGTTGAACAACCGTAAATACCACCAGAAGATAAGCAAGTAGAGAAAGCGTGTGGATGTAATATGTGGTATTTTTATTTCAGTCATACAAAATTTTGGGGGCGAGTAGAGAAGGATATGTGAATGTATTACGTAAACTATAAGTGAGTAGATAAAACCATATAAATGTTACGTGGTATAGTAAGCTAGATGGCATGCAAACCTTCATGAAAAAATACATACACGTGCCGAATTATTTATTTACTCATTCTTAAATTATATATACCGGGTGGAAGGGAAGTGATTGCATTAATTTAATTTTCCGTATTTGGAACACATTCTGTATCTTACCTTTTTATCTCTGACCATTTCTTACGGAGATATTTTAGTTCTGTCGAAAACAAGCTGGCAACACTGCCGATTGTGTGGGTGTCACTTTCCCTAGCTCAGTACATAAACAGACACTGTAATGGTGTTTCCTGAGAACACAAACAAATACGCTTCACTGTCCTATGTTTACTGTGCGAGTGTAGGCCAATCACAAGCATTATCTCCCAAAACATTACTCGAAAGCGAAAGTGCCCGACCTATTCATATCCACAAACCAGCTCAATTCCCTGACCAACCTCAATACAACGTTGTCGACTTACTGTGCGTGTGAAAAATCTGCTTGGAATATTCCTTTAATTCTTTTAATGATTAATTATTTCGAAACCCTGTGTGATGTCCCATAATTACTACCGAAGCTATGTCAGAAATAAGTTACTCTACGCATCTTACAAGTAACAAACTGTTATCTTCGTACATTCCTGTGAAATAGTCAATGAAATGTTATTTAAATGTCCTATTGTAATTAGTAATCTCTTAAAAGACATATATCAGCATGGCATATAAGATTAAATATCACTGACCTAGTTTCCTGCCTGCGCACGCAGTTATTTGTGTTTTGAGCTTTCCCTCTTTCAATTATTTCAGCATTAGATGCTTCACCGAAGCGAGAGTCAGCCATTTCTGACATTTAAAAAGCGACTCTGTCAAATTGCGTAAGCTGTTGTAGCACAGTGCAGCTAGGTTCTCTAACCTGATTACAACATAAGAAAAGTAGAGGACGTGATAATGAAATTTCATACATTTTTTTGCGAACAAAGTACGTTATTGGTTGAAATTTCAAATTATTATGCTCATGAATGGTTGATTTCAAACAAGTCACGTACGAGTGGAATAGTCGAGATAATCGCTGGAATTGAACCCGGGCCGCCTACGTGGAAAGAGAACGGTCTAACCGCATGTTAAACATATGGTATTTTAATCAAAATCGTTAACTTTTTTTTACCAGAAAATAAACATTTACGAGAAATTTAATGGGTGCTCTGAGGAGGGGGATCTTTTTCAAAATGTTTATGTCGCATTCTTGAAAGTGTTGAATTTAAATATCAAATTTAGTATTTAACAGACTTAGCTATACTCTTCAGAGACAAGTGAACTTTTTTCTAAAAATACTTCTTTTTATTCAGGGGCCTCAAAACATATATTTCCGATGAAATTTTGGGTGGAATACAATACTTTTCCTACCTCCTATACCTAGCAGAGAAACTAAAAATCATTTCTACAATCTCGATTAAGATGAAGTAAACTGAAGAACAAGGTCCTTAGAGGATATTTGTGTTGAAGAATGGGTAGAGAAATTCGTGTGAATGTAAAGCAGTAGGTTTTGTGTTAATTGCAAAGGCAAGGCCAGGAGTTTGATGAAGCCCTTGGGATTGACTTAGAGCCATGACGACATATGGGAGAAGCAATATAGAGCATACTTTGTCTTTGGACGGACGGAGGAGATGATTTCCAGTGGCGGATTACTCGGCGGCTCTCACCTAGCGGTACCATTTCCTGCAATATTTAGAAAACCTTCAAACGATATATCGTAATAAAAGTTGCGAATCTTTCCTGAGCATACGAACATACGGGGCTTATTTCGACTGTAGTTGTGCCTTGTAAGATCACGAACAACTGTGTCAACGAGGGTAGAAGAGAAGTGTGTTTTGTGAATCAGTTTTAGAAGAACAATAAAGCGACAAAGACTATTTGGGCTGTATTGTCATTTGTCACAGCATCTTCATCAAAATGAAACGTATCTCTTAATTTTTTTGAATAACCTGTGAAGTGAAAGCTTCTCCATGTAAAGGGTAGTTTAGGGTTTAGAAATTTGCTTAAAAATCTTCGTGTCATATCCTTGAAAGACATTAAACTTAAATACCAATTTTGGTGTTTAAGCGACTTTTCTTTTTTTAATCACGCTTTCCACAAACTGGCGGACACACAGACACGCACGGCTTTTTCTAAAAATGCTTTTTTTTCTTGGATTCAGGGGGCCTCAAACTCGACATCGAATTTTTGGGTAGAATAAAATACTTCCTCTACTTTACTATACGCAGTAGAGAAAGGTGTAGATTTCGTTAGAACACAAGCTTGGACAAAATAGTGCTTTTTTGTGGAATTAACCACTTCCGTAATATTTGTTATTGGTTTTAATTTTCCAACACTTTTACCTTTCTCAAATGGAAATGTATTGTTTGCGTATACAAACAGAACGGAATTTCAAAGCTATCACATAGAGACCAGCTTTAAAATATGACTATCGCTTAGAGCCTACCGTATTCCCATATTTCCCTTGTATCTACAAAAATTATTAATAAGATAATTTTATAAATGTTTATCTCTGTTAAGATGAACTAGAAGAGGAATAAGTGTTTGTAAGAATGGTTAACTGGGATATCTAATTAACACACTAAAATTGATGGAAAATATTTTTTTTCCTACAAACTATATAGTTTTCTCAAAAACTAAAATACTGTGACGCCGGTTGCAGCGCACAGCAAAGGACGGTTGAGGCTAGGCTACCTCACACCACAGACCACGCCGGGGAAGAAACAAAGGCGGTCAAGGTCAGGCTGCCTCGTGCAACTGTTTGTGAATACGTGACTAACAACTAGGAGCGCATAACAAGGGATTGCTGGAAACTTCGAGGGGAAGCCGGCAGCCGGCGTGCTTGCGGAAGTCGAGAACTCGCTCTATAAGGAGACAGCAGAAGAAAGAGTTACAGTTTTTGAGTCGGCCAATGTGTCAGTGAGTGCGAAACAGCTGTAAAAGATACGTCGCGTTCAAGTGAAGAATGTTGGGTGATTGTACCGTCAGAGTTAGTGTTTAAGACAGTGAAAGGAGCGCGTCAATGTTACCAGAAGAAAACAGTTGCGAGTGCCAATATCATGAAAGATTATAGACTGTGTTAACGTTAGTAGAAGAGTACTTTGTTTTCGTGCAAAAGTTTAGAAGGAAAATAAAGTGATAGAAAAGTAACTGGACTGAATTTATCTTTTTGTCACATGGTGTCAGAAGTGGGATTTTTCAAATGCTCGATTTTTTACAATATTAACAAAAGTAAATTTCCAGGAATTTTCTTACATATTCATTCGAGTTAAAATAGATATACATATTACTATTCTTTGATTATATGGGTTATTTTTGTCCAGTATTTAGATAATTAATCAAGCATGTACACATGCTGGTTTGTTAGTTTCGGTACAATTTGGTGTACAGGCAGCGGGACTCCGCCACTGACGCCCGTCCTTTCTTCACTTTAGCTACTAGAGCCAATATCTTGGCGTTTATAACGAAATAGCTTTCTCCAGAAGGAGAGCCTTTCAATAAGAAGGAAGGAAGGATGGTGAAGATAGCCTGCTTCTGACAGCGCTGGATGCAATTCAACCCCAACCAACTGATTATGGAAATGAGTACGTACTTCTGTTGGGCGGGCGTGGTGAAAACACACTAACCCCAATAATAATTAATCACATCGTTTTTACTCTTTAATTAATTAAAGAGCCTTTATCGTCCTCCGCGTTCACCACTTGTATTCATGGCAACTCAACTGAACACTAATTCCATTACTACTAAACGAATTAATCTACACTAATATATTCTTTGTTACTAACTGAAATACTCGACGTTGTCCTTGGTTTGATGATTTATCACTACAACATTTACACTTAGGTTGTACTTGTCCAATAGCCTTGTGTTTCTTTGTTACTAACTGAAATACCCGACGTTGTCCGTGGTTTGATGATTTATCACTACAACATTTACACTTAGGTTGTACTTGTCCAATAGTCTTGTGTTTCTTTGTTACTAACTGAAATACCCGACGTTGTCCGTGGTTTGATGATTTATCACTACAACATTTAGACTTAGGTTGTACTTGTCCAATAGCCTTGTGTTTCTTTGTTACTAACTGAAATACCCGACGTTGTCCGTGGTTTGATGATTTATCACTACAACATTTAGACTTAGGTTGTACTTGTCCAATAGCCTTGTGTTTCTTTGTTACTAACTGAAATACCCGACGTTGTCCGTGGTTTGATGATTTATCACTACAACATTTAGACTTAGGTTGTACTTGTCCAATAGCCTTGTGTTTCTTTGTTACTAACTGAAATACCCGACGTTGTCCGTGGTTTGATGATTTATCACTACAACATTTAGACTTAGGTTGTACTTGTCCAATAGCCTTGTGTTTCTTTGTTACTAACTGAAATACCCGACGTTGTCCGTGGTTTGATGATTTATCACTACAACATTTAGACTTAGGTTGTACTTGTCCAATAGCCTTGTGTTTCTTTGTTACTAACTGAAATACCCGACGTTGTCCGTGGTTTGATGATTTATCACTACAACATTTAGACTTAGGTTGTACTTGTCCAATAGCCTTGTGTTTCTTTGTTACTAACTGAAATACCCGACGTTGTCCGTGGTTTGATGATTTATCACTACAACATTTAGACTTAGGTTGTACTTGTCCAATAGTCTTGTGTTTCTTTGTTACTAACTGAAATACCCGACGTTGTCCGTGGTTTCATGATTTATCACTACAACATTTAGACTTAGGTTGTAGTTGTCCAATAGTCTTGTGTTTCTTTGTTTCTAACTGAAATACCCGACGTTGTCCGTGGTTTCATGATTTATCACTACAACATTTAGACTTAGGTTGTAGTTGTCCAATAGTCTTGTGTTTCTTTGTTACTAACTGAAATACCCGACGTTGTCCGTGGTTTGATGATTTATCACTACAACATTTAGACTTAGGTTGTACTTGTCCATTAGTCTTGTGTTTCTTTGTTACTAACTGAAATACCCGACGTTGTCCGTGGTTTGATGATTTATCACTACAACATTTAGACTTAGGTTGTAGTTGTCCAATAGTCTTGTGTTTCTTTGTTACTAACTGAAATACCCGACGTTGTCCGTGGTTTGATGATTTATCACTACAACATTTAGACTTAGGTTGTAGTTGTCCAATAGTCTTGTGTTTCTTTGTTACTAACTGAAATACCCAACGTTGTCCGTGGTTTGATGATTTATCACTACAACATTTAGACTTAGGTTGTAGTTGTCCAATAGTCTTGTGTTTCTTTGTTACTAACTGAAATACCCGACGTTGTCCGTGGTTTGATGATTTATCACTACAATATATAGACTTAGGTTGTACTTGTCCAATAGTCTTGTGTTTCTTTGTTACTAACTGAAATACCCGACGTTGTCCGTGGTTTGATGATTTATCACTACAACATTTAGACTTAGGTTGTACTTGTCCAATAGCCTTGTGTTTCTTTGTTACTAACTGAAATACCCGACGTTGTCCGTGGTTTGATGATTTATCACTACAACATTTACACTTAGGTTGTACTTGTCCAATAGTCTTGTGTTTCTTTGTTACTAACTGAAATACCCGACGTTGTCCGTGGTTTGATGATTTATCACTACAACATTTAGACTTAGGTTGTACTTGTCCAATAGTCTTGTGTTTCTTTGTTACTAACTGAAATACCCGACGTTGTCCGTGGTTTGATGATTTATCACTACAACATTTAGACTTAGGTTGTACTTGTCCAATAGCCTTGTGTTTCTTTGTTACTAACTGAAATACCCGACGTTGTCCGTGGTTTGATGATTTATCACTACAACATTTAGACTTAGGTTGTACTTGTCCAATAGCCTTGTGTTTCTTTGTTACTAACTGAAATACCCGACGTTGTCCGTGGTTTGATGATTTATCACTACAACATTTAGACTTAGGTTGTACTTGTCCAATAGCCTTGTGTTTCTTTGTTACTAACTGAAATACCCGACGTTGTCCGTGGTTTGATGATTTATCACTACAACATTTAGACTTAGGTTGTACTTGTCCAATAGCCTTGTGTTTCTTTGTTACTAACTGAAATACCCGACGTTGTCCGTGGTTTGATGATTTATCACTACAACATTTAGACTTAGGTTGTACTTGTCCAATAGTCTTGTGTTTCTTTGTTACTAACTGAAATACCCGACGTTGTCCGTGGTTTCATGATTTATCACTACAACATTTAGACTTAGGTTGTAGTTGTACAATAGTCTTGTGTTTCTTTGTTACTAACTGAAATACCCAACGTTGTCCGTGGTTTGATGATTTATCACTACAACATTTAGACTTAGGTTGTACTTGTCCAGTAGCCTTGTGTTTTTTTGTCACTAACTGAAATACCCGACGTTGTCCGTGGTTTGATGATTTATCACTACAACATTTAGACTTAGGTTGTACTTGTCCAATAGTCTTGTGTTTCTTTGTTACTAACTGAAATACTCGACGTTGTCTGTGGTTTGATGATTTATCACTACAACATTTACACTTAGGTTGTACTTGTCCAATAGCCTTGTGTTTCTTTGTTACTAACTGAAATACCCGACGTTGTCCGTGGTTTGATGATTTATCACTACAACATTTAGACTTAGGTTGTACTTGTCCAATAGTCTTGTGTTTCTTTGTTACTAACTGAAATACCCGACGTTGTCCGTGGTTTCATGATTTATCACTACAACATTTAGACTTAGGTTGTAGTTGTCCAATAGTCTTGTGTTTCTTTGTTTCTAACTGAAATACCCGACGTTGTCCGTGGTTTCATGATTTATCACTACAACATTTAGACTTAGGTTGTAGTTGTCCAATAGTCTTGTGTTTCTTTGTTACTAACTGAAATACCCGACGTTGTCCGTGGTTTGATGATTTATCACTACAACATTTAGACTTAGGTTGTACTTGTCCAATAGCCTTGTGTTTCTTTGTTACTAACTGAAATACCCGACGTTGTCCGTGGTTTGATGATTTATCACTACAACATTTAGACTTAGGTTGTACTTGTCCAATAGTCTTGTGTTTCTTTGTTACTAACTGAAATACCCGACGTTGTCCGTGGTTTCATGATTTATCACTACAACATTTAGACATAGGTTGTAGTTGTCCAATAGTCTTGTGTTTCTTTGTTTCTAACTGAAATACCCGACGTTGTCCGTGGTTTCATGATTTATCACTACAACATTTAGACTTAGGTTGTAGTTCTCCAATAGTCTTGTGTTTCTTTGTTACTAACTGAAATACCCGACGTTGTCCGTGGTTTGATGATTTATCACTACAACATTTAGACTTAGGTTGTACTTGTCCATTAGTCTTGTGTTTCTTTGTTACTAACTGAAATACCCGACGTTGTCCGTGGTTTGATGATTTATCACTACAACATTTAGACTTAGGTTGTAGTTGTCCAATAGTCTTGTGTTTCTTTGTTACTAACTGAAATACCCGACGTTGTCCGTGGTTTGATGATTTATCACTACAACATTTAGACTTAGGTTGTAGTTGTCCAATAGTCTTGTGTTTCTTTGTTACTAACTGAAATACCCAACGTTGTCCGTGGTTTGATGATTTATCACTACAACATTTAGACTTAGGTTGTAGTTGTCCAATAGTCTTGTGTTTCTTTGTTACTAACTGAAATACCCGACGTTGTCCGTGGTTTGATGATTTATCACTACAATATATAGACTTAGGTTGTACTTGTCCAATAGTCTTGTGTTTCTTTGTTACTAACTGAAATACCCAACGTTGTCCGTGGTTTGATGATTTATCACTACAACATTTAGACTTAGGTTGTACTTGTCCAATAGCCTTGTGTTTCTTTGTTACTAACTGAAATACCCGACGTTGTCCGTGGTTTGATGATTTATCACTACAACATTTACACTTAGGTTGTACTTGTCCAATAGTCTTGTGTTTCTTTGTCACTAACTGAAATACCCGACGTTGTCCGTGGTTTGATGATTTATCACTACAACATTTAGACTTAGGTTGTACTTGTCCAATAGTCTTGTGTTTCTTTGTTACTAACTGAAATACCCGACGTTGTCCGTGGTTTGATGATTTATCACTACAACATTTAGACTTAGGTTGTACTTGTCCAATAGCCTTGTGTTTCTTTGTTACTAACTGAAATACCCGACGTTGTCCGTGGTTTGATGATTTATCACTACAACATTTAGACTTAGGTTGTACTTGTCCAATAGCCTTGTGTTTCTTTGTTACTAACTGAAATACCCGACGTTGTCCGTGGTTTGATGATTTATCACTACAACATTTAGACTTAGGTTGTACTTGTCCAATAGTCTTGTGTTTCTTTGTTACTAACTGAAATACCCGACGTTGTCCGTGGTTTGATGATTTATCACTACAACATTTACACTTAGGTTGTACTTGTCCAATAGCCTTGTGTTTCTTTGTTACTAACTGAAATACCCGACGTTGTCCGTGGTTTGATGATTTATCACTACGACATTTAGACTTAGGTTGTACTTGTCCAATAGTCTTGTGTTTCTTTGTTACTAACTGAAATACACGACGTTGTCCGTGGTTTGATGATTTATCACTACAACATTTAGACTTAGGTTGTACTTGTCCAATAGTCTTGTGTTTCTTTGTTACTAACTGAAATACCCGACGTTGTCCGTGGTTTGATGATTTATCACTACAACATTTAGACTTAGGTTGTACTTGTCCAATAGCCTTGTGTTTCTTTGTTACTAACTGAAATACCCGAAGTTGTCCGTGGTTTGATGATTTATCACTACAACATTTAGACTTAGGTTGTACTCGTTCAATAGTCTTGTGTTTCTTTGTTACTAACTGAAATACCCGACGTTGTCCGTGGTTTGATGATTTATCACTACAACATTTAGACTTAGGTTGTACTTGTCCAATAGTCTTGTGTTTCTTTGTTACTAACTGAAATACCCGACGTTGTCCGTGGACTGATGATTTATCACTACAACATTTAGACTTAGGTTGTACTTGTCCAATAGTCTTGTGTTTCTTTGTTACTAACTGAAATACCCGACGTTGTCCGTGGTTTCATGATTTATCACTACAACATTTAGACTTAGGTTGTACTTGTCCAATAGTCTTGTGTTTCTTTGTTACTAACTGAAATACCCGACGTTGTCCGTGGTTTGATGATTTATCATTACAATATATAGACTTAGGTTGTACTTGTCCAATAGTCTTGTGTTTCTTTGTTACTAACTGAAATACCCGACGTTGTCCGTGGTTTGATGATTTATCACTACAACATTTAGACTTAGGTTGTACTTGTCCAATAGCCTTGTGTTTCTTTGTTACTAACTGAAATACCCGACGTTGTCCGTGGTTTGATGATTTATCACTACAACATTTAGACTTAGGTTGTACTTGTCCAATAGTCTTGTGTTTCTTTGTTACTAACTGAAATACCCGACGTTGTCCGTGGTTTGATGATTTATCACTACAACATTTAGACTTAGGTTGTACTTGTCCAATAGTCTTGTGTTTCTTTGTTACTAACTGAAATACCCGACGTTGTCCGTGGTTTGATGATTTATCACTACAACATTTAGACTTAGGTTGTACTTGTCCAATAGCCTTGTGTTTCTTTGTTACTAACTGAAATACCCGACCTTGTCCGTGGTTTGATGATTTATCATTACAACATTTAGACTTAGGTTGTACTTGTCCAATAGCCTTGTGTTTCTTTGTTACTAACTGAAATACCCGACCTTGTCCGTGGTTTGATGATTTATCATTACAACATTTAGACTTAGGTTGTACTTGTCCAATAGCCTTGTGTTTCTTTGTTACTAACTGAAATACCCGACGTTGTCCGTGGTTTGATGGTTTATCACTACAACATTTAGACTTAGGTTGTACTTGTCCAATAGTCTTGTGTTTCTTTGTTACTAACTGAAATACCCGACGTTGTCCGTGGTTTGATGATTTATCACTACAACATTTAGACTTAGGTTGTACTTGTCCAATAGCCTTGTGTTTCTTTGTTACTAACTGAAATACCCGACGTTGTCCGTGGTTTGATGATTTATCACTACAACATTTAGACTTAGGTTGTAATTGTCCAATAGTCTTGTGTTTCTTTGTTACTAACTGAAATACCCGACGTTGTCCGTGGTTTGATGATTTATCACTACAACATTTAGACTTAGGTTGTACTTGTCCAATAGTCTTGTGTTTCTTTGTTACTAACTGAAATACCCGACGTTGTCCGTGGTTTGATGATTTATCACTACAACATTTAGACTTAGGTTGTACTTGTCCAATAGTCTTGTGTTTCTTTGTTACTAACTGAAATACCCGACGTTGTCCGTGGTTTGATGATTTATCACTACAACATTTACACTTAGGTTGTACTTGTCCAATAGCCTTGTGTTTCTTTGTTACTAACTGAAATACCCGACGTTGTCCGTGGTTTGATGATTTATCACTACGACATTTAGACTTAGGTTGTACTTGTCCAATAGTCTTGTGTTTCTTTGTTACTAACTGAAATACACGACGTTGTCCGTGGTTTGATGATTTATCACTACAACATTTAGACTTAGGTTGTACTTGTCCAATAGTCTTGTGTTTCTTTGTTACTAACTGAAATACCCGACGTTGTCCGTGGTTTGATGATTTATCACTCAACATTTATACTTATATTTTCTTCATTTTCCTGAAACAATTACGTTCTTTTGGATTACTGGACTGAAATAAAACTAAAGACCTCCTTGTCATGCCAACCCAACTATCTTTACTTATACCTGACCCGTGAACTTTTCGCCTGCCCTACCAGTAACCTCAGGCTATACCTCCGCTAACCTCTCCTGCATTGAAAGGTGCCCGCCCTTGAGAACAAGTCTTGCATGATATTTAACATTAGACTGAGACTGAACTACGTATGTAATAATAAATAATTTCTATGCATTCGTCAAGAAGCTAGATGACTGCAAATATTGGACACATATTATGTGAAACGGTTCTTTATTGGCAATAATTGTATTGTACCTACACATTTGTTAGGCTCGTCACTGAAGCACCCTGTATAGTGCCATATACCTGCCTACAGCGCCTACTTATGCTATACAAAGGAACAAATAGACGAGTAAACCCCTGGGCCCCCAGGTATCCATGAGCTACATATTTGTTAGGCTCGTCACTGAAGCACCCTGTATAGTGCACATATACCTGCCTACAGCGCCTACTTATGCTATACAAAGGAACAAATAGACGAGTAAACCCCGGGGCCCCCAGGTATCCATGAGCTACATATTTGCTAGGCTCGTCACTGAAGCACCCTATATAGTGCACATATACCTGCCTATAGCGCCTACTTATGCTATACAAAGGAACAAGTAGACAGGTAAACCCCGGGGCCCCCAGGTATCCATGAGCTACATATTTGCTAGGCTCGTCACTGAAGCACCCTGTATAGTGCACATATACCTGCCTACAGCGCCTACTTATGCTATACAAAGGAACAAATAGACAGGTAAACCCCGGGGCCCCCAGGTATCCATGAGCTACATATTTGCTAGGCTCGTCACTGAAGCACCCTGTATAGTGCACATATACCTGCCTACAGCGCCTACTTATGCTATACAAAGGAACAAATAGACAGGTAAACCCCGGGGCCCCCAGGTATCCATGAGCTACATATTTGCTAGGCTCGTCACTGAAGCACCCTGTATAGTGCACATATACCTGCCTACAGCGCCTACTTATGCTATACAAAGGAACAAACAGACAGGTAAACCCCGGGGCCCCCAGGTATCCATGAGCTACATATTTGCTAGGCTCGTCACTGAAGCACCCTGTATAGTGCACATATACCTGCCTACAGCGCCTACTTATGCTATACAAAGGAACAAATAGACAGGTAAACCCCGGGGCCCCCAGGTATCCATGAGCTACATATTTGCTAGGCTCGTCACTGAAGCACCCTGTATAGTGCACATATACCTGCCTACAGCGCCTACTTATGCTATACAAAGGAACAAACAGACAGGTAAGCCCCGGGGCCCCCAGGTATCCATGAGCTACATATTTGCTAGGCTCGTCACTGAAGCACCCTGTATAGTGCACATATACCTGCCTACAGCGCCTACTTATGCTATACAAAGGAACAAACAGACAGGTAAACTCCGGGGCCCCCAGGTATCCATGAGCTACATATTTGTTAGGCTCGTCACTGAAGCACCCTGTATAGTGCACATATACCTGCCTACAGCGCCTACTTATGCTATACAAAGGAACAAATAGACAGGTAAACCCCGGGCCTCCAGGTATCCATGAGCTACATATTTGCTAGGCTCGTCACTGAAGCACCCTATATAGTGCACATATACCTGCCTACAGCGCCTACTTATGCTATACAAAGGAACAAACAGACAGGTAAACCCCGGGGCCCCCAGGTATCCATGAGCTACATATTTGTTAGGCTCGTCACTGAAGCACCCTGTATAGTGCACATATACCTGCCTACAGCGCCTACTTATGCTATACAAAGGAACAAACAGACAGGTAAACCCCGGGGCCCCCAGGTATCCATGAGCTACATATTTGTTAGGCTCGTCACTGAAGCACCCTGTATAGTGCACATATACCTACCTACAGCGCCTACTTATGCTATACAAAGGAACAAATAGACAGGTAAACCCCGGGGCCCCCAGGTATCCATGAGCTACATATTTGTTAGGCTCGTCACTGAAGCACCCTGTATAGTGCACATATACCTGCCTACAGCGCCTACTTATGCTATACAAAGGAACAAACAGACAGGTAAACCCCGGGGCCCCCAGGTATCCATGAGCTACATATTTGTTAGGCTCGTCACTGAAGCACCCTGTATAGTGCACATATACCTGCCTACAGCGCCTACTTATGCTATACAAAGGAACAAATAGACAGGTAAACCCCGGGGCCCCCAGGTATCCATGAGCTACATATTTGCTAGGCTCGTCACTGAAGCACCCTGTATAGTGCACATATACCTGCCTACAGCGCCTACTTATGCTATACAAAGGAACAAACAGACAGGTAAACCCCGGGGCCCCCAGGTATCCATGAGCTACATATTTGTTAGGCTCGTCACTGAAGCACCCTGTATAGTGCACATATACCTGCCTACAGCGCCTACTTATGCTATACAAAGGAACAAATAGACAGGTAAACCCCGGGGCCCCCAGGTACCCATGAGCTACATATTTGCTAGGCTCGTCACTGAAGCACCCTGTATAGTGCACATATACCTGCCTACAGCGCCTACTTATGCTATACAAAGGAACAAACAGACAGGTAAACCCCGGGGCCCCCAGGTATCCATGAGCTACATATTTGTTAGGCTCGTCACTGAAGCACCCTGTATAGTGCACATATACCTGCCTACAGCGCCTACTTATGCTATACAAAGGAACAAATAGACAGGTAAACCCCGGGGCCCCCAGGTATCCATGAGCTACATATTTGCTAGGCTCGTCACTGAAGCACCCTGTATAGTGCACATATACCTGCCTACAGCGCCTACTTATGCTATACAAAGGAACAAACAGACAGGTAAACCCCGGGGCCTCCAGGTACCCATGAGCTACATATTCCACGTCAAGTAGGATTCCAGAGTTCGCTGGAGAGAATTGGAATGCACTACTACTGTTAGCCTTAAGTGTACTTGCTGAAGCGCTCGCTCCTTTCATCTCGAGTGTCCTCCAGGTCGCAGTCCGAGGATCGATCTGCTTCTCAAGTACAAATGTAATACTTCCCTGCTAATGAACGAAGACCGTGCAGAAACTGTTAACTGCACCTCCATAGCTTACAGTTTACATCGTAATAAAATTAGGTAGGTACAAGGTAAGTGAAATATGCGAATGCAGTAGGCTTTGAGTGATAGTCAAATATTTTAAAGAATTGGTGGCTATGTGATAGCTTTTTATTTTAAACTATTTTAATAGCCGATACATAAAAAACGAATAACAACTTCCTATTTGACAAAAGTATAAGTAATTCAAAATTCAAACGAATAACAAGGGATATCTCGAAAATGGCTATTCCACACAAAACACAACTTCTATTTGACATGAATGTTGTGCTTTAATGAGATGTACATTTTTGGTACCGTAAAGAGGACTTCTGAGGACATTCCCAAAGGATTCAAGACATACGTTTTATTTGTCACGTAAATATCTAATCTATGTTGTATTTTAATCGCTAAAACAATTTTTGAGGGTATCAAAATTGTTTAAAATTTTACCATGTAAAGGGTAGTTTAGGGTGGAGCAATTTTCTTCAAAATCTTCGTGTCGCATCCTTGAAGTATGTTAAACTTAAATCCCAACTTTGGTTTTTAAGTGACTTTTGGTTTCGGAGTCGTGCTGCTCTCACGCACGCACGCACGCACACACACGGACCTTTTTCTAAAAATGCTTTTTTTTCCATTCAGAGGGTCTAAAAGCATATTTCCCGTAAAATCTCGACATCATCGACAAGTTTTAGGTGGAACACCTACTTACTACACTTAGTGGAGAAAGTAAAAATGATCTAATTATTTATTATTGTTATGTTATTTTTATGCAACACTAACAACAGATATTAACCTTCAAAGTGTACAAATTATCAATTATGTTTAAAACCATACGAGGTCAATTTTGTTCCTTTAGTCCGGTTTGACATGGACTAGGCGGTATTACATCAAACAATTGACTGCTATAACACACAAACGGGTGTAGGGAAAGTTTTAAAGGTAGACTCAAGCATTTGCGGGTCTCTTTGGCGTACGGGGGATATGCGAATCACTTGGGGAATTTGATACAGGAACCAGCAAGTTGCCATGGTGCCTCAGTGATTAAAAGCAGCGGAGCGTGGATCAAATCCCGGCTATGGTCAGTTGTAATCCTACTGGCAGTGTAGTTGCAAGGCGTCAGTACCTAACAGACAGACACAACTTTCCACCGCACCCCACTGTGTGACCTCAAATTTTAATCCGTGCAAATATCAATTTGTGCATGGAGTTGAACCAACTTGCTGGAGTAGAGTTTTTATATACGCTCTGAGTGCTAACTCAGCTATGCTGAACACAGTCATTATGTCCAACTTTCTGGTACACAAAGTCCGCTACAGGAGTGACGAATAGCCGTTCCAAGGGGGGAAAAAGCGATGCACAGTCCAAAAGTAGGATGTCTGTGTGCTGAGGTGGCGGCTTCGATTCCCGTGGCCCATCTTCCTGACCCATGGGATTTTTCGAAGGTTTCCCGGGTCGCCAGGTGAATGCTGGGAAGTACTTCCATATTCTCCAAATTTCCTGTCCCTCCAGTTCGTTACATTAATTATTTCATTTCACCCTTCATCCCGCTGCGTTTATTTCAGGGTTGGAAGCGTCGGCGAGCGTCGCGGCAAAGGGAAGAAATGCGCTCTGGAACTCTCACCCCCCCCCATGGCATGGTACAAGCCCGAGGGAGGAGGGGAGCAAAGCCAGCCTCTAACTGGGGAAAATGTAGCGACCCTGCCCTCTACTCTGTCATGGCAACGTTCCGGCCGCCCGTGGGATCCATTCCTCTCATCCATTCTCCATAGGGTACCCCGTTAGGGACACAGGCACAGAAGATCACCTTTCGGTCAAGGTGCTAAACCCTCCGCAAGTTGGCATAGAGTTATTGAGACGTCATATTTTATGGAATATAAGACGCGCCCTAGTTTTTAAGGGTACCAACAAGATATTCTGAAAATACAGAACTTGCACCTTATTGAGTTAAATTACCACTGCTCTCAAAGTTATCAATGATTTTTCCTGAAATTTTTAAGAATTATTTTATAAATCATAGCAATTATCTTGTTAGCTTATGTGGTTGACTCCATAAGCATTATTTCATCCAGCAGAAAAATAATAAAATATACTCTTAAAACATGCGCAATTAATGCACCCTTTTCTCTGAAACCACTTGCAATACAGAATCACAGTTTTGCATGCTTGTTCTTAGTATAATTGGCTATCTTCTGAACCTCAATTATTTAGTTATGTATATTAGGTCACTAGAAATTAAAAAAAAAAGTATTTGGAAAGTCGAAAAATAAACATGTAGAAAATTAGTAATGTTGTTGGTGATTAATATCACTAACGTATATTATAGAATTATTATTTCAGCTCTCTATCGCACACACTTTCTCAGACAAGGCTACACCTTGTAAAATATTATTGAGCACGTCCTTTATGCACAAGTCGATATTTGCAATTGACAGTGTCTGTTCCAGGTGTTATAGTCTGTAGAACGTACAAATATTCTGTGTCTGGAATCACTGTTTCCATTTGTATACATGTTCGCAAATACAAATGCAAATGGTAACTCTGCTTTCCTAATACCCTCAAACATTTTTGCAAAAAAATAAATAAGCAAATAGGTAAATAATTGAATAAGTAACTAAATTATTTAATAAAAAGGAGTCACTTGAGCGTTTGAGGCGATCTTTTGCGGACCATTCTCTGCTGTCTGTTTCACTGGTTTGTATAATTTAAGAAGGGGCGGCAATCTTTTAAAGATGAAAAGAATGGCAGACCAGGAACACCAACATCACCTCAATGATTAGGGAAGATCCAAGGCTAACCTACAAGAACTATGAGTTGACATGGTTTCAGCCACCCCTACCATCGTGCAAGGAGCATATTGTTGTATCATGACAATGTATCACCCCACATCGCTATTGTAACAATGAAGTTCCTTCAAGGAACATATAAAACTATTGTCTCACCATGTGATTTCTTCCTGTTCCCTATAGTGAAGAGGTTGGAACACCACATACAGTACCAGGGAGAATACTTTGAGAATCTGGGATAATCAAAACGTTTGTATTTAAATTCAAAGACGAGAAAATCATTCCAATTCCTTTTTTCACACTTTATTTTCTTCTAAGTGAACGTACAATACAGCTTACCTCTACTGACGTAACACGGTCCACAGACTCTCAACTGTTTCTTCCTCGTAACCTTGACTCACTTCTTTCACTGTCTTTCTAACCTTCTCTATCTCTCACACACTAACTCCGACGATAGAATCATTAAAACTTCACTTCGACGTGACGTATCTTTCACAGCTCCCTCACACTCACTGACACACTATTGTCAGTAACTCACTCTACTGTTTCCTTGCCTCCTTATATAGCGAGGTTGACGTAACATGGACCTTTCTTGACGTTCACAAACACGCCGGCCGGTGAATCCTCCTTGAAGTCTCTGGAAACCCTTTGTGTGACTACCTGATTGTTGTGACGTGTTGACTCGCGTGATTGGTGTGGAGAGGCCTGCACTTGAGCGCCTTTGTTTGCTCGCCGGTCTAGTATATGGGTAAAGTACATTAGCCCGACCTTCCTTTGTTGTGCACCACACCCGGCAACACATTATTTCGCTCTCTCAATACATGTCTACTGATCCTTGTACAAGTTACACAAAATAGAAGATGGGAAATAACATTATTGCAATTAAGTAACTTAATTCTTTATGAAGTGCTAGTTATAAGAGTTGAGTTTGCCGCTGAAGCCAAGCATGTTAATGAAAGCAGAGGCAGTAAAATACGTCACCACAGCTGGAGCGTGTCTCACGGTGACTAAAGAAAAGTTAAACGGTAACCAAGGCAACGCTTCTGTCCCTTATTGGCTCTTCTGCCTGTAAGCACACATGAGCGAACGCGCGGCAGGAATAACTTCAAATCCCCTTATTGACGGCTACTGGGGCGACATTCAGCATTTCGAGATAACCAAACAAGCACTGCTTTTACAATATTCAAATGATTTTGTTTCACAAAACAATAGCTGAAATACCCGGCGTTGTCCGTGGTTTGATGATTTATCACTACAACATTTAGACTTAGGTTGTACTTGTCCAATAGCCTTGTGTTTCTTTGTTACTAACTGAAATACCCGACGTTGTCCGTGGTTTGATGATTTATCACTACAACATTTACACTTAGGTTGTACTTGTCCAATAGCCTTGTGTTTCTTTGTTACTAACTGAAATACCCGACGTTGTCCGTGGTTTGATGATTTATCACTACAACATTTACACTTAGGTTGTACTTGTCCAATAGCCTTGTGTTTCTTTGTTACTAACTGAAATACCCGACGTTGTCCGTGGTTTGATGATTTATCACTACAACATTTAGACTTAGGTTGTACTTGTCCAATAGCCTTGTGTTTCTTTGTTACTAACTGAAATACCCGACGTTGTCCGTGGTTTGATGATTTATCACTACAACATTTACACTTAGGTTGTACTTGTCCAATAGCCTTGTGTTTCTTTGTTACTAACTGAAATACCCGACGTTGTCCGTGGTTTGATGATTTATCACTACAACATTTAGACTTAGGTTGTACTTGTCCAATAGTCTTGTGTTTCTTTGTTACTAACTGAAATACCCGACGTTGTCCGTGGTTTGATGATTTATCACTACAACATTTAGACTTAGGTTGTACTTGTCCAATAGCCTTGTGTTTCTTTGTTGCTAACTGAAATACCCGACGTTGTCCGTGGTTTGATGATTTATCACTACAACATTTACACTTAGGTTGTACTTGTCCAATAGTCTTGTGTTTCTTTGTTACTAACTGAAATACCCGACGTTGTCCGTGGTTTGATGATTTATCACTACAACATTTAGACTTAGGTTGTACTTGTCCAATAGCCTTGTGTTTCTTTGTTACTAACTGAAATACCCGACGTTGTCTGTGGTTTGATGATTTATCACTACAACATTTAGACTTAGGTTGTACTTGTCCAGTAGCCTTGTGTTTCTTGTGCTAATTTCCTTGTAGGTACACGGGGAATGTGGTAATACAGTAGGATTTGAGCGACGGTGAAATCTTTTAAACTTGTACTCTATATGAAGGCTTTAAAACCACGTTCTCTTTGCACGGCTAAGAGATAAGAAAGTGAATAACGACGGAAGATTGTTATCCCTTAGACATAGAAATAGCATGGAATTTCAATGTCAATCACATAGTGACGTGCTCTTAAAGTGTTTGACGTTTTACTTAAGCCTACAGTACTCGCATATTGCCCTTGTACCTAGAAAATTAGTGATAATTTTGGGAAACGTTTATCTCTACTAACATGAAGGAGATTGAGGAATAGTACAAGTAGAGTAGAGAAAGTCATGGCATCTTATGAGTCAATAATTTCAGTATCGATATTTGTACTTTGTGTTTGAAGAGACGCTACACAGAAAGGTTCTGAAGGAACGCCCATTAGGGTCAATCGTCTCGTTTAATTCCTGCGCTTATTTACGGAGTAAAAAGAAGATGGCGCTGCTGCAGGTTTTATCCGTCGCGGACCAATAGTAGGAGCGCTTCTATTTTGGTTTTATAGACAGCTCTGGGAGGGCCGTTACTCTAGACGAAACTGCTGCGGAAATCACCAAATGAAACTAAAAGTTTTATTGCTTTCGGCTTCATTAAATTCGAGTGGTTTTGTGTTTAGACCACCAGTACTGATAACGCTGTATAAAACAAGATAGGGATCGTCAGTGCAAGGGAAGCGCGTGAGAGCTGTGTCCGAGAGGAGCAGGGTTCGAGTCTTGTCGACCGTCCACCTTAGGTTCTTCACGCTATTCCGTGGTCGGTAAGCGAATTCTAGCTTGGTTTCTGACCTACCACGAATTCTCTTCTTCTTCTTCTGTAGAAAGCATTAAACCTTTCCTGAGGCTTGTTACGAGGAAATGTTTGATTCATTGATTTATCCATAACTTCCTAGGTCTTCCAACATGTCGTTTTCCTTTAGGTAGGCAGTATAATATTTTTTACGGGGGGGAGGGGTAACATTGCTCATTCATTCTCTCTACTGTACTAGCCACTTTCGTATATTATGATCTATTTCTTCAATTTATTTTAAAGATTCTTAATTGATTTCTTATATGGTTTTTTATTCTGTCTGTTTTAATGACTTCTAAAACTGTTGTTAAAATCTCATTTCCACTGGCTGTAATCTTGTTTCATCTCTATTTGTCATTATGCAAGTTTCGCTACTGGGACTGCCATGGTCATCATATCTTTTCTTATTTTATCGCGTGTGTCTGTGTGTGCGCGCGCACCTCTGTGAACAGCATAATTCAAAAACGAAAAATCGATTAAAACCAATGTTGATATGTAAGTTTAATATCTTTCAAGAATGCGACACGATTTTGAATAAAATTTCTCCACCCTAATTTACCCTTTACATAGAAAATATTTCGAAACTTTTGAATTTCTCGAAAGTGGTTCCATTTTTTTTAAAATGCCACAATTTTTTTTTTTTTTTAATTGAACCATTGGGAGATATTCCTTGTTATTTGTAAGCTCGTTATTGAGTTTGTTATATCTTAGCCGTGCAAAGGGAAAAACTATTCCGTTTCCGGTTTAGAGTGTTACTTAACATAGGAAATAGCTCCGTTCCAGTTGTCCAGGTTTCCTGTATTATGTGGTTCCGGTTTAGTCAGGTTTTACTGTAAATGTTTCAACAATATGATTTGGCATTCAGTTATTCATTATCTTCCACAAATTTCTCCTGTTTGCTCTGTCAAATGTCTTTATAAAATTTATAAATATTATGTATGTTGGATAGTTAAAGTCTCTCCTCATTTCTATTATTTGTTTAATTATGAAAATGTTATCGGTGCATGACCTTCCTATGCTAAATCTTGTCTGTTATTCTAAAAGACCACGCATTTTTATTTGCATCATTTCTCTCTCATTCTCAAGGAGTGCTTCTGGGTTTAGTGGTATATTGTGATGACGGACAGATGGCGCGGATGCTTGCGGAGAAGAAAAACTACTCGTGGATACTAACGGGCTGCTTGGTTGACGGGTCGTTCATCCCCCTCTCTATACATGGTACGAACCTGGAACTGTTACGACTTCCGCGTGTGCCCTATAGCCTCCTGGTGTCCCGGCATCATTTCCAGCCTAGGGTTAGGAATGTTTCTTTAACCGGAATAATTCTCTATCCCCCGCAGAGTATAAAAGTATGAATGCGAGTGTTTAATGCCAAAAATCAACTTCCACAAATCCTACAGTTCAGACGGTAATAACCACTGTGGGTATTTGTGTGTCCATGTGGGAGCAACATAACTCAAAAGCGAAAAATTTAAGTTCAACATCTTCCAAAGATGCGACACGAAGATTTTCAACAAAATCCTCACTCCCAGACGGACATTTGCATAAAACATTTTTTTTTTTCGAAAATTTTGATTTTCTCAAAAATAGCTTTCACAATTTTGATTAAAATTCCATATATTTAAGATATTTTCAAAAGAAATTAAAATGTTTGTCTTCAATTTTCTGAGAATAGTCTGTGAAATGCTCTTCATTTTGAATGACTTTTGCATAGCTGGTAAACTGTAAGAGATAAAATAGTTTGTACAAGATTGAGTAGAGAAAGTCATGTGAGTTCAAGACATTAGATTTTTCAGAGGGCGTAAACGTATATAGAATTTGTGAGTGGAATACTAATGGAGAAATTCGAAATTGACGAGCATTTATTAATGCCACTAAGATATGTAGATGTTATTAACTTGAATAATTGTTGTATAATATGCCGAAGGAAAATAATGTGAAAATGGAGCGTAAAGAAAGAGAAAGCAACACACGCTGCAATGGCTTCCTGAAATATATCAAAAGGTGGCCGTGACAGGGTCGTTTCCTTGGAAACCAGTAGAAAAAGTTGCCGCGGGAGAGCGGGAGAGCGGGAGAGCGGGAGAGCGGGACGGCAGGCTGCACGGGTGACGTGTGTTTATCGGCAGCACTGCAACTGTTCTTGCCTGCTGCTAGACTAACCATTCTTACAAACTCTTATTCCTATATCTTCTTCGTGTTAGTTGAGATAAACATTTGTACAAATTATCTTATTGGTTATTTCCTTGTAGGTACAAGGGGAGTATGGGAATACAGTAGGCTTTGTGCGATAGTCAAATCTTTTAAAGCTTTGAGATTCCGTTCTCTTTGCACACTTAACATATAAAAGATGAACAACGATGTTCCATTTCACGGTTCCGAAGCTGACAAAAATAATAAGGAATATCTCCCAAATGGTTCACTCTACAAAAAAATTTATCTAGACATAAATTGTGAGTTCTAGCGAAATTTACAGTTTTTGTACAGTAAGATTTTGTCTATATCTTACGGTTTACGAGTTATTCAAAAGCCATCCAGAGTAAACAGGACTACATAGGCTATAGCCAGGAAATTCAGATATGCGTTTCATTTCTCATCAAAATATCCCAAATATATGACATTTTAATCAAAATCGTTAGAACCATTTTCAAGAAAATCAAAACATTTTCCACGTAAAGGGTAGTTTAGGGTTTAGCAATTTTCTTCAAAATCTTCGTGTCGCATCCTTGAAAGACATTAAACTTAAATAGCAACTTTGGTTTTTAACTCACTTTTCGTTTTTGAGATATGCCGTCCACAGACTGACACACAGACACAGACACACACACAGACACACACACACACACACACACACACACACACACACACACACACACACACACACACACACACACACTAATGCCACCATGTGCTTCATATTACTAGAGATAAACTTTTGTACAAATTGTCTTGTAGGTACAAGGGGAATATGGGAATACAGTAGACTTTAGGTGATAGTCAAATGTTCTAAAGCTGTTTGCTATGTGATTGCTTTGAAATGTATCCGTTTGAATGGCTAACTGTTGCAAAATGAACAGTACTTCCATTTAACTCAATCACAAAGAATATCTCGGAAGTGGTTAAAGCCACAAAAAGCTGCTTGGCATATGTTTGCCCTCTAACGGTATCTACAGTCTTTATGTAGTAAGATATTGTCTATGGAAATGGAAATGGACCAAGACCACCTTCAAATATGCCCGGCCACTTCTAGTGCCCTTCCCATCCATCAGTGAAAAATATTGGAGAGCAAGAGGATTAACGACAGAGTCATGTTTGGGAAAACCAAAATCTTCAAGAGATTTTCATGTAAAGGTAAAGCAATACAGAACTTCTTTTTATGATTCTGGCAGTCTCAAAATTTGTATTTCCGTTGAAATTTCGGTATGGAAGCTTTGAATAGAATATAATGCTTCATCTGTTTACTTGAGTACGTAGTAGGAAAGTAAAAAAGCAGGAGTTAAAAAGGCAGTCATTCGACCGGCTGAATTTAACAAGCAGTCGTCGATAATGACCATCGGTAATGTGCAGCTACCAAATATGGAGTAGGAGGTGGTGCTGCTGGTGGTTGTACATTTCTATTAATTTCTATTTGTGTGTTTGGAAAGCTGAAGCAGAAGTCGGGCCGCCGCTTCAATGCTCCGTGAAATTATTAATAATAACAACAACAACAACAAGTGCATCTGTCCACACGACCGATATTAATTTAGTTTTCACACGCGTGCAATCGATACATCTCGCAGCGTTGCTATGGTGAACGCCTGCTCCATTTTCACATTCACGTTCACGTTCCTCATTTTGACGTCGAATAACATTTAAACGCGAGGATGCAGCCGATTGGAAATGTAGACTTGAATAAACCCATAAATAAACGGAACCGTAAAATAAATTAAATGGTGAAAACTACTCCCAAATGATCTAAGTTTTACATTAATATGTGGGGTTCGAATCTGAGAGGTCGTTATTTCAGTATTGTCACTGTTGGCGTTACATAGCAGGGAAAAAGATTGCACTTTGTAAACCTTCGGGGGCGAATTAGGAGTTCCAGAACAAAACATTAAAATTATTTTGTTGTTTAACGATCTTGTTGTTAAAGTTCTTTACATGGCAGTAAATCTACTGACATGCACACTTAAAAACCATTGGTCTGGGCCGGGTTGAACCTGACCTTGGGGTCTAACCAACTGAGCCACCCAGGCCGATACGTATTCCGGATGAAACAGAAAGCGAATTGTGTAAAATATAAGGGTATCATGATAATTTAACAAGGTCTTAGTAGCTTCCCTCTATGTCCCCCTCTCCATTGACAGCAGTATGCATGCTAATCGCTGGACGTAAGGGACGAAAGGGAACTATTATTTCAGATGGCTCACTAAATCGTTACTCCACTGTTGCTTCTTTCACACATCACAAAGTACACGTGGCGAGATTATTGGTCTATGGCAAGCTGCTAACACAGTTCCACAAATTTGAGAAACTGTGCAATTTTCCAGACATTTAATTAAATTTTAACGTCCCCAAGAGAGGCGGTTTATTGCAAAGGTATAAAACGAAAACCTTTCATTCAAAAGCAGAAACTGTATCATAATAGAGAAACATGTTTACAACTATTTCGATGCTAATTTTAATTACTATATTAATTTAGGAAGAATTTTTAAAAGGATTAAGTGTTTTTATATTATTCAATATAATATTACATTTTTTACTGAAACTTTACACGTTTTTCTGATTCTAAGGAAAAGTTAAAACTTTTCTTATCACACAGAATAGTTTAACTCAATAAATGCTGCTTATTCAAGTAACATTTACAACCTTTTCCATAATAGGTATGGTGCTGTTTTTATAATTAACGAAGGTGATGCTGGTCGTGGTACTGGATGCAATGAACATACACTCGGGCGGGGTTAACTTTAGTGAAATATTTTATTCGCACCTTCTTGTTCACAGTATTTAAATCGTATCACAGTAGCAAGTCTTTTATTTCAGTGGATCGACTTCCCTAGCATCGCCGAGATTTAATGCCTGAAAATTTAGCGATATTTCGCTAAAAGTGTTTTCTATCACTTTACGCTTCGTCTATTTTACGTCCTTTTATTTAATCGCGCACTTCGTATTAACTAACTTGTTAAAGTTAGCGAATGTTTCACTTATTTTGCTCAAATTAACGGTCTTTAAACACTTAGTAAATTTACTTTCACAATTTTATGACGCGCACACATAAAAATGCGCCCTACACCAAAGACACGACGCTATTAACTAGACAATTGGCGCCGCATCACACTTCTTTTGTGTACATCCGCGTGTGCGTCCATCAAATAGTTCCCGCATTGTTAGGGAAGCGATCTTCAGCCATTCTCCCTTCGCTTTCAATATTGAACACATATAATTCTTTTATTTGTACATATATATTAAAATTAAATATGCAAATATTTATGACGTCTTTAAACAAACTTAATTTTTTGTAACAATGAACATTAGTAACACGTTTTCGTCATTTAACCAACTCATACCAACACCAAAAACAAATTACACTCTTAACAAGTATTCACATAAACGATTTTCTTTTGGGGTCTTACAATATCCGGTCTCAGGTATTAAGCATTTGTAGACAAATATAAAGAAAATTGAATATGGCTTTTCTAGGAGAACAGGTGTATATACATTTCCTAGCCCTCATTACACAGCGCCACGCCTCTAGCCCACTGACACACACACAGACAGACATACACGTATACTATTTTAGGGGGGATTCATGGGATCTGAAACTATGTACTTCTGGTAAAATCTCGATAAGGAATTTTTAGTTGGAATATATTTTCCCTCCTTAGTATAAGTAGGCGCTAGAGAAAGTGAAAAAACCATGTAACAAACGACGGTGGGCAAAGAAGGTTACGCGAACGTATTAAATCAGATTTTTTACTTTCTACTTGGTGCTGAAATACTGCGAAAGTTTGTACATCCATGCCGGGGAGCCAACCTACGCCCGCAAAACTTCCCTAAATTATGAATAAAGCTCGTAACAAAGTTTTGGCTGACGCTGAGCCTTTTGGCTAATGTAATTTATTAATACAATTCTGTGCTGACTGTCAGCGGCGAGGCGATGGTCTAGAAACAAAAGATAAGCGCAGCGCGCCAAGTTTCGACGACTACAACATATTACAATTTGTGCTAAGCAATCAAACACACAACTGACCTGCTGCCGTGACGTCATCTAAGTCTGGGTCATCCAGCGCCGAGGTGAGGAGGTCTTCGCTGCTCATTGGCTGATGCTGTCTGGGACCCAACATGGCGGCCGATGTGGGCCTCTCCCTCAGGCAGAGGAAGTAGAACGCTGAAATAAACACAAAACTTCATAGCTTCATTCAGTTTATTAAAGCTTAGTCACTTAAGGACACCAAGAAATAGATTGCTTTCCAAAAATAAAATTTTGGTTTTTAATTTTTGAGAAATTTTGCTGTTCTTCAGCTTTAAAATTACATACAGAATAACATAGGCCTGAGGAAACAGGTGACAGTAATGAAAAAGAACAAATAAAAAATATCTTGTGTTGCACTCACATGACTTTCTCTACTCTTGTACTAACCATTCTTACAAACTCTTATTCCTATATCTTCCTCGTGTTGGTTGAGATAAACATTTGTACAAATTATCTTATTGCTTATTTCCTTGTAGGTACAAGGGGTACATGGGAATACAGTAGTATTTGAGCGATAGTCAAATCTTTTAAAGCTTTGAGATTCCGTTCTCTTTGCACGGCTAGGATATAAAAAAATGAATAAAGATCTTGCATTTGACGAAAGTGTAAATATTCCAAAACTCACACAAATAACAAGGAATATATTCGAAATGTCTCATTCCGCAAACAAATTCATTTGGACATAAATTATTGTGTTTTAACAAGATCTACATTTTTGTACAGTAAGATTTTGTCTATCTCTTACGGTTTGCCAGTTATTCTAAGGTGGCCAAGAGTAAATAGGACTATGTGAGCTATAGCCAGAAAATTCAAAATATACATTTCAATTGTTCTAAAACTGTTTTTATGGATTCAGGGGGCCTCAAAACATGCATGTGCAGGTAAGTATTGATGTGAGGTTTTTGATTGCAATGCATGTACTTGTAGAGCAATGAGACAGTAGATATCAGGTTGGTAGCGCTGGCAGCATGTTGTCGAGAGTTGTGGCTGCCCTGGCAACCTGCTGCAGATGGCAACCAGCGTGGTAAACTCTTGTCTTGCATTAATGGAAGCCACCACCAGCTGCCGGTTATTTACAGTCGCACATTCAGGTGGTGCTGGTTTGCTTCCTAACTTCACTCTGGTCCAAATCTCGCCAACTTTCACTCTGGAACTATATACCTACTCACTGCCAACATCAACAAATGCTAGGGATATACCTAGTGCTCATTGCAATAAAGAATTATCATATGTTAAGGTCGTGGATTCGATCCCAGGCGCATGGGCTTTTTCGGGAGTTTTGTTCCTTCGTCTTCTAGAGCCTCAAACCAACCCATATCTATATACATCTTTCGGGCTTTTAAAAGTTATAGTGTTTGTGGATTTGCCCAAACCCATACGGAAGCCCGCTGTGGGTTCTCCAGAACAGTTCGGTGTAGTAATTGTTTGGTTTGGTTTCACTTATTTTGTTCTTTCTACACACATATATACAATATTTACATATGTGCACTCTTTCATTCACTCACACACTCATACGCACACTACACATTATTGGCATCCTTTTGGGGACTTTTCTGAGACGTAAGCAAGAATAACAAATACAACCATCTTCCCGCTAGTGCACATGCGCAATGAGAATACCAACCTAAAGCGATGCTCTTCTCCGATCTGAAGACCACAGAACAACTAGTAGGCTGAAGACTCAACTGAACTGACGACTGAATCTCTTCTTATTCGTTTGTCACTAGATTTTTAAGTTTTCCGCCAGAAACCAAGGCGTCGAAAATTACGGTGACAATCGTTTTCTCAGTTCGGTTGAGCTTGAGCGATCTGAAGTGAGGTTATAGTTGCGGTATTGGTTTGTTTACTTTACAAATTGGACATAATGAGGAAAACTGAAGTTTTCACACAGTGAAGAGAGAGTAATTATTATTTTCATTCGTCAGAACGAATTTATATACAACCTGCAGCATGCAGAGTATAGAAATGGAGAGAAAAACAGAGACTTTGGAAGGAGTAGAAGAATTAGGAAAATCAAGTAGGTACGTAAGTAAATAAGATTTGCTCTTTCTGGGTAACGTTTAATAATGTTTAGTTTGTGCTGTGAGAAAAGGCGTGCAAAGATTCTGTAATAAATGCAGGACAACAGGGTAGACCTGGCGGGGCGGGTATAACCTCTTCATGTATGTAGATATCTAACCTCACTTGATCGTTTGGTTAACATTGTGTAGATATTTGTCAGAAATACTTCAACTGGGAGTTGTGTGAAGGTCCCGAGTGTGAATTATATGTATTACTACAAGTTGTGCAATAAACGAATGCAATATAATGCTACTTGTGCACAAACATGGTGTACTAATACAAATATAGTTGCAATACAAACCACGCTGGGTTACGTCAGTGAATTCTGTAATTCGTTTATCTATATCTAGGCGTAGTAATATTACGTTTCGATTTAATTTTGTGTTCATCTGGAATAGTGTCATTGTCATTCAGGTGCCTCATAACCACAATCTCATAGGCACCTTCTGAACTACGATTACCAGTATTATCTGTTAATTCATCGACCAAAACAAGCAACAAAGTATCCAATTCCAACTCACTTTCTTCACTGCCATGCAGCTTTCCCAATCTCACTTAGCCATTTTAGTTATAATTTAAGTTTCTAGTTCAGTTTTCTAGGACAGCATAACTGAAAGGATCTTAACGTTTCAGTTTTAAGTTCTGCCGCAGTTCAGTTATCAGATTGGAGGAAAGCAAGGCTTAAACGAGAACTGAAATCCGCTGGATTAGTCATGTATTCTTTTTCTTCTTGTTCACTTCCCGCTCATACGAGTATAAGACATCGTTAAGAAATGCACGCTCACTTTGTGTGTGTGTGTGCATTGATGTAGCCACTGGTTGCTAATTAACCTAAGCTTAGAACTAAACCTCACCTTAGTTTCCATTAATCACAAATCTGAGTTTATACTAAGTCAATCATAACCTCCTTAAAAAAACGCACGTTTGCTTCGATAACACAGGACCCTGTCACCCCGCTCATATACAACACTAACCTAACCTAACACATTGTTGCTTTACAATGCTGATTTAAGGTTACGTATGTCATATATTTGATTTACGGTGCTGTTTTAGCGTTATTATTTTTAATATTTCATCTGCTTTTGTGGATTCCCCCTGTAAAATAAAGTGTCATGAAGTGCTGAGTAATATGTTGTTGCAAACTTAGTAATCAAAAGTTTTCAGTAATAGTAAAAGCAAATTTCCAGCCTAAAGCTTTTGAATTTAGTAGGTAGCTAATTATTCCAAACAGCAGCATTAGTATATCAGCCATGCAGTATAGTATGTTTGTGTAGCTATATAACATTATGTGCATTGTACAAGTGTGAAAAACAGTGTAAACAATGATTAATAATTGAGTCTACTCAATGTCAACACTTCTAAGTAACATGCTGCTTGCAGTTTTGTCTATCTTGTTTGTAATTTGAGTGTGTAATGCAGTTACACAATGGCATGTAAAACTGTATATTGCATGAATGTTATTTGAGGTTATATATTTCATTGCCCATGGGTTATCGTTTAATATTAAATGTCATTCTTTTTTGTTTACTTGAGGTTATGTTTAAGACAGTGTTTTCGTGTTTAACACAGCCCATATTCACAAAATAGGCGTGTTATTACACAACATTTTTATTTTACTGCGTTGAAATCGTAGCCTGTAGACGACTTGTGTATAAGTAGTTCCCACCACATAGGCCGCCATCTTGAATCACAGTGTCAGGTCCGGTATCTAGAAGGTCTAGATTCCTTTGATGAGAAACAAATCAAACTTTGGTGATTATAGACGTATTTATTTGCCATTTCAAAAGGAACTTTCTGAATACTCGTATTTGTAAACATAAAGAGACAATATAATTCCACTTTTTAGCTTATTTAATATAAACTATTTTATTTCGTGTTTCAGAGTTTGAACATAATATTAAGTTTAAAACAGAGAATTTGTGTTGATCAAATAATTTTAAAATATCTTTAAGGCTAAGTAGCAATGTAACTTCACTGCTTTATTTATTGTGAAGGAGAAACAATTTAGTATGTTAATCATAAGGCAGTGTAAGGATATTACGTGCATAAGACAAAAAATGTTAAATATAAACAAAATAGTTAACAATAACGTAGAAATTCTTACTACCACGCAGTGGAACGAACTCACCACTGCGCGTGTTCTAACCAAACTCAGCAAGAGAATGTGGTGTGAGTGAGGCAAGTTCAATCACTAACTCTCCTCTCGTGCCCATGCCTGCTTTACAATCACGTAGATTCATCAAAGATGGACATATTCACTACGTTTCCACAGGGAATTGAAGTCGATTTGAGTCTAATCCCGTTCTAAATATGTTTCCATGCTGAATTAAATCCGGAATGAGATCGATTTGGACACTCAAGGCTCAAGCATAAATAATTCAAAAATTTATGTTGGTCACTAGGTGTATGTTGGCGAACCTGCGAAAAAAAAATTTGTGTGTCTTAAATTGGTTTTAAGGTAGTGGATGTTTTTAGAGGAATATATTGTTGTTTTATTAAATCACTTTCATTAAGAAAACAAAATGACGAGCGTGCAGCGTGATAAGAGTACAACACAAGTTAGAATCTTCGGTGGATTCAAATCGATTTGAATACTTAGGTGTTCCCATGCAACAAAATGTCGACCCGATCCAACTTTGTAGGAGGGTCAGATCCAAAGATTCAGTTTGATCTGAATCCGCGTTTCCATGCAGGATTCAATCCGGAATGAGGACTCAAATCGCTTTGAACTGCCCATTGAAAGGTAGATGTGTGTCTAAAGATTGAAGTAGGTATAGCATTGATTCAGTAGACAAATGGATGCAAACCCCTGCGTGTTGAATGTTTTGGGGGATGTAAATGAAACACTTTCACATACACCGACACCAATTTCGACTCTTTTTAAAACATTTGCAGAGTCACGGCTTCCAGCAAGGTTTATTGATCCGGAAGTGACGTATTTGTAGCGGAAATTCGCCACCCTTGTTCCGACAGATGTGACTGCGGTTTTAATATTAATTTATGATAATGTTGCGACAAGTGACATTCGCCCTTCCAAGAAAATAACAACCGCGGCGCGGCGCGGCGCGGCGCGGCGCGGCGCGGCGGCAAGTCCATAGCCAGCAAATAACCGTCTGTTGTTTTATACCTACAGAGAATACACAAGTGTGCTTATATTATCTCTACCGCTCTCCTCAGGCAGAGGAGTTACTCGACTCAACTCAACTTGCTATATCATGGGTTTCAAATTCCATTCTATGACCGGGAATAAAAAAGCAATCAACCACTTCAAAAAAATAGGATGACTTCAAAATTCAAAACATAAGAAAGAATATCTTGGAAATAGTTAACGATACAAACTAGTTCGACATAATTTGCGTGTTTTAAAGAAACCTATGTGCTTACTTTCTCTACTGCGTATAGTAAGTAGAGGAAGTATTGTATTCCACCAAAAAATTCGATTTCGAGATTTCAGCGGAAATGTATGTTTTGAGGCCCCTGAATAAAAAAGACACTTTTAGAAAAAGGTGTGTGTGTGTGTGTGTGTGTGTGTGTGTGTGTGTGTGTGTGTGTGTGTGTGTGTGTGTGTGTGGACAACAACGCAAAAACGAAAAGTCGGTTAAAAAGCAAATTTTGTATTTAATTTTAATGTCTTTCAAGAATGCGACACGAAGATTTTGAAGAAAATTACTCCACCCTAAACTACCCTTTACATGGAAAATTTTTCGAAAATTTTTATTTTTCCGAAAATGGCTCTAACGAGTTTGATTAAAATGTCATATGTTTAAGATATTGTGACAAATGAAATGTATATTATGAATTTTCTGACTATATACTATGTATATAGTTTACTCTATGTTTATGTTTACTCCTGCCTCACGTTCAAGAGGTCGCGAGTTCGAATCTCGCTTAGGGTAAGTTATCCGGGTAAGGTTTTTTTCCGAGGTTTTCCCTACCCTGAGAAGACGAATGTCGGGTAACTTAAAGCTCCATGGACCTCGGGTTCATTTGAGCATCATTTCACCCGTTTCATTCACTCACCGTCCGATATGAAGCAATGTTGGAGGACGTTAATTGGAAAAAAAAAAAAAAAAGTTTATGTTTACTCTAGATGACTTTTGTATAACTGGTAAACCGTAAGAGATAGACCAGATGTTAATATACAAAAAATGTAGATCTTGCTAAACCACACAATTTATTTCTCAATAACTTTTCCTGTAGGGTGAACCATTTCGGAGATATTCCTTGTTTTGTGTGTCGGTTTCGGAAAACTTAGAACTTTCGTGCAATGGAACATCGTTGTTCATTTTTTATGTTAACCGTACAAAGAGAATGGGATCTCAAAGATTTAAAAGATTTGACTATCGCTCAAAGTCTACTGTATTCTAATATTCCCCTTGTACCTACAAGGAAATAAGCAATAAGATAATTTCTACAAATGTTTATCTAAGTAACATGAAGAAGATATAGGAATAAGAGTTTGTAAGAATGGTTAGTACAAGAGTAGAGAAAGTCATGTGAGTGCAACACATTAGATTTATTACTTTCCTTTTGATACAAGCTTTCCTCTGATTTACGTTTTCTATAATTCCGCACATGTTTACGATTCATATGAGCCGGCATCTTAATTTCTTTTATAATTTTCAATTTTATACCAATTTTACGTGTATTTCAGCGAATATTTCTATTGTTTCACTTAGCTTCCTAGTTGTACTTCTCAAGCTCTTTCCAATGACACTTGAATCAACGTCCCAGCTAAATGCGTTCTCACACTACACTGATTTATAATTTTACACAACGCTAGTTCAGAACAGTCACGTGCAGGCGCTTACACTAGCTTCAAGACGAAACAAAAGCTGCATGACAAACACGTACAGACATGCTCTGCCCATTGTGAGCGATTTAAATCTGGCGGTATGTTGTAACACAATGTTTGACCAGCTATCACTGCATCGAATAGACGTTTTCACGTCAAAACCCATCGCCCTCCCCCAGGTTTGAACCCACGTCCTCGGGAACCACAGGTGAGCGAGCATGTTACGACTTACCGGGGTCGAAGACAACTTAGCAAAACGCAAATATCTGCGCCATTTTCCGTGACCGAGCAACAGCATCTAAGCCTGAAAGGTGAAGTGAAATGAATAAGGAATGAGGGAAAGGAAATCCGTGGTTCAAGGGAAACCACCATCAAGCGATTATAAATTCATATCTTAATTGTTGTATATTTAATAATGCACGGAGGTATTTGCATCTGAAGCCATCGTTAGAACAGTGTTGCCAAACTTAAGGCGGTGTATGTAACAAGTACCAACTTTGCGAACAAATACAATTATACACAAAAGAAACGGTGCATTTTGGTCCAAAAACAAATGACAGTTGAGGGAGTAAGCTAGAGAAATAGACATGGGAGGCAAATAATATAGTGGCTATTATTGGTTTGGGATATATTTCCATGACTACGATATAATTGGAGTGAAAGACGTCATAATTACAACCAAGATAATATTGGGTCTACTACAAAACAAATTGAGGTTAGAGAATCACAATTTTGCACGAATTGACCAAGATTTATTTCTCGTCTTACATTTACTTCGTTTCCATGGGGAATTGGAATCGGTTTCAGCTCAATCCCATTCTCAATACCATCCGCACTTCCATGTTACATTCAATCCGGAATGAGATCGAGTTGGATATGCAAGGCATAAATAATTCAAGTATTTATGTTCGCCAATTGGTTTATGTTGGCGAACCTGTAATTTTTTTCTGAGTATTTAAGTAGGTTCTGAGATTAGTGAATCTTTTTGAGATAATATTGTGAGATTGTAGAAACAATAAAAGTGACTTCGAGCATGTAGCGTGTTACGAGTACAGTACAAGTGAACTTCTTTGACGGATTCGAATCGATTTGAATCCGGTAGGTGTTTCCATACAAGATTTCTATCCGATCCCCTTTCTAAGAGAATGGGATCCAAGGATTCAGGTCGATCTGAATCCACGTTTCGATGAAGTATTCAATCCCGGATGAGAACTAAAGTCGATTTCAGTTCCCCATTGAAACGTAATTGAAGGCAAAATTACATGCTAAAGATTGAAAAATCACCGCACTCTGACAGCAGCTGACTACTGTTGCATGGCAGTTGGCCATATTGTTGCGTTACTGACACTAATTGGCTATTTTCAAGCCCTTGGATGAAAAATACATGCAAATCGATCACAAACAGGTTGGATACAAAAAGTAGAATATAAATTGCAAGCAACTCTCGATATCTCACGATGCACTATTTTGTAGGTATAGTGTTTTTGTACAAAAGTTGGATCGCTGGACACCGGCTTTATGCCAAGAAGAGACTGAGGATTTGCCTTCACCTACTGCTTGCTGAATTACGACGCATTCATGGGAACCTCTGAAATGCTTGGCTATCTTAAATCATCTTAATCCACTTCCACGCACAACCGTGGAGCAGCCGAGCAAGGTGAAGGTGAAGTGACCCGGGTCAGGAAGATCGGCTCGGTTGCATAAAACTAAGGAGCAATTTTGATAACGCCAGTATTTTCATTATACCTATGTCCTGGAGATTACGTACATGCGATGGCCATCAGACGTTTTTACGAGTTGGGATACCGGAAACTCACACTTTTAAATGTCAACCAAGATAAAAATAAAAACTGCTGCAAGTTTTTAACGTGAAAGCGAGGAATTTATTTACGCGATAAACAAACGAAGCATGGCATAAGCATTCCTTAAACAGAGAGAGAGAGTTGTGCAAATGCGTTGCGAAGGATCCAACACCAAACAAAAACAAGGACGTGCGCGTTTTGTGTTTTTACAGAAATTCCTGGCACTTTTACAGCCACAACAAAATTCCTCATAATAACTCTGCCATATGGTGGTCAGTTACGGGCACTTACTCGCCACCTGCAATGCCCCCGCATAGTTCGCTCAATCGTTTACGAGCACTAAGCTAGTTTGACTAGAAGATTAGTTAAACCAAACCAAAAGTTTAACAGCAGGTGCCGTTTTATAAACGTGTGGTTAGTTAAACCACACTGTAACTGTGTTGGTATACTTGAAGACCAAGAAAAGAAGACGATTGTTAAGTCGGTGTCCAAACGTTATGTATCCAATGGAAATACACCAAAAGAAACAGTGTCTATCACACTATAATTCATTCTGGTCCAATACAAATGATAGTTCACGTAGCAAGCGTGAGGAATAAACATGGCGGACGGAAATATTAGTTTAGCGATTGCTATATTAAGTGTAGGTTTGGGATATATTTCCACGAGTCTGTCTCAGCAGGAAGAAAAGATGTATTAGAAGTAAAAGACACTGGTGGACATAGTCATGAGAATAGGACACGGGCCGAGGTATATTGGGTCTACTACAAAACGAATTGAGGTTAGAGGAACCGGAAAACTATCGTAATTTTCTATGAATTGACGAAGATTTATTTCTCAACCTTTTACATCGTGTTGAAGGCAAAATTACACACCAGGACACAAATAGGAGACAAGCACGAAAGAGATAAGAAACAATTGTAATGGTTTTAATCTTAGTATGGATGCATAGGAGATTTGAACTCATTTCATAACATAAAATGTAAACATACTGTTAACTGGATTTCTTATTATTTATGAAATATAGCTATGTAATAACCACCTCAGTAATATACGTACGTTAATGCTCAAGAAAATCGTTAGTAAATCTTCCACAAAAAATTAAACGTTTTATTAAAATACCCATCACATTAAAATTGCCACGAACTATACATACAAAACAGCTGAGTACACGTTGCCTGCGCAGTCCGCCATACTGTTGCGTTACAGACGCTGATTGGCTATTTTCAAGTTGTTGCAGAGAACATTAGGTGCAACACAATCGTATGGAACAAAATTGTATCCAACTCTCGATGTCTCACAATGCACTTTTGTTGTACGCAATGGTTTGGACCAAAAAGTTGGACCGTGGGACATTGGTTCTTCTTAGACGATAGCTAAATGTCGTCGGTACACCTGCCAGCTTAGGAAAAGGTTAAAATATTCTGAGATAATGAACATTCACAATGACGAGTAACAGTTATATTAAATTAACCTGTTAGATAACTATTCACAATGAAAAATAGAAGCGTTTGCAGTAACAAGTTCGATGGATCGCCAGTGTTCTTACACTACTACTAAACGCTGTTGGTAGACCTGGTAGCTTACAAAAATGGTTCATGTTCCGAAATAAACATAAGAGCTCAACATGCAATTAACGTGGCAGGCATCATTCACAATGTAAGATACGCTCACACAGATACGAACATTTCTCAAAAAGCTTTTACTGTATTGAAGAGGCCTCCAAATATAATATATGTGTTTCTGCTGAAATTTCTACATCGCATTTTTGTGTGAAATACAAAATTTTCCCTACCTGGTATACGTGGCAGGGAACGTAAACATAATATTGAGTGAGGTTTGTCAACACTTATCTCTTTGAGTAGGTAGCCACTGAATTCATCGACTCCCGCCTCGTCTACTGCTACTTAAGCCAACAACTGATAGGAAGTGCTTAAACCCTCAAGTTTATACATGGGGAGGCAAGATGCAGCATTCTGCTTACCAGGCTGACTGAATACGCTGCTGAATATAGAATCTTTTTATAATCGTCTCAGCCCATCTACGGACCACGTTAAACAACCCATTGCATTTATATTCACTTCTTTTCTTCTTCCTTTCTATCTTTTCAATATTTCTTCATCCTGTCCTGTCATTTTTTCTTCTTTCTTCTGCTCAAATTGTAGTTGTTTTCTTCTTTTCAACTAAGTAACCTTTTAAATTTTGTGTTAACTTTCTTAACTTTGCTCTATTCTGTATTATTTCTTCTGTTAATTCAATTTCATTTGTCTTTCCTTATCCCTTGCATCCATTGGCTACCATTCTTACTCACTAAATGACCGATCCGACTTATTCTTCATTTCCTGATTGTATTTCAAATTTGTTCACATTCTTACTTTTATGCAGCTATCTTCATTTTTCCTAAATCTAAACTACCAGTTTTAGTTTTACTTTTTATTTTGTCTACTAGGATGCTCAACTTAGTGGTCATCAGCGCCCTTAAAAACAGTTCATGGCAATAGTCAAATATAAACTTGAATAAAAAATAAAATTACAACTAAAGAAGGAAAATATATAAATATACAAAACAGTGGTAAAAGTCAAAATTAAAACAAAGTTATAAATATGTCAAAAGAGTATAATAAATTACGTATACGTATAAAGCTTCAAATCCTCAAACTCATGTTGCACTCCGCTGAAAACCTAAAAACTCTTTCCACCGCTATTTTGTTGTCCGCCAAGACCTCTGCAAGTCCGGTAGGCAGCTGCAGAGTCTCGAAGGTGCACTAGAGAGGAACACTCTAGCATCACGTGACTTTCTCAATTCCCTATACACAATCGAAACCATGCAATCCCATCACAAACCTTAAGATATAACTCTCCCTGATTCATTTTCCCATTCCAAATGACTTTTTGTCTGTTTGATCATATAATTACCACGTTTCCTTGGCGAATTCAATACGTATCGAGTTCTTATTTTTGCATTGAATACCACGTGGAAACGCGGATCTGATCCGCTCGGGTCGAAATTGTGTTACATGGAAACACCGAACGATTTGAATCCGCCAAAGATGCTAAGTTCTACTGTACTCATTGTTACAGATTGTACGCTCGTCGTTTGTTTTCTTAATGGAAGAAAAAACTAATTTTATTGTTTCTATAATCTCACACTATATTCTTCCCAAAACATTTACAAACCCTACAACCTTGTTAAAATACGCAGAAAACATAAACAAAGTGGCCAACATTAAAGCTTCAGCTATTTCTGTTTGAACCTTGCATATCCAAAGCAATCTCATTTCCGGATTGAACTCAACATGGAAACGTGGAAGTGGGAATGGACTCAATACGTGTTGAATTTGCCGTGGAAACAGTATTTGTTTGCCCATACATGTCTTCTAGCCTTTCTCTTATTATTTTCCAAATTCCCTTTACCAATTTGTATCCTAGGGCTCAAGTATCCCTTAGCCCATTTAACATTATCAGAGATTTGACCTTTCCGAGCCATGTTACCAAGTTTGATATTTGATCAACTTTTAAATATTGGGTTATGCTGTTCACAGACACACACACAGAACTGTTTCTAATTGTTGAGTGAAATTCAAAACTTCCTGTAATCACTATACATTGTAGAGAAAGTAACAAATCTAAAAATGTACCAAACCAAGTAATATTGCTTGTAGCATATTCTGCGTATGAATTATAGTTATGTTGGTGTTCCTTGTAAGCGTTATTGCGTCACAAATACGCGACTGAGGTGGCCATAGCAACGGTGTGATTAGCTTTTGTTTCAATTAGTTGATTTTGATTGGGTGCTAAAGATGCCAAGATTGAATGACGGCTAGCGTGGCGTGTACTGTGGGCAAGGATCCAAACGGGCAGCAGTACCCTGGGGGGCGCCTCTTTCTGATCGATACGGCGCCTCCCGAACCGGGGCCGCGCCTGACCGTGGGCTGCAAGCGCACTGCTTCATACCAAAACACGCCAATTTGTAATTGCTGCGTATTCCACCTAACGGCTATCACAAAGAATACCTACAGCGACAAGTGAAAGGCACAAAAGTACCTTAACAAGCACTTCGAACCTATACCAACATATTTGTAATTTCTCTACTGCGTACAATAAATAAAGGAAGTACTGTATTCCACCAAAGAATTTGATACCGAGATTTCACCGGAAAAAATGTTTTGAAACTTCCAGAATAAAAAAATAAAAAGTATATTTTGTAAAAGGTCTATGTTTGAACAAAGCTGCTTAAAAACCAGACTTGATATTTTATTTCAGCATATTTGAAGAATGCCACACGAAGAATTTAAAGAAAATCCCACAGATACCCTTTACATGGACCAACTTTTTCGAAAACTTTGATTTACCGAAAATGGCTCTAGCAAATTTGACTAAAATAACATATGCTTAAGATATTATGACAAATGAAATGTAGTTTTTCAATTTTCTGGCTATAGCCTACGTAGTCCTGTTTATTCCGGATGACTTTTGCATAACTGGTAAACCGTAAGAATCCTACTCTACAGAAAATGTAGATCTTGTTAAAGCAATTATGCTCAAATGACTTTTTTGTGGAGTGAACCATTTCGGAGATATTCCTTGTTATTTTTGTCAGTTCTGAATACTTAAACTTTCGTCAGATGGAGTACATGTTAGCAATCACACTGACTTTTGCTATGGCTGATTATAATATAAGATAATTATCTTTTACTACGCACAGAAATGTGATAAAATTGAAACAGAAACATCCACTTACGTTAGAACTGTTGTATAGAGTAAATGTTTTCTGTTAAAGAGCGTGAAACCCACGCGCTCACCCTTTTGAGCACGTTTTCCGTCATAGAAAAATGATCGTGAAATGACAACAAATGTGGCCATTTTCCCGCTGCTGATCATGCGCAGTGTGGATTCCAGACCTAAACGAGATACGAAATCCGATAGATTAGCGCTAATTGATTTCTCGTCTTTCCTCTTATTCGCTTCCGGCTCATATAAACGTATATGACAAGACACTAGCGCATTACGCGAAACAATGGTGTGAATCAAGAAGTGAAGTTTATATAAATAGCAAATTATATACATACACCAGCTCCACTAAAACCACTGGTATAATCTCTGGTTACTAATAAAAAAGAAGGAAAGAAAGAATGAAAGAAAGAAAGAAAGAAAGAAAGAAAGAAAGAAAGAAAGAAAGAAAGAAGAAGAAAGAAAGAAAGAAGAGAAAGAAAGAAAGAAAGAAAGAAAGAAAGAAAGAAAGAAAGAGAAAGAAAGAAAAGAAAGAAAGAAAGAAAGAAAGAAAGAAAGAAGAAAGAAAGAAAGAAAGAAAGAGAAAGAAAGAAAGAAAGAAAGAAAGAAAGAAAGAAAAGAAAGAAAGAAAGAAAGAAAGAAAGAAAGAAAGAAAGAAAGAAAGAAAGAAAGAAAGAAAGAAAGAAGAAAGAAAGAAAGAAGAAAGGAAAGAAAGAAAGAAAGAAAGAAAGAAAGAAAGAAAGAAAGAAAGAAAGAAAGAAAGAAAGAAAGAAAGAAAGAAAGAAAGAAAGAAAGAAAGAAGAAAGAAAGAAAGAAAGAAAGAAAGAAAGAAAGAAAGAAAGAAAGAAAGAAAGAAAGAAAGAAAGAAAGAAAGAAAGAAAGAAAGAAAGAAAGAAAGAAAGAAAGAAAGGAAAGAAAAGAAAGAAAGAAAGAAAGAAAGAAAGAAAGAAAGAAAGAAAGAAAGAAAGAAAGAAAGAAAGAAAGAAAGAAAGAAAGAAAGAAAGAAAGAAAGAAAGAAAGAAAGAAAGAAAGAAAGAAAGAAAGAAAGAAAGAAAGAAAGAAAGAAAGAAAGAAAGAAGAAGAAAGAAAGAAAGAAAGAAAGAAAGAAAGAAACGAAAAGCTTAACCTCCAATGAGACAGACACCTAAGTTTATATAAACAGTGCGACAAACTTCCGAATCTGGGGGAAAAGCCCAACAGTACTATATACCATAAATTTAAAGTGCGTTTTGGATAACATGGCAGCAATTTTGAAGACGGTAAATCTCCTACATTACCCATTTTAAACAACATTTGCTTCATTAGCAAATCATGTTGCAATTTCTACAAGCCACGCCATTTTCCTTCACTGGCAACCCAAAACGCAGTAACTAAAATCCGCTAGAATGGCTATGTTTTGTTTTGCTTAGCGAGCAGTGCTCACATCAAAGCACGCGAGTGAAGCGACCATGCGTTTCTTAACCATGCTTATGTTTGACTATTGTATGAGCTTAGATTTCTGATTCACTGGAGATCAGGTTAGGTTTATTTTATATACCTACACGCTAGTAACATTATTTATTGCAATATACAGAGTGGGAGGTACTGCTTCGGTCATAGGTTAACCAGGGATTCTACAGCAAACTGTCAACTACAATTATTGTCAATAAACAACTGTTTCGCCGAAAAAGAAAATATTCGTGAAAATATTTGGAGCTGTATATTATTATTTCACTAACTGTCGCGGTAGCATTGTGTCAATATTGCTGTAATGCATTTCAAATTTAATTGGAATGGCTTTAGCCACAATTTAATGCTAATGTTAAAAGTTCAATTTCTAAGAGGGATTACGCAACGTCACGTTAACATTACATTCTAACTAAATTCATTCGAATTGGAAAATAGGCGTTACAGCATTTTTCATACAATAATTGTGCGACAGTTTGTGAAAGAATAAACCATTTATATCCATTCACCAAGAAGCTAGGCGGCTCCAAATATTCCAAATATTTGACAGAAATGAGTGTTTCCAGAATGTCTGTCAATGACTGTTTTCAAAACATGTATTTCTGTGAAATCTCCACATAAAATTGTATATAGAATGCAGTATCTTCTATACCTAATGGAGGTAGATAGTAGAAACAATAAAACATTATTTCTTTTCTTGAATTCAGGGAATCTTAAAAGTGCATTTTTAGTGAAATCACTGTATAAAACTTTTTGTCGAATAGAATACTTCCTCTACTTTCCTTGGTTAAGTAGTAGGGAAAATAAAGATTGCTACACTTTTATTTTAAGGCTATAAGTAGGGAAAAGCTGCAAGCATACAATATATTTTCTAAAGTTTTACCTGATTTTTCACAACTAATGGTTCTCCATGTGTATAACAGATTTTGTAAATATGAACAACGAATCGTCTGCAGTACGCCATGTTGTAGATCTATCAGGTTTACATTTTCTCTGTGAAGAAAGTATTTGTTACTTTTCAAATCTTTACGTCTAAACAAACAGAAATGCACTAAAATGGTTTGAAGTTTAGCTCGCTGTTTTCTTACTAACAAAACATACCTATGGAACTCCATTATTTTAGCTGTAAAGTTCAACATCCTGTTTCTCAAACAAAACGCATAGCGAAAAGCTCTTATAGGGGACTTTGTAAATAACAAATCACGAAAAATTGAAGCCAATTGTGTCATTGTTGTTAATGGCACAAGAGAAAATCGTGAAATAAGCCTATTTATAAGCGATATTTTTGATTCTTTTTGAGTGATAATATACAAAATGGAAGGTAAGGAAGGTGAAACGGAAGAAAACGCAGCAGCTGCACAAGATGATTACGATATAAGTCCTCAACCTTCCACTTCCTTACCTGATGTAACCAGCGCATCGGAGAATAAAGGCCTCTGGTCCACGATGACCAAGATGTTGAGGATAGATTCACCTAAAAAACCCGAAAGTGATTGCGCAGAAACGAAATGTCCTCACCGCAAGTTCTTCCGTCGCCAATCAGATATGTTCGCCTCTTCAACGAAAGAAGACAACTCTAGAAGGCACCGCTACAGCTTTGGAAACTTGTTCCGACACCCACCAGAGCCCATGCCGACATACTCTGGGCATGATGAAGGAGCAGGGCTTAGAACCCAGACCCTTGGAAGGTTCCTGCGCTTCGGGTCACCCGGTTCCAAGGCACTCTATGCCAAGAAATACCCTGGCGCCGCGGAGACTTCTAGTGAGGAAGGCAGGAAGAAAAGTATCGCCTCTTTGTTTAAATTCAAGAAAGAAGTTCCCTCTGGGAGCACTCCACCGACGAACACGGATGCTACAGCTGAGAAAACGGAATATTTGCCTGCACCAGACGAGAGCCCAAATCCCACGGAGTTTAAGGAAATAAACCTGGATCCCGGTGATAATGAAGAAATGATTCCTCTGGACACATTGACAAACAAGCCATAACCTTTATTTAATTAAAAGTGAGTTTTGCTTTTGTTAATCTATTTGTAAAATTCAGAAATGTTACAGCTTTGTGTTTGGCAGAAATTTTGGAATCTATAAATGTTTTAAGTTGGAAAATAAAACGCATTATTAGTAGAGCATGTTGTTTATATTTGCTTGTTAGTCTTTACATTGGTTGAGTAGTAGTTAAGTTTACTGCGCTTGTGTGCTATCCATCGCTATATGCTTGATTTAGAGATGTAGGAATAATTTAGCACTCGGTGATTGATATGTTAATACGTTATGGCATGTGGTTTTGGGGCAAACGTTTAGTATTGCAAAGGCATTAAAGCTAGTGTTAAAAAGTCTGCCATTTCGATATTTGTTACTTTCTACCTCCAGCTATTTTAAAATAATGCACAAATAAAACACTACCAACATAGGAATAACAAACACAACCGGCTAAAATCAAATACTTTTAGGATATTCTTTGCTGAAGATGGTTGGTGCTATTGTTACACTTAAAAAGAGGCGATTAGCTATCTGCGAATGTGAGTGTGTAGTAGATGTAAACCTGCGGTTCTTGTGGCCCACTCACCCTCCATATTTAGGACCTTGCTTTCCTATTTACAAAAATGCTGCGTGAGCACAGCAGAAAATGGCGTGTTTGGGATACATGCGCATGCGCAGACGAGAGTGCCAACCTAAGGGATGGAAGTTCGCGTGATTAGAAGTTCTATCTTTCTTACTTTTATACAAAAAGGTAATGTATATTCGGAAAAGCTGGTCGATTCCACTGTCCGCTTTTACAGTTAAAAGAGGCGATTACATAATTGAGTTTGCACTTAAACTTCGGACGGCGGTTTTTGGTAGTTTGATGTTGGCTGTGTGACGTCATAGATAATGGTTAATGCAATCCACAGCGGGTGCTAGTGGACAGTGAAACTGACTCCCTTTAGTAAAGAATAAGGTTTAATGTCCTTCAACCGGTTAGGCCAAGTCGGACAAATAGTTGTTTTGTTTGTTAACGATGTTGTCAATTGTCAGGTCATATCAGCGCCACCAGTCGCGAGTTCGAATCTCGCTTAGGGTAAGTTATCCGGGTAAGGTTTTTCCCGAGGTTTTCCCTTATCCTGAGAAGACGAATGTCGGGTAACTTAAAAGCTCCATGGACCTTGGGCTCATTTGAGCATCATTTCACCCGTTTCATTCGCTCACCGTCCGATATGACGCAATGTTGGAGGACGTTAATTAAAAAAATAAATAAATAAATAAATAAATAAAATAAAAAAAATAAAAAAATAAAAGCGCCACCAGTGAGCCGACATTTCGTCCCACAGGAGATCTTTCAGATTCCAGTAAATAGACTCATATGGAACTGTAGCTTTAAAGCACATTTAAAACCCATTGCTTTGGATTGGGTTTGAATCCGCGACTTTGGAAACAGTAAGTCAGCAAACATCAGACGGATTCGCCAACGGCTGTGAAGCTTGGGTTGGCAACCCCCTCTGTACTTAAGAAACATGTCCGCTTACATTAGAAACAACGATACATAATCCGGAGTTTATAATCGATTGATATTGCTTAAATGCATAATCAGCATCCTTTAATATTACGACCGAATCCTTTAATACAGTTCCTTAGCAGAACAGAACACACAGGTAAGAGAGGACTTATAAATTAATTGAAATCTGGTCGATATGCTAACCAAATTAGGTTACCACATCCACAAGCAAAACTCCTTTATTCCATTTAATCGTCAAAAATCTTATTTCAAAAATGTACTTAAGACATAATTATTCTACTGCCGTGCTTGGTAAGGGTTTTATGAATACAAATAACTCTCATCCATGCTGAAAGTACAGTAAACAAATTGAATTAAAGCGATACATGTTATTTGCATGGTAATCACGGAAGGAACTTTAGGTACCGATAAAGCACATGATTGGGATCTATTAATATATTAATTACTGTGTAGAGTGTAAAGCACATTAATGACTGCGTATAGTTAAACATATTTACATATATGAATTAGGTTTAAAATTAGAAGGGCACAAAACCGACAAATGTTGGAAAGATAACCTAGATTTAGTAGAGTAGATCCTCAGGGACCTAACACCCCCCCCCCCCCGAACCAGGTGCCCCAGTGGGAGAAAATTCCCACTCCGGTACCGGGAATCGAACCAGGGGGCTCTTCTTTAGAAAAGGTGGCTTAGCACTTGCCGGCCAGATTGTAAGTCCGAAGTTACTTACTGCGCATGCGCCAAGTGCTCGCGTCACCCTTTGTAAAGAATATCCCATGCGCGCATACAGTTCCAGATTAGATGCAAGCCAATCGTATGCTATACAAACAGATTGGACACAAAAAATAGGATAGAAATTGTATGGAACAAAATTGTACCCTACTTAAGATATCTCACGATGCACTATTATTGTACATAACGCTTTGGACCAAAAAGTTGGACCGTGGGAAATCGACTTGAGAATATTGTGACGAACAACAAAAGACTGTCGGGGCTAAGCTACTGCACATCACCTACCAGCAAACAAAGGCGCCTGACTGTGTATGCGTGACGAACAACAATACGCGCGGTGGTTAACAAAGGACGTGTGACGTCATCTCCACTATATAAGAATACGAGGCAACGAGAGACAAGGTGAAGAAAGACAGTGAAAGGAGTGAATCAAGGTTACAAAGAGAAAACAGTTGTGGGTTGTAATATCACGAAAGATTGTAGACTGAGTCAACATCAGTAAAAGAGATCTGTGTTTTTGTGCAAAAGTTTAGAAGCAAAATGAAGGGGAAGAATAAGTAATTGAATTTTTACCGATTTTGTGGATATTTTTTAATTATAAATTCTGAAGTATTTATTTCCCGTTAAATCTCGGCTAGCTATGAGACAGAAAGTAACTGAACTGTGTTACTGGTTTTCACATGACAGGTACGAGATAAATATCGTATCTGCGAGGCTATTTTATGAACAGCGTTTTATTAAGTTCAGTTTGAGACGAGGCAGCATTCCTCCATGCTATTATTGAACGAGTTGTAACAGGCCTGCACATCGTTATGCTTGCTTCCCGCGGGAACTACTCCTGCTCCAGATGGCGTTCCTAATTTCCTCCGAGAGGCAGCTCAAAACTCGCCTCGTGTTTCAACTGTTTCATGTTCACGTGCAAAGCGTAACATCAATTCCTATTTACCTACATTCAATAACAACTTTAGTAAGATTGCACGGCAAGTTACGGAAGATCGTGTGTCTATTTGGACATGAAACACTGCCTAATTTGCTCAGAAAGCCGTTTATCATGCTTGAGTTTTTTTGTGTTGTAAATCCAAGATACGATATCACCGACTTTACACCCCTTCCGAAGGAAGCCATGCTAAGGATGTTTACGTCCGAAAAATTCAATCGTTCGCCGTCGTGTTTGAACCCCGGACCTGGGGTTGAATGTTACCCTCAGACCTCGGAGACGGGTCTACAAAATGTTTAATGAAAGTTTTTAATCCTCTTCGTGCTGTGTGTGTGTATTGTGGAAGTGCTCAAGAACGCCATCATCCCATTTCAATAAATACAGTCCGATATGTTATTCAACTGCGGCACTGGAGCATGTAATGCCGCTTGGAAACGTTCCTTTGTTTCAGGGATTAAGGGACGTAATCCCTACAGGGGAGGTTTACCTGGCGCAAATTGAAACTTCACCGGAAAGCGACACAAATCGCTATCCGATTAGCAAACAAAAGCTTCTCCCCCCAGGATTATTCAGCGTTGCATTACACCTGTTTCGTCTTTATGAGAGTAAGTACTTAAACTAAATGTGATGATGCTTCATGTGTACCAATGTTACATACATTTATGTGAACTGCAGGGACAGAGGGCCCTACAGCTCGCAGCAGATCGCTACCTTCATTAGCGCAAACGTCTGGCGCAGACAGGAAACGCTTGTTTGTTTACACGTCACAACACCCTGCTATTATACATATACATTACGTTCACCATAGAAATATCCTTAAACAAATGTCATTTTAGTCAAAATCGTTAGTCATTTTCAAGAAAATCAAAATTTTCGAAAAATTTTCCATGTAAAGGTTAGTTTAGGGTGAAGCAATCTTCTTGAAAATCTTCGTTTCGCATCCCTGAAGGACATTAAACTTAATACCAACTTAGTGTTGAAAACACCACTTATAGCACTTTTCCACTAAGTCTGTATGTTCACAGTTTGTGCAATGAACTTGTATACAAGTTATGTTCTGTTTCATTTCTCTTTTCCAGTCACAGAAACGAGAAACACTGAATAAACTACGTAGCATTTCAATTTTCGACGTCGAGTGTATACACACATGAAACAAAAGCAAGCGGGAGAACCACACGTTTTTAATAAAAAATTGTTTTACGTTTTTATGAGTACAAAAGTATATCAATGTATGAGCGCGCACATACATCCGGCGGGAAGAGAAAAAAAGTCAATACTAGATGGTTTAATTTTTGTTTTCGTCATCAACACCATTACACACAGGGCTTACTAGTTACCATGGAAACAAAATTCACTTGCTACCGTTGCATTCTGGGTCGGGCGTGTATTTAAATATATCAGAGAATTTAGTGCTGACCAAGGAAAAAAAGAAACGACTCTTTTTACGTTTGTATACGTGTTTTGTTATGTAGGTTTGACATTGATTTCAGTCCTAAAGTAAATATTTGACGAACTTTTTCCCTGGCGCCAACCGCGACTGTTTGTGATCACGTGACAATGAGCGCGGCACATCCAAGGGGTTTCAGAGATTATTCGAGAAGTGCCAGGCGGTCGGCGTATTTGTAGAAGTTCCTGAAAAAGCGAAACTCGAAAAAGGCATGTGTTACGTCATGCTTTCTAATAATTTTTACTTTTCCTATTACGTATAGTAAAGTAGGGGAAGTATTGTATTCCACCCAAAAATTCGATGTTGAGATTTCACCGGAAATATATGTTATAGAAAACATTATTATTCATTTGGCAACACTGACTAAACAATAGACGTGATAAGTTCTACAAAACAAAAGAATGATCATACAATTGGTATATGGTAATTTAACGCCCTTAGATATGAAATAGTGAGAAAAACAAGTAAATTGATGGAAATGCAGGCTCTGGTGATGAAAGTTACAAGTTAGCAGGTTATGTAGGTAGGAGCTATGTGATAGAAGGGCAGATAATGAAGATCGCCTGAGGTAACTGCATCATTCCAGATTATTTAATGAAAATCCTTTCTAGAGGCAGCACTAGTATCATCGTCTTTCCCGCTGAGCCAGCCCCTCCTTTGCTTTTTTACAAATTAAGTCCCTGACGAGCACAACGATATCAATAGAGAAAGTTTTCTGCCTGGGGGATTTCTAATTTTCTTCTTTGTGGTGCTTCTTTATTCTCTTTAATCTGCTTCTTCCATCCTGAAGGAAGGCGCCAAGCGAACCTCCTGTACTTCCTACTAGATCCTATCTCCTTTGTCCAACTCTCGTACGTAGGTATAACCAATAACACAAAGTGCATTAAAAATAGGCGGGTTCGATCCCCGGTACGAGCATGGGAATTTTATCCCCTCTGGGAGGTCTGGCACGGGGTGCACTCAGCCTCGTTAGGTCCCGGGGGACCAATTGAGGAGGTATTTGATGGAGAAGTAGCGGTCCCAGGTCGAGAAGGCAGCATAATTGACAGGGAGGGGTCGGGGCATAGACCACGTCCCACTCTCCAGTACTGCACCCCACCAGTGACGCCTGTAGTGGGCAGAGGTGGGGGACGCAGTGCCCTTCATGGGTGAAATCTCGACATCAAAAAATTGTAAAAGAGTGAGTAGAGAAAGTCATGATTTTTAAAGGAATATTTATACTCGTACAAACAAATTAATTTAGCGTTATTATATTTAATTACTCTAAGTCCTCCTTTTTAACCAGCAATTCTGTCATTAAAAGCGAGTATCAGGTTATGATAGTAAACGGCGCAATACCCTGCTTCTTTTTACAGCCGACTGACACAATGATCAGTCGGTAATAGAGCCATTATCCTTATCGGCAGGGTCGGAAGGACGGAATCTCATGGGGCTGGCTGGCTGGCTGGGGATAATTGCGTTCTGCTGATCTACACCTTAATCACTGGGACATTGTTATAACCTTCTTTTGTCATGTTGCAACCGTAAATAAGCTTCGTTTTTACCTTCCCTATTACGTATCAGAAATTGAGGTTAGGTTTCTGCTTATGGTCGCTATTTAACTGCTTTGGTTCTCACCGTCTCATTCTATAAACACGGGCTTCTGTAGCTCAAAGGCCTCTGAATTAATTCTACGTGCTGTAAATCTACGACAATGATGGCCGAGCATAAGATGTTACACTGGGTGCATTTTCTAAGGCTATGCACTTCACCAAATAAACTTCCTAAACGTAAGTCAAAATAAAAAGGATAAAAAAAAACACGCCAGGCGACTTTAAAAGCAAAGAAAAACTTCACGGCTACCAAATAACTTGCAGTGTTTAAAAACCCGAAGACCTGATAGAACGTAGGGTGTAGAGGTTCAACTTCTGAGGCACCCTGTGGCCACCGAGCGCTTGCCGTAAGATTTTAATGAGAGGAATATCTTTCTGTTGCAGCGAGAGGCTTTGTGGAGATGTGGCAACGGCGCTCTTAGCTCGTAAGTGGAGCTTTCATGTGTCTCGCAACTTTGTTTTTCATTTGTTTGCCTTTAAGAGAAACATTAGAGCAGCGAGTTCTCCCTAAAGGAATACCAACCCTTGAGCTGAAAAAGATCCTGAACATCTCGTGCGTTAAATGGGGAAGCTTTTAGGCCCTCCTATATGACAACGTGCTTCAGTATCAAAGCATCCAAACGAATTTTACAGCTAATGGATTCATAAGACTTATATCACGTGATGCAGCTTCAGCAGTAGGTACCAACAGTTAGACACAAAATTGTCTTGGAAGAAACAAAAATCTGATGTGTTGCTGTCACGTGACTTTCTCTACTCTTGTACTAACCATTCTTACAAACTCTTATTCCTATATCTTCTTCGTGTTTCTTGTTTGAAACTTGCTGTTTGTTGTACAGGAAAACAAACAGCAGCGGATCGACAACGACCGGTGTAGTACAATGGAGAATTTCATGATGTTTCCTTTACTTTTTACTTTCTGTCCTGGTAAGTAGAAATATGGACGTGTCTGTCTATAAATACGAGAGGGATAGAGCAAACGTTCCGCTTTACATCGGCAGGGCAGGCGGCTCGTTAAATGTTAATGCCTGCCTTGTGTAAAAGAGGCCCTCAAAAACGTGGCCAAGTGTTTCATTCATGTCCAGCGCACGGGAACAAATGTAGTGGTTTAAACAACTTCTTCACACCTCCTCCTTCTCACAAAACATTCCAATCTGTTGTTACTTTATTAGTGGTACTTCATCTTTACTACTGCATTCCATAGTAGCTACCGACATTCCACTCGAATTACACTTTTAAAGTTTTCTGAATAAAAAAGTAATTTAGAAAATGTGTGTGTTTGTGTGTGCATAATAAAGTGTATTGCGGCTTAGCAAAATACTGACTCGAGGTCGTGTTTGAGAACCTTATTTTGTCTACTCTTTCTGTTCCTTAAGTTCTTCAGTAATCTTTTAATCTGTATATACTGTGTGCCAAAAAAAAAAAAAAAAAAAAAAAAAAAAAAAAAAAAAAAAAAAAAAAAACAAGAAGAAAGAAAAACACCGATAACACTTAGTATGTTGTAAAACTGTAGGAGACCGTCGTCACGTGGTTCACTGACAGTTCTATTATCTCACTCACCTACAACGGAAGAAGATGGCGCTGCAAGGCAGAAATATCTGTTGCCAACTTAACATTGTACAACTCGCTAAAACTACCAACCACGCATCACAAAATGCCAAAACAATGTACTGTTATTTATTAATATTGTTGTTAATACTGCGTAATCTGTAATAACATTACTGTATTACACAACCTCAATATTATTAATTACTTCATTATTATTGTTGCACTATTGCGTAATACTGCGTAATCTGTAATAAAATTACCGTATTATACAATCTCAAATAAGGATTGTTGTACCATGGATAAGTGTAGTCATCTGTGAAAATGCGCAACAAGTTCAAGTTTATTATTTATTTATGCCAACAAACTTACTACTGGTATTTTTAAACACAAACCGTGTGTGGGCAATGTTTGAGAGGTAGTACTAGAACTTAACAATTCAATACCACAGCTGGGATTTGAACCACAGACCCTCCGCTTATTGGCGGGTGCTCTGAGAGCATCCCTTCTCGGTTTACCGCCTTCTCTTGTGCCTGTTGTGGTAATTTTCATTTTTATATGCTTCGATGAGCCACAATATTTCTTCCTCAGTCCAATTTTTCATTTTCAAACGTATGTAGAATACAGATTAAAACCACAACCGCATCGCACAAGAACTTAAGTCACATCACTTAATTACAAAACAATAACTCTAAATAACAACAACAACAAATAACGTTAACAAGTTGGTTGGCAACATTCACATACTTCCGCTGATTTCAATTTTCCAGCGTTGGCAATACATACGTCACCAACGAGTTAAAGGAAATGAAGCTCATAACAACAATGCTTCAGTCACAAACAACTGCCTATCGCCCACGTGAGGACGGGCTCCTACAGGATAACCCAAAGCCGTTTAGCCATGTTCAAGCATTATTATTGTTTATCAAGAGCATGTTACTCTAATCCTGTGATATTTGAGGTTAGAAGTACTGCTTTTTGGTTAGTGTAATGTCGGCCATGTTGCATTATTGCGAACTGCCGATTGGCTTTTTTCCCCTATATCTTAAAAGCCCGGAGGCCTTGAACTCCTACAGGTGAACACAGGACCCATACAAAACCCTCCACAGAGTCGTCCCTTTTTCTCCTCATTTAAAACGAATAAGGCAGGTCCTTACCCCTTTAACATGACGTTGCAAAGCAAATAAAAAGCAAAAGGCAAGTATACAATGTGCTCGTTAGCATCCTTTCTTATCTTCTCCGCCTAAAGGAACATGTTGCATTTCGTTCTTCAGTTTTTTATTCCATTCCTTCTGTTTTAATTTCCCCATTTCTTACTTTCTTTTCGAGTAATATTTTAAAACTTCGTTTGCCAAGGCATTTTGCTTGCCTTCATCCATTTAATTCTCCAGCGCGTTTAAATTAAATGAATTTAAGCCCTTGTTCTTTTATCTTAGGAAAACATCGCTGTAATGTGAGAGTTTATTTCTTCCCCGTCCTAACCTCACAAGATGCTGGTGCTCTTAAATTGCATTTCTCACTCTAAATAATACGTTTTTGAAAATAACTAAAAGTCTCATATGTTGCACTCACATGACTTTCTCTACTCTTGTACTAATCATACTTACATATCTTCGAGATAATCGAGTTTCCACTTTGCGTGCGATATGGTCAACTTTCTCGTTAGCGTTCCCAGCCTTAAGATAACATACACGACTGAGAGTATTAGCTGGACTGGACCGCAGCCAGATCATACATTACATTACATCAGTGGAGGGGCAAAAACCATTATACGGATGTTATTGCTTCTTTTAATTTGCCGCAGCACAAATGTTAGCCAATTCCTAACGCACACAGACGTTAAAACCAAAAATTCCATATCATGATTCCAAGCAAAATCGTGTACGTTAACTTCACATAGCTTTCTCTACTCATTCTTCTACAAACTCTTATTCATCTAGTACAAGAGGAATATATGAATTCAGTAGACTTTGAGCGATACTCAAATGTTATTGGACTATTCAAACCAATAAGAAAGAATATCTGGAAATGGTTAACCTCAAAAAAGGTCATTTCACATAAACTGTATCTTTTAACGCGAACTACATTTTTTGCTACAAGAATATTTTGTCTATTTGTTACAGATTACCACCTATACAGAAGCTATTCCCAGAGAGTTATAGATTTGTCATGAAAATAACTTAAAGATATGCTATTTTAATCAAAGCTGTTGTAGTCATTTTTGAGAAAATCAAAATTATCGAATCATTTTTATGTAAAGCGTAATTTCAGGTGTATATAACTAAACTTTGCTTTTTAATTATGCTGTTTACAAACTGAGGTACATTTTAAAGCCTGTTATTTTATTATTTATTTAGAGAACCTTAAAACCTGTATTTTCACTGAAATCTAGTGCCTTATTTTTAGTGGAAAACTATTATGTACGGGTAGAGGAATTAAACATAAGTCAGATTCTATATTTAAAATATAGCAAAATCTAAGACGAATCTCATTCCTAAAAAGCATAAAATATTGCTTTTTAGCTTCTATACTACGTATAGGAAGTGGCTCAAAAATTAAATGCCAAGATGTATGTGTTTTGAGCCCCCTCAAACCTAAATAAGCACTTTTAGAAAAAACGTCCGCGCGCGCGCGCGCGCGTGTGTGTGTGTGTGTGTGTGTGTGTGTGTGTGTGTGTGTGTGTGTGTGTGTGTTAGCCTGTGGACAGCATAACTCAAAAATGAAAAGTCGATTAAAAACCAAAGTTGGTTATATTTCAAAGATTCGACACGAATATTTTCAAGGAAATTCCTGCATCCTAAACTATCCTTTATTTTTGAAAAATTAAGATTTTCTGAAAAATCACTCAAAGGATTTTGATTAAAATGCCATGTGTTTAAGAGACGTTTATAGCAAACGAAAAACATATTCTGAATTTCCTGGCTATAGCCTATGTAGCCGTGTTTACTCTGGATGATTTTTGTATAACTTGCAAACCGTAAGAGATAAACAAAATCTTACTGTACAAACACGTATATCTCCTTAAAACATACAATTATGTCCAAATGTATTTTTTGTAGTGTGAACTAATTTCGGAGATATTCCTTGTTATTTGTGTGGGTTTTAAACACAAACTTTTCTCAAATGGGAAGAGGTTATTCATTTTATATCTCTTGGCCGTGCAAAGAGAACGGAAATAAAGCATCAAAACATTTGAGTATTACTTAGTCTACTGTATTCCCATATTTGCTTGTAATAAGACAAGACAGTTGGTACAAATGTTTATCTGTATTAACATGAAGTAAATAGAGGAATGCGTGCTGGTACAAGAGTGAGTAGAGAGGGTCGTGTGAATGCAGCACATCAGACGGTCACTGTCTATGTCTACCTATCAGGATTAGACGTACATGGCCGTCTCCATGACGACGCACAAGAGGAGAGGAAAAAGTGAATAACCTCCGGTGCGGAAGGTTCCATAGAAACTGGGTGTGGAATTCGGAAGTGCGCCGTTACTCATATTACGAGGCAGGTTCTAAACTCTGAATGCCTGAAAATACCTCTGTAGTAACCTGCTGCACACAAGGGGCTTGATAAACCCTGAAGGACAATTTAGTTAAAGCTTGGGCGTGTTAAAAGTATCGCTACAATTTTCTTTTACAATACTGTAAGGATTTGACTATTCGGTAAATCCCACTTCTGACACCAGTGTAACAAAACGCCAGTGCCTTGGTCTTAAAGGACAAGGGGGGGGGGGGGGGGGGGTCCTCTTTTCCGCGGCGCGGAGATGGATTTATGACAGTCATTGTTGTGGGTAGCGCAAATTTCCTTTGTGATTCAACTGCGCATGCGTTGACTAAATATTGCTGGTTTTAGAGAATGCGCTCCTTGTGTTACAGCAATATTTTGCTTCACATTTGTATGTCTGTAAACATTTCTTTCTCCAATGAACATAGAAAAATCAAAACTGAGTCTCGCGTTTCAGATGACCTGCTCTAGGTTCAACTGCATATTGCTGTTACAGATATTACGTCACAGTCTCAACGTCTTCTCGTATGTTCGGATGATGACAATGATGATTTCACACAGTACATGTACGACCACCTCCTTCCTGTTTGATCGTTAACTATATCAAGAAGAAGTTATAGGAATAATAAGAATGGTTAGTACAAGATTAGAGAAAGTCTTGTGAGTGCAACACATCAGATTTGTTTAAGCTTTATGTGATATTTTCAGGACTTTTAAGTCATATTTCGGTTTCTTTTACGGCATAAATGTATATATTTTTCAAGAGCATTTAAGACACAAAAATCCAAGCCCTAGTTAAAACAGCACTATTTAAATTGTTGAGTAATAAACAACCTACACGCTAAGGGAAGGAGCCATGAATTTGCGTTTACTAGACTAAAAGCCCATGGCGTGTTTACTGCTTCTAAAACCCACGTGTATCTCACCTTTGAAAAACCCAAAGAAACAGCGAAAAAATCGACGTAAGTGAATTGCCACTTCGGATTACTTTCAATATATGGCTGACCTATCGTTTGATAGCTGCATCTGTAACACTTAAAATAGTTTTTCGTAAAAAGGGTAGTAAATTCGGTTAAATCGAATTTAATTGCATTTAATTTAATTACATTTTGCGAACATTCATTTTGATCAACCATTCCATTAAGGTAAATTGACTTCGCAGGCTTAGAAATAAACAAAAAAGAAATTAACTCAAGTTTGTTTCAGGGCAGGCTTAGACATAACCTCAAAATGTGTTTTAGCGAGACTCCAGGAATTAGAGTATTTCAATATTGTAAAGCTCTCAAGGTAAGTTCAAATTTGACTGATTGTGAACACAATTACAAACAAATATCATTTAATAACTAAACAACACTCAAACTATACACGATGTGATTATATTATCGATGTCAATGGATTGGAGTTGGAAGATTGATAATCACTTATGAAGGATTACAATCAAATCAGTTTTAGGTGTTACAAAGTTCACCGAGTAGGTCATATAGCAGTCTGTAAATAGTTTAAAGTTACATAGATGCTCGAGTATAAATAGTGATATGAAACTTGACTGTAATGGGAATTAACATCGTCATATGGAAATTAAGAAACGATCGCAGCATAGACCTTATTTCAACAGTATGATGCGCAGGAGTTGAAAATCGCTTCACTGCGCTGATACATTTTCGATTGTATTCCAAGCCATACATTACACATTTGTATAAGCAGGAATGCATCCCAAACAAAACGCACGTGAATTCATGCAAGTACATCTTTACAATACGCTTCTTTTGTCAACAGTAATTAATGTTCTGCAAATTTCGTTTTCATGGCTTTTGTATGCCGTTCGTAACAGCCCTTTCATTTCCATTTGACTACCTATGGGAGGTATTGCATTTCACCTAAAAATTCAATATCCAGATTTCGCCGGAAATACGTCATTTGCGATTTCCAGTAAAAGGTCAATGTGCGTCCGCGTGTGAACAGTATAACTCAAAAATGAAAATTCGCCTTAATACCAAACTTGGTATTTAAAATGAGTATATTCGACAACAGAAAGATTTTCAAAAAATTATCCCTAACCCAGACTACAATTTTCATGGAACATTTACCTGGAAAATTTGATTTTCTCAAAAATGACTCTAATGGCTTTGATTACAATGCCCTATATTTACGATATGTTTATGGCAAATAAAATGGACATTTTGAATTTTTTTTTTTTTTTTTTTTTTTTATGCTATAACCCATGCAGTCCTGTTTGTTTACTCTTGATGAATTTTGCGTCACTGGCAAACCGTAGGAGATACACCAAATCTTACTATACAAAAAAGTAGAGTTCATTAAAGCACAAAAATTATGTGAAACACTTTATGTGGACTTAACCATTTCCGAGGTATTGCTTATTATTTATCGGAATTTTCCAATACTTTAGCAATAAGATAATTTGTGCAAATGTTTATATCTATTATCCTGAAGTAGATGCAGGAATAAGTAAGTGTTGGTGAGAATAGTATACAAGAGTGAGTTGAGAAACTCATGTGAGTGCAACATATAGGTAATACTTCTGTTTTAATATTACGTAATTTTCGGTCCATAAGAGAATTGACACTAAGACATTGTGCGGTAGTCTCTATATGAAGTCGGGGCTGAATACTGCGATCCCGGAGGTAAAAGTGGAGGGATTTTATGGTGAGAAGTTGGCTACCCTGCAGAGTGAAGAGGCTTGCGCTATGTCTCTCTTTTGTTCGATCTTCTCCCTTGCCTCTTCATTCAAACAGAAGAGCAACGTCGCGCGCGAGCTAAAAGACGATTAAACTTGCCTTTTTATTGACGCACGAGGAAGCGAAAGTGATGTTCAACCTTTTTAACACACTTTTTTTTTAATTATACTGCGTGCGCCTTTTTAACAAAAAAGAAGCGGTTCTTCCTATCGCAAATACAATGGTTATATGATCTAAAAGAAAATCCAAGAAGCTAAAATTTGGTCTAAACTTCATCCCCAAAAATCTGATTATAAACTTAACTTAGTCTTAATTTTGTTGTAGGTACAAGGGGAATATCGAACGCTTTGAGCGATAGTCAAATCTTTTAAAGCTGGTCGCTATATGAAGGCTTTAAAATGCCGTTCTGTTTACACGGCCAAGACATAAAAAATGAGTAACAACCTTCTATTTCAGAAAAGTATAGGTACTGGAAAATTCAGACACATAACAAGAAATATCTCGGAAACGGTTAACTCCACAAAAATGTATTTGGTACACATTGTGTATTTTAACAAGATATCTTAAATTGTGTTACGTCAGTAAATAGCCCTTCATGACAAAAAAATGCAAATTTTGTTCAAATATTTAAAGTGTATGTCGTCTACACTTTTTTGTTTATTCAGGGGGATCAAAACATATATTTCCAGTGAAATCTGGAGATTGAATCATGAATGTTTGTATGGAATACAACACTTATCCTGCTTGTTATACGTGGAAGACAGTGTAAAAACGACCAACGACTTCCTGTGTAAGTATTGCAAAATTCAAACCAATAACAAGAAATATATCGGAAATGGTTAACTCAAAAAAAAATGTTGCTCACATAATTTACGTGTTGTAACAAGATCTAGTTTTTTATACAGTAATATTTTGTATATTTCCTAAAGTTTTAAAGTTATATATAAATATGTAAATGTAAACCCCGCGCGACAGCCCACGAAGGGCCAAGGCCTACCGCCCAGCCGCTGCGTCCCCCACCTCTGCCCACTACAGGCGTCATTGGTGAGGTGCAGTACTGGAGGGTGGGACGTGGTCAGCGCCCCGAGTCCTCCCGGCCAGTTATGCGGTCTTCTCGACCTGGGGCCGCTACTTCTCCATCAAGTAGCTCCTCAATTGGTCCCCCCGGGACCTAACGAGGCTGAGTGCACCCCGTGCCAGACCTCCCAGAGGGGATAAAATCCCCATGCTGGTACCGGGGATCGAACCCGGGTCCTCCGCGCCACAGGCAAGCGCGCTGCCAGCTGCGCTACGGAGGCGGCCTATATATAAATATATACTATTATAATGAAAATCGATGGAGTAATTTTTAAGAAAATAAACAGCTTCCTAACGTTTTTTAATATAAACGGTAGTCTGGGATTGTTGTGTTGAGAGATGCTGAACTAAAATATATTTGATATTTAACCAAATTTATGTTTTTTATTGAAAAGTGTCAAATTCCTGGATCTGCCTCTGATCCTATCGGGAAAATGTTGAACTGTTATTGTATACGGAGCCATCTGTACACTGACCGATAAGAAATGAGAGTGTATCGCAATTATTATCGATATATATCGAACGATAAGCCGTTAAAAGCCCAGTTAATTTAAACCGGATGCTATCTGCAACGCTTTAGGATACAACCATTAAATAAACTCCCGATCTGAGCCAGATATATCACGCGTATAGATTCACAGCGGAAAAACAACAAACACAAGCGAATGTGTGTAAACTTTATCACTATTCATACTGAGTGTAAATACAATATGTTTCCTGTCTCAAAATTACGATATATCTACAAATCACGCATTCTTAAACTAGGGACGTTTGTAACCAGCCTCTGCATTGTTGGACAGCAATAATAAGAACAAAAACATAACTACCACAGCTGGCAGCAATGCACTTTAAGCTATGTTTAAGGTTATGTATGACTGAACAATTGAAATCGTCAACCAATAATGGCAGCTTTTTAAAACTTGTAGAATGTAACAGGAAAATGTTATAACCTAAATATAATCCATTTTGGTTGATAGTTTAGCAATTACATATGATTACATCAGTTTATTCTTTGTTACATCAGTTTAAAAAAGTTTTCCGCGTCAAAAAAATTAAATAATGGTCTAATATTTTAAAAGTAAGTACACACACACACAAACATGCGCGCGCACAACGGAACAAGTTCACGTTTGATGTTCACATTTTAATATTTCCCGGTAAGTGCACATTTGACAAACACTTGAACACGCAGTGCCTTTTAAAGTGAACTGCGAATGTGGGGTTGGACTTAATCTTCTTATTGCTCGTGAAACACAAAGGGGTTCGTCGATTAAAAATGTAGAACAACAAGGGTCTCTTTGTTTGGTAATACGGACCCCATTACCAGGCAAGAAGAAAGGCTCTCACTCGTACACATTCAAAAGCCGATCAGTACAGCCTGCCCCAAAATTACATGCAAATGTTTGCGCTTCAAAATTACTGGATATTTGTATCCCAGCATTCTCCATCCGTGGGTAGGTTTTTCTCCATTGCCATATTTTGGGTTTCCAAATAGAAAAGCCCATGGGTGCGTGAAGTAGTACGTATCAAAAGCCCATGCTGTCATACACACAAAGAAAGTGGAAATACAATCGCCCTCGATCGACGGTCGATATTAATACACCTTTGTGTTGCCAACTTTTCCAATATTGTTTGCTGTGAGAAGAAAATATCAACCGTAAAAAACGAAGGCATCAAAGAGCTTCACTTTTCCTGTATCATTTTTCCACTAGAGGAGCCAAACATACACCGCGTGTCCGATACTATCATTGTATACATAGAACGACTCAACAAAATTCTTAAACTCTAACTCAGCGGTGCCCAAATTCATATTCTCGCGGTGGCCGAACGGCAAAAGAAAACGGATGCACGCAACGTAACCTTGCCAACGAGAGCTGCAGAAAATTCTGTAGTACGCTGATAACGCCATGTTCGATTGAAAGCCGCACGCCAATCTTAGTCCCTGCCGCTCCCACTGTCTACTCGTTCACTGCGATATGCCTACCTTTAGATACTGAAAGCCACATTCGTATGATTTTCTCTACACATTCAACAAAATATACTTATGTATATTCTATCTAACTTCATATTAATCTACATAAACATTTTCATAAACCATCTTATTGCTAATTTCCCTCTGAGTGCAGGGGGAGTATGGGAATACAGTGGGCTTTAACTGATAATCAAATGTTTTAAAGCTGGTAGCTATGTGGTAGCTTTTAAATTCCATTCTCTTTGTACGGTATAGAAGAAAAAACACGAAAAACGACTTCCCATTTGATAAGATTATCGGCAGTGGAAGATTCTAACCAATAACACAAAAAAAGTATGACATAATTTTGTGTAGCAATATTCTGTCTACCTCTTGCACTTTATCAGTTATACAAAAATCATTCAGAACGAAGAGGGCTTCAGAAACTATTCACAGAAAATTCACATTTCATTTATATGAATATATCTCAAACATATGGTATTTTAATCAAAATAGTCAGACCCATTTATTCAGCAAATCAAATACAATGAATTTTTTTGCAAGCAAATCTTTGCGTTGAACCCTTAGAAGACAATGAACCTACTTAGTAGACTTCTTATTTCAGAATTATATTGTTGCCACACACGCCGCTATTTTTATAAAAATCCTTTTTGTTCAAAGTGCCTTAAAGCGTGTATTTGAGATAAAATCTCGGTGTCGACTCTTCGGCTTGAATTCCTTATATAGCAATAAGTAACAGTAGAAAAAGGAACTTACTTTTAGAGTTGCCTTCTACGGAGCACTGTTCGCAAAGAGCGCACGTTAATTGCTAAGCTCTGTATTTGATGAGGTGCAGGAAAGTCTGTGACATCAATAAGTAACAGCAGAAAGAGGAACTTACTTTTAGAGTTGCCTTCTACGGAGCACTGCTCGCAAAGAGCGCACGTTAATTGCTAAGCTCTGTATTTGATGAGGTGCAGGTAAGACTGCGACATCAATAAGTAACAGCAGAAGCGGGAACTTACTTTTAGAGTTGCCTTCTACGGAGCACTGCTCGCAAAGAACGCACGTTAATTGCTAAGCTCTGTATTTGATGAGGTGCAGGAAAGTCTGTGACATCAATAAGTAACAACAGAAGCGGGAACTTACTTTTAGAGTTGCCTTCTACGGAGCACTGCTCGCAAAGAGCGCACGTTAATTGCTATGCTCTGTATTTGATGAGGTGCAGGTAAGACTGCGACATCAGAAAGGGGAGTAGGAAGGTATTTCTCTTTCATCACGCTAATTTCTCAGCACTGTTGCCTCTAGCACGGCGCTCCTCGCTCTGTTTTCTAAAAGATACAATAAAAACACGACAAACGGAACCAGAAGTAGGAACTGTAAAATGTTCTCAAAATCCACTCCGTTTTCAACAAAGGATGATATCAAAATAATTGACTGTTAAAATTAGATATCTACAGTTTTCATAATTTAAGATTTTGATCACCACACTGACAATTTAAACATTTTAGCAATCTGTGACAATTTCTCTCAAAGAATAGTGAAGGAAAGCATAGAAATATTTAAGGAAAAGAGCAGTCTGAACCGTGCCACAGGCAAACCACTCAACACGACTTGGAAGACCCTATTAGCGGGACGACTTCCTATTGGAGGAGAAGGAACCAATAGGATTGCGAGTGGGTGGGGTCAGCGAGACCAGTCAGAGTAGGTATTGACTAATTGGATGAGTCTTGCAGTCGAAGCCGAACATAGTTTGCATAGGCCTTCTGAAGTTTAAGAAATACGACATCTTTACTGTTAAATCTCTTTGGAAATATAAAAAATGAGGCGCTATTTTAGCAGTTGCATGTTAACAAACAGTTTCTCTGTTTCTCCTGGTGTTTTCTAGTTTAAATGTTGTATTATTTCATCTACTTCTTCAAGTGAAGGCTCCGCAAGTACAGAGACCCAAAAACATCCGAACTACTTCGAAAACAGAAACACGACAATGCAACAGCTGTACACATGAGGTTTACTGGTTTTACTCTGCTCTGAAAGTGCAGTATAGAGCTGACGTGATAATGTGTGGTTGAATTATTACCAGTGTGTTCTATTACGAGTATTTTGTCCTGCACTTAGTCACAAACTGTATAATGGCTCATCTACTGCCAGTGTGTATTTATTTATGATTCGTATGTGTTAACGAAATGTTGTTGGCAGCACTGGCCGGATGGTGTGAATTGTCAGGAAGCCATTGAACAGTTATAAAATGACTCAAATGCTATAGCATTAGTTGCAGCAGCAAATGCCCTGGTTTATTTCTGTGGTGCGAAGCTTTGGTTACACAAGTGAAATGTATTCAAACTTTGCACTGCTGCTGCTGCTCTTATGGGAAGGAAAAGTTTGTGTTGCCTAGCAACGCATTTGCTAGGGAAGAAAACAAAACACTGAAAAGTTTCAATTGTTGCGAGAGCTGCTTTGAGAAGGAAGGAGTGCCCGCCCCTAAAGTTTGGAGAAGGCAATTTTGTATCCAAAGGCATTATTTAGAAATCTTCCTCTCTCTCTTCCTACTGGTGCATCGGCTTTTGTTAGCCTACTTTCTGACAGCAAAATTCCTGCTTTCTCCTGCACAATCGAGCTAGATCCGCGGTAAGGGTTCGTATTATAAACGAGGCTCAAACTCACAGTTTTACTTTGTTTTATAAACGTTAATCTTCAGCTTTACTTAAGGCAAAACATTCAGTGATTTAAAGAAAATCATGAGAAAAATTTTCAAAACGTCATGTTAAAAAAATACTTCCAAATAATCGTCAGACTATGGGCCAGGGCATCGAGTTCAACCGTATTTGACGTGCCCGAGTATTCTAAAATACCGACATTTTTGTTACGTTTTTGAAAGTTTGTAAAAGCCCCCCCCCCCCTCCCACTGGTTAAAGGGTATACATCATATAACCCCTTTTTCTTTCTACCATCTAATCTTCAAAATCCACGACTCTCGATTAAATCCCCATTTAGCATCGTGGAGTCCCTTACTATTCCATTAAAACTGCGTGACCGCCAACTTTGGGAAAGGCGAGCCGAAACACCGCAAGCACACTAGAACAGAAATGTTGTAGACGCGGCACGGCTCGCCGACTAATGGGCGCCCATGCAACTCAGGCCCCAGGCCGCACACACAATGCGACAAAGGCCAGCGCCTCGGGAACCACCCAGGAGCTGCAACCTGTCCGCGCAGGAAATAAATAGTGGTGCAAATAGTTCAGTTAAACGTACAATTAATATTTCAAAAATAATTACATAAACAACAGTAACACAATGATCAATAATAAACGGTTCTGTCAGATTATTCTAGCATAACAGCTAGTTTTTTAAATCATTTATTACTAACTTAGTCTCAATGAACTATCCTGTTAGTATAACCACTACATTTACCACTAGTGTTCACAATTACTTTATAAAACGTCCCGTTGTACCTACAAGGAAATAAGCAATAAGATAATTTGTACAGATGTTTATCTCAACTAACACGAAGAAGATATAGGAATAACTGTTTGTAAGAATAGTACATGAGTAGTGAAAGCCATGTGAATGCAACAAGCGCATTTTAACAAGCCTGAAGGCAAATGAAATCAATATCTTGGTAGAAGACACTGACCAGCGACATGCACTTGCGCCATTGTTGCACGAAGCTGTCGCAGCGACACGGGAAACAATGCAACATCGACTTGTATTGTTCGCGAGCTGTCACGTGATCATCATCTGTTGCTGTACTATTATCTCTGCGCTACGGTAGACGAAGAAGAACGACTACACCAGTGCACTCTTTCGGAAAGACACAGAAGCGCCGCGCCGCGCCGTGCCGCGTCGCGCGTCCTTTGTTTCCTCATGCGTGCACTACACACGCAGAAGTGCGTAACACACACACACACGCACACCTGGTTCATACTTATCTTCTGTTCTTGATATCCGCTCTACTTTTATTTCAGACTCAAACATCTTCCTACATTTTATTATCACACAGATAGCGTAGCGTAACAGACCAAAAAAAAAAAAAAAAAAAAAAAAAAAAAAAAAAAAAAAATCTGATGTGCTGCACTCACATGACTTTCTCTACTCTTGTAGTAACCATTCTTACAAACTCTTATTCCTATATCTTCTTCGTGTTAGTTGAGAAACTAAAACTCCAACCAATAACAAGTAATATCTAAGAAATAGTTAATTATCATACACTCACACATACATGCACACACAAAAAAGGACCTTTTTCTAATATACTTATGCTTATTTTTAACTCAGAAACTATTTTACTTTATTCCCAAGAACGCGACACGAATATTTTTCAAGAAAATACCTCACCGCAAAGTACCCTTTGTGTGTCAATTTTTTCGAAAATACTTTTTTCCAAAAAAGGGTCTAACGATTTTGTTTAAAATACCAAATGTAAAGCTCATTTCCATAAAAATTAAGTAATATTTTTAAATTTATATAACAAGATGTTTCAAACAAAATCGTACCTTCCAAACTATCCTTGATATTTTTTTCGGATTTTGTCCAAGATTGCCCTAATGATTTTGATTTCAATACCGCATGTTTGGGATACTTTCGTGGCAAATGAAAAGTATATGTTGAATTTTTTGTGAATATTCTCCGGTTCTTTTCATTCTGAATGACTTTTGTATAACTGAAAAACTGTAAAACATAGACAAAAAATGTAAATATCTTTAAAATACACAATTAGGCGAAATAAAATTTGTTATGGCACTACCATTCCTGAACTATTCTTTGTTGTTGCCTCGAGTTTTTAAACAGCTAGTCGTGGAAAGAGAATGAAATATTAAAGCCATCACATATAAAGGAAACAGCTTATGGGAATAATCCAAAAACCAACTGTGACATTTTCCCACTGCCGACTGTTCGTAAAATATAACCATGGTAAAGCTACAGTCATATAACATATAGATGGACGAAATGATACGATTATGGAAATATAAGACTACAAGCGGAATTAGGTTAGAGAAGAGAATTTTAAAAACTATTTTATTTGCAGACGATCAGACCATGCTGGTAAAAATCAAAGATGAACTACAAAAGATGGCATGTATATTGGATAAAATTGTAAAAAATGTTAAGATAAAAATATCAATAGACAAAGCAAAAACAGCTGCATTTAAAGTTCTACACCCAGCCCGTTCCAAGATAGAATCTAGAACAAGTGTTAACAAGGTAAAAGACCAAAGAAACGATGGCATGAGTAATTTGGAACCGGAACGTAAGTTGGCAGTACTGCTTTTGGTGTAATATCCACTGCAGGTTAGTGTAACGCCGGCCATATTGAATGGTAAGTGTCAATAAGCTGTTAGGAAGAGTGAGTAGAGAAAGTGATGTGAGTAGAGGTGACCGATAATGCAGACGGATGCCTTTATCCTGTTATGTCTGCTGATTTATCTTTAAAGAGATAAACAAGGACATTAATTGGGATATAGCTAGGTGGTGACGGGACTAATAAATCCTATCTGTCGGTACACCATGAAGCACCGATTAATCGAACTCGCCCACGACCAAGCTGTATCTATCGTTCAATAGCTCACACTCCTTGAGCAAGTCTACTGTTCGACAGTCAAGCGAGTGACGCGCCTTCTAATTCGGGAATAACACGGGGAGATTCGTTATTTTATATTATCTACTCAATATTGGGCTAGAAAATATAATAAGGAGAACTGGAGGAACAGTTTTTAACAGTACAAGGCAATACGCAGATGACATTGTGCGAGGGGTATTTCAAAAGTAAGTTACACTTTAAATGACCAAATGACCAAGGAGTAAAGGCAGATACCTAGGAATTTTACAGTGCTGCCACTACAGCTAGAACAAGGTTCCTTGCAACTCCCGGGCTTTTGCCGCTTACCTCACGGACTTAAAAAAATACGTAACTTACTTTTTAAATACCCCTCGTACTTCTAACTATAAATATAAAAGCTAGCAATGAGACTTCACGCCAGTTACAGAGGCCACTTCAGCAATACTAAAGGTATATTATAACACATGGGAAATGTAAGCTATGGAAATTATATAATACTGGATATCCCGAGCAAAAATAATATTGGCAACATGGGAAAGGAAGATATTAATGGAACTGTATGTGATGGTGGAACATGGCGGAGTAGAACAAATAATGTAACAGCAGAACAATGTAAAAATATGGATATAGTTAACGATATGAAAAACAGAACGCTATAATGACAGAGCCGTTTTATAAGAATAGAAGACACAAGGGTCCCTAAAGTCACTTTAGACGCAAGATTGGATAATAAGAGCAGATTTGGACGCGCAAAACGAAAATGTATTGATGACGTAGACGTAGAGGACAATCTGAGACTTTTGGGGTTAGAATATAGAGAAAAGGCACAGGATCGAGTCGAATGGCGATATACCATTAAAAAACTTAGTGCAATTGGAAAAACAAGGCAGCTACAGAAAGTGAATGCACAAAATGCTCTATTTGGGAGTATCTCTCACCTTTCTTATCGTCTTACGGGGTCTTGTAAGTGGTGAGGGATAACTACTGACCACTGAACTACTGACAGTTGCAATACGTGGTGCTGTAATGAGGACAAATAATTTAAATGAAGTATTTCTTCCCTGTTTAGCGTATAGTCGTGCCACGGAGGCACCACCCCCAGGGTATAACAGTGAGTAGAGAAAGGCATGTGACATTTACAAATCGTGGAGGTAAATAAACGAAACTGGTGATGTGACAACGCAGCGCTTCACAACAACAATGGACGCTGCAACAACTTGCATTATTAAAGCTTCCGCCCTTGAGTCAACTGTTTTATTTTGTTTTTTATTATTTACAAGAGCACAAGAGATTCCTGGAGGCGAGACAGACGTCTTGTAAATGAAGGAGGACGTTTTGTTTTTGTTAAATAGGCCACCTTAGCGTGTCAGTCAGTCAGTCAGTACGCTTGTAATCAAAACGTCTTTCTGTACAAACTGAAGTCAACAAGCTTTGCACTCACATGACTTTCTCTACTCTAGTAGAGTACAATGGTTAGTTCTTAAAAACAATTATTTTATCTTGTTCATGTTTATTTACAGAGATAAACATTTGTACAAATTGTGTTACTACTAGTAGGTACAAAGGGAATATGGCAATACAGTATACTTTAAGTGATATTTAAATGTTTTAATATACTCGTATATTTCAACTTTGGTTTTTAATGGATATGTTAAGACAGATTTGCTTGTGACGCTTTAAATCCTTTGACAGAAATGTTAACAAGTGACAAAGCAAGGGCGTGATTACATATTCATGAACATGTCGACCGCGAAGGAGGTCCATCCATCCGTCCGTCCAGGTACGTAGGCTCAGCTGGGGTCAGATCTGCCCGGGTAAAACAAACACCGAGAAAGAGCATTCAACAGGCATATCTGCCGATAATAATGCATTGTTAAACAGACAGACGAGCGACAACACTGCCGAGTTTACTTTATGATAATACTGCCAGGCCATCTGACCCATTTTTACTTTCTCTACTCCAAGTAGGGCAAGTATTGTATTCCTCCCAAATTCCATGTCGAGATTTCACCGGAAATATATGTTTTGAGGCCCCCTGAAGTCTGTGTGCCTGTCTGTCATTCTGTGGACAGCATAACTAAAAAACAAAAAGTCCGTTACAAACCAAAGTTCATATTTAAGTTTAATGTCTTTCAAGGATGCGACACGAAGATTTTGAAGAAAATAGCCCCACCCTAAACTATCCTTTACATGGAAAATTTTTCGAAAGTTTTGATTTTCTTGAAAACGGTTCTAATGATTTTCATTAAAATGCAACACATGAGATATTGTATTTACGTCATCATACAGTATGTAGTGGAGGTTATGTTTGAGTTCAGCGCTAAGAAGTTGGTACTAAATTGTGCACAATCACAGCGAGCTCTGATTCCTGTTTCAAGTGGGCAACTTTTTGAACGGTGTAGTTTGCTACGCAAATAATAAAAGTCGCGCGCGAGAGAGATATCGATAGCGCGGCTGTCTCCTTGACGACGGAGCGCACATGATTGATGCAATTACTATTGATTTTATTTCCGTCATCTATCCGGCCTTTTCAACCGAGATTTCCTTAGCATTGCTCTTTAACCTCACTTTAATATGGATGCTGTGCACTCTCTCACGGACTCGTACAGTCTGTGTGTGTGTGTGTGTGTGTGTGTGTGTGTGTGTGTGTGTGTGTGTGTGTGTGTGTGTGTGTGTGTTTGTCTGTCTGTGTGTGTGTCTGTGCATGAGCGTCGGCAGACTTTTTTCAAGGGGGGGGGGGCCACATGTTGGAAGTTTGCAATCAGATATTATTAATTCATCATTTTATTGTCAAAATATATATTTGTTGCAGTTAACCGTATTGGTTTGTGCTAAATAACAATTGTTCTAAATTAAAATAATAGTTTAATAATCCGTAATTGATTGCACATTAAGTTCACCAAACTCCAAGGGGGAGTCGCGGCCCCCCTTTGCCCCCCGTTCGCGACGCCCATGTGTCTGTGTGTGTGTCTGTCTGTGCGTGTGTGTCTGTGTGTGTGTGTGTGTGTGTGTGTGTGTGTGTGTGTGTGTGTGTGTGTGATGATACATGTTCCAACAAAGCGATACGAAGACCTTCAATAACTCAGACTTTAGGTGGAAAAGTTTTGTTTTGTCAACAATGGCTCCAACTATCATGATTAAAATACCACATATTTAAGAAATTTATATGATAAATAAAATGTATACATTGAATTTTCTGGAAATACTGTGAAGTTCTCGTTTAAAAGACACAATTTGCCATTGTGTGGAATACACCATTTCCAAGATATACCTTGTTATTTGTTTTTATTTTCCTTTACATGCAGTTTCCTCAAATATGAAGTCGTTATTCATTTTTCATGACCCGCATAAGCATATACAATGGAATTTCAAAGTGATCACATAGCGATCAGTCTGTTGCACTCACATGACTTTCTCTACTCTTGTACTAACCATTCTTACAAACTCTTATTCCTATATCTTCTTCGTGTTAGTTGAGATAAACATTTGTACAAATTATCTTATTGCTTATTTCCTTGTAGGTACAAGGGAAATATTAGAATACAGTAGGCTTTCTGTGACAGTCAAATCTTTTAAAGCTTTGAGATTCTATTTCTCCGAAATGGTTCACTCTACAAAAAAATTTATTGGGATATAAATTGTGTATTTTAGCGAGACCTACAGTTTTTGTATAGTAAGATTATGTCTATCTCTTACGGTTTACGACTTATTCAAAAGTCGTCCAGAGTAAATACTACAAGGGCTATAGCCAGAAAATTCAAAATATACATTTCATTTGTCATAAAAAATAACTTAAACGTATGACATTTTAATCAAAATCGTAAGAGGCATTTTCAAGAAAACAAAAATTTTCGAAATGTTTACCATGTAAAGGGTAGTTTAGGGTGGGGCTATTTTCTTCAAAATCTTCGTGTCGCATCCTTCAAACATACAATACTATACTATACATTGTAGAGAAAGTAAAAATAGTACAAAATAAATAACGCCGCGTATGTTGTGCGTACTTGTTGGCAAGATCTGCTTGAAGAGGGGAGTGGAATATTTTAGATGCAAGACTCAAGGTCTGATAGTGACAATGGAAGCGTCGCATAGCAACAGCATCGCCTTTTCCGAAAGAGAAACACTTGCAAATTTAATTAACACAACTTTAATAACCTCATCCCTCTCTTTTCTGTGTCCCTCCCCCCCCCCCTCCCTCCATCCCTCCCTCTCCACCTCTGTAGATGAGAACGGAAGTTTAACAACTTCAACATTTCTCGTCAGCCTTCAACGGAGTGCCATTCCGAGCTTTAAATAAACTCTAGAGGTAGAAAAGTCAACATTTTCTACTTAATCTACCGCGCACTTACTCCTAGGTACACGAGATATTGCATTTAAACCAACAAATTTCATATCCAGATTACACCGCAAGTGCGCGTTTTAATTTTAAATTAAAAAACATTTTTAGAATAAGGCAAGTGTGTATATATATATCGCTATGAAAAGTCTATTAAATATAAACATTATCTTACAAACATGCGACCAAAGATTTTCTAAACAATTCCCTACTCCAAACTAGATTGAAAATTCAAAAAACCGTTTATTCTTTATTTCTTTCAAAAATGGCTCTAACAAGTTTGATAAAAATAGTTGATACTTAAAATACTTTAATTAAAATTAAATGTACGATATAAGACACACAAGGTATCTCAAATGCATTCCTATAGAATTAACCATTTCCGAGATACTGCTTGTTATTTATTTGAATTTTCCAATGCATGTAATTTTCTTCAATACGAAGTCACTATTTGCACTTTTATGTCATGGCCATGTAAACAGAAGGGAATTGCAAAGCTATCATGTAGCAACCAGTTCTTTAAAAATTTGACTATAACTCAAAACGTACTGTATTCTTATATTCCCTTTATACCTACAGAAAATTAGTAATAAGTTAATTTGTATAGATATTTATCTCTATTAACATAAACTAGATGGTGGAATGAGTGTTTGTAAGAAAGTTTCTATAAGAGTGAGTAGAGAAAGTCTTGTGAGTGCACATATAGTATGCATTGCCTTTATTTACTACTGTTAGTGTCAGATTTCTCATTTAAATTGTCACCTAGACAATGTTTTAACATAATATTTTGATATTTCTGATATTCGTTTGTTACCTTTCTGTATATTTTAATTAAATTCCTATTTGTTAAAAGTAGGTTTGTTCAAAAGGGGCTATTAGGATAACCAAGAGTCAGGAATAATTTTTTTAAAATCATGACCCCATTATCATACTCTGTTTATATTTTGCCATGTAATTTACAACAGTATTTATAGAAATATTTTGAAAATTATGTTACTTTTGGAAAAAAAATTGAATTGTATATTATTGTGATATTGTGTGGTTCAACAATATGCGCGAGGGGACCGGGTGTCCTTAGATACGGCGAGCGACTGCATGTGCGTGACTGTAATAATGGAGTCAAAACAAAGGAGGTCGGAGGCTACAGGGCAACTAGCGACTGTGTGTGTGAGATCGAATAGTGTCCAACAAACTCTAGAAGCTTCTTTGCTGAGTCATGCACACGTGCACTCGAAGGAGGTTACGTCACGCTAGCTCCGGTATAAATAGGACTGACAGTTTTCGTGTGAGTGTTAAGAGTTGTGTCGTGTACAGATACGTGACTGAGTCGGCCAGCCTGTCAGTGAGTGCGTATGTGTCATCCAGTGATGGTGTCGCAATAGTAAAGATATAAGAGACATAGAAACTGGAGAAAGGTATTGAAAGATTATCGGAAGGACAACTGTGAATTTGTAGTAAGATTTAGAGATACCAAACTAAACGGAGTTTCGCATTTCGCGAATTTCGTTACAATATAATTCGACTGTCTGAGTTCAGAATTTATAGGTTAGGTGACACGTCTTAGCATATTGTTTATGTTATTATATCTGTATAGGGTCAAACACGAGAGTGATCTGTAGTGAGGAGGTCATTAGTTCTTGTCCCGGTTTTAAAAGAGCACTGTTTCTTATTTGCCTAAGTCCGGAACTTGGTAGCAACTTTTTAGTGCCTGGAGCCAAGTGCAGTTCATTAGACAGACCAGAGTCGAGCGTTTTCCCGCTAGGCAAAGAAACTTTCCCATTACAACTCGAGGTCGTAGGGGCCTGTTCCAGCTCTAATCTTGAAACACTTCTTCTTCAATTCTAACAAACTTTGATTCTCCGAATGAGTATTGCAAAAAACTGATTTTTTCCCTGGAGCAAGAAAGACTGTTAAATATATTTCATGCTTACGTCATACGATGTCCTTTGAGACATTTGCCGCATTGGGTAGCTCATTCAAAACATCGCTAATATCGCAAATTTCGCTTGTCCTTTGGCTCAGAAGTCGCCATTGCGCATGCTCTGTAGCGGGAAGATGGCCATGTTTGTTGTAATTACGTGATAATACTACTGTATACGAAAATTAACAGGAAGAAGATAGAAGAATAAGTTTTACCTACACGATGTTGGGTAGAGAGATTATTGTGTGAATTTACGCAAGTGGTGTTAACTTTATTAAAATGTCCTCTTACATAATTGAAGATAGGGCTGATTGCGACGCAGGTGCACAGTGTTTCCTGGCGCTGTATGACGTCATAGAGCTGTGGGAAATGTGTGGGGGCAAGATAAGGTAATCCAGGTGATGTCAGTTCCTCTCAAAACCATTCCCTTGCTTGCCTCTCACACTTACGCCCACATAAATAATATTCATTAATCAGCTAAACTCGAGTAATTCAATTTTCAGTATACTAAGTAGCGGAAGTGCTCTAATCGAATCAAAATTTCGATGTCGAGATTTCACCGAAAATATGTTTTGAGGTCCCAGGAATACACAAAAAAGCATTTTTAGAAAAAGGTCCGTGTGTGTGCGTCTGTCAGTCTGTGGACAGCATAACTCAAAAACTAAAAGTCGGTTAAAAACCAAAGTTAGTATTTAAGTTTAATGTCTTTCAAGGATGCGACACGAAGATTTTGAAGAAAATAGCCTCACCCTAAACTACCCTTTACATGGAAACTTTTTCGAAAATTTTGATTTTCTTGAAAATGGCTCTAATGATTTTTATTAAAATGCCATATGTTTGAGATATTTTCATGACAAATGAAATGTATATCTTGAATTTTCTGGCTATAGCCGCTGTAGTCGTATTTACTCTGGACGACTTTTGCATAACTGGTAAACCGTTAGAGATAGAGAAAATCTTACTATACAAAAAATGTAGATCTTGCTAAAATACACAATTTATGTCTCAATAAATTTTTTTGTAGAGTGAACCATTTCGGAGATATTCCTCGTTATTTGTGTAGGTTTTGGAGAACTTATACTTCTGTCAAATGGAACATCGCTATTCATTGTATATATGTTAAGCGTGCAAAGAGAACGGAGTTTGAAGGCTTTAAAACATTTGACTATCGCTCAAAGTCTACTGTATTCCCATATTCCCCTTGTACCTACAAGGAAATAAGCAATAAGATAATTTGTACAAATGTTTATCTCAACTAACACGAAGAAGATATAGGAATAAGAGTTTGTAAGATTATTTACCTTGCAATATGGGTGTTGAACTCTTCAGTAAGTGTGTAGCCGATGAAGTGAAAAATCTCAAATCGACAAAAGCTAACATTTCCTAGGAGAAGGTTGCTGTGAAAGTGTCGTTTTGCTTCACGTCACAAGAATGATAAACAAAGGAAGAGCTGCTTCTGCAGTTAAGGTAGTAGCGTTTTCCAACTAGCAAAGAGCTTACACACTTTCTTTGTACCACCAGTGTTCAAAGAAACGCGCGCATATTTGAGTGTTTTTGCAACTCTCATACACACACACACACACACATACACACACACACACACACACACACACACACAAACTCCGCTTAGCCGAGACGCACAGATAACAAAGTAAAAACGAAATAACAACAAACGTGTTCAACTCACACTACTTTCTCTACTCACTCTTGACGGATAAACATTTGTAGAAACGTAGAGAATACAGCAGATTTTAAGTGATATTCCAATCGTTTAAGACCTAGTCGCTATGTGATGCTTCTGTTATTACATTTTCTTTGTATGCCCAGCTGATAAAATATGTGATGTGTTACACTCACATGACTTTCTCTACTCTTGTACTAACCATTCTTACAAACTCTTATTCCTATATCTTCTTCGTGTTAGTTGAAGTAAATATTTGTACAAATTATCTTATTGCTTATTTCCTTGTAGGTACAAGGGGAATATTAGAATACAGTACGCTTTGAGCAATAGTCAAATCTTTTAAAGCTTTCAAAGCCATTTCACCAAAGTTTTTAGTTTTCCGAAACTCACACACATAACAAGGAATATCTCCGAAATGGTTCACCCTACAAGAAAATTTATTTCGACATAAATTGTGTATTTTAGCAAGATCTACATTTTTTGTAGTAAGATTTGGTCTATCTCTTACGGTTTACCAGTTATGCAAAAGTCATCCAGAGTAAACAGGACCACTAGGGCTGTAGCCAGAAAATTCAAGAAATATATTTAATTTGTCATAAAAATATCTCAATTATATGACATTTTAATCAAAATCGTTAATTTTAAAGAAAATAAAAATTTTCGAAAATTTTTCCATGTAAGGGTAGTTTAGGGTGGAGCCATTTTGTTGAAAATCTTTGTGTTGCATTCTTGAAAGACATGAAACTTAAATACCAAGTTTAGTTTTTAACCGACTTTTCGTTTTTGAGCTATACTGTTCACAGACTGACACACTTAGGCGCGCGCGTACCTTTTTTTGAAAATACTTTTTTTTTTTTTTTTTTGATTTAGGGGGTCTTTAAACATATTTCCGGTGAAATCTTGATATAGAATTTTTGGCTGGAATACAATACTTCCTCTACTTACGTTGTAGAGAAAGTTAAAAAATATTTGTAGTTCTGCCATAATGAGTATGCACTTGATTTTCAGAAAATGTTTTTTAGTCTGTCCTTTTACACTATTTCTGGTGAAATTTGGGCTTTATTTTTGTATGAAATACAATAGTATAAGTTACTGTGTCTTATTTTTCCAAATACTACTTTTGAAAATATTTTGAGTCGGGCACGGCGTACAACAAAGGACGGTCAGGGCTAAGCTACATACCAGGGCAAGGAAGAAATAAAGTCGCTCATGTTCAGCTGCCTCGCGCGACTGTTTGTGTATACGCGACTAACAACAATGAGCGCGGCTCTTAAAGGATTGCTGGAACCTTCGAGAGGCATCCGGCACCCGGCGTGTTTGTAGAACTCGAGAAAGGTACAAGTTACGTCATCATCACGAGGAAACAGCGCAGGAGAGAATTAGTTACAGACACGAGTTGATCAGTGTGTCAGTGTGTGAAAAAAGGACTGAGTCAAGGTTACACAAGAAAACAGTTGTGAGTTGTCATAACACGAAGAACTGTAACCTGTTAGAAGAAACTGTGTATTTCTGCAAACATTTTAGACGACAATAAAGAAAAGTAATTGGACTGGATTCGTCGAATTACCATTTTCTTATAATACTCCCCCGAGAAAGTCCGGGTTCGGAAGATTCCTTTGTCGTTGTATAGCTCCAAATCTGGTAGGATATTTCTCAAGTGGTAAAGGCGTTTAAAAAACCAGGGCTCTCTGCACACAAGCCGTGATTTGCGGTTTTAAAATCGGCTTAGCACAAGTGGAGATGGCGGTGCAGCCACTATAATGATTATGGTTCTCAAAACAAGTAACTGACCTCGTATTTAAAGCCTAGTTTTTAATCTCCATCTAGGAGACGTTAAATGCAAGTCTTTGTTAACTTTGTATGGTCTAATGAATTAAGGATGCGACACGAGGATTTTGAAGAAAATGCCTCCACCCTAAACTACCCTTTGTGAATGGCTCTAATGGGTGGAATGAACCCAGTTTTAAACTTACCCCACATTCACAGACACGCTACAGAGCTGGGCTTGTGATAAAGCTCTGACGTTTCTTGGAGAGACTTGTGAAGGATTGAATTTAACAAAAAGCTGATTGTACACGAGCAGTTTTAAAGATCGCGTGGTGGTAAATGAGGTTAGGTAATTCTATAACAGTTTTCCCAGCCAGACAGCCATGCCAACCATAAACCACAGTGTTAGTTCCACACACAAAGTTTACCTCAGCATCCGGCGATGTGGTTGGTAAACCTGCTATTGACAGCTATATTCAAACTTTGAGACACGTACTTTAAATTGAATAACTTACCAACTCCGTGTACACGCGCCTTAATATCATACTGACAACTCCGTCATGCTATAGTGAAAAAAATTACACTTTTGCTATTATTACGTTCATTATTATTATTATTATTATTATTATTATTATTATTATTATTATTATTATTATTATTATTATTATTATTATTATTATTATTATTATTATTATTATTATTATTATTATTATTATTATTATTATTATTATATTTACGTACAATAACTAGTAAAAGGTGTTGTGTCTACCCAAAAATATCACATCGAGATTCAGTTGAAATGTTTTGAAAAACTTTGAAACAATGACTCAAGAGAATCCCTTCACCCTAAACTACCCTTTAGTACCTGCATGAATCTTTTGTGGAAAATTATAATTTTCTCAAAATTGGATGAAATAATTTTCATTAAAATACCGCATATTTAAGATATTTTCATCACAAATAAAATATATACCTTGAATTTTTACTTTCTCTACTGGTAAGTAGAGGAAGTATTGTATTCCACCCAAAAATTTGATGTCGATATTTCACCGGAAATATATGTTTTGAGACCCCCTGAATCCAAACAAAAAAAGCATTTTGAGAAAAAGGTCCGCGTGTGTGTCGGTCTGTCAGTCTGTGGACAGCATAGCTCAAAAACGAAAAATCGCTTGAAAACCAAAATTGGTATTTAAGTTTAATGTGTTTCAAGGATGCGACACCAGGATTTTGAAGAAAATAGCCCCACTCTAAACTACCCTTTACATGGAAAATTTTTCAAAAATTTTGATTTTCTTGAAAATGGCTCTAACGATTTTGATTAAAATGTGATATATTTGAGATATTTTGATGACAAATGAAATGTATATCTTGAATTTTCTGGCTATAGCCCCTGTAGTCGTATTTACTCTGGACGACTTTTGCATAACTGGTAAACCGTTAGAGATAGACCAAATCTTACTATACAAAAAATGTAGATCTTGCTAAAACACACAATTTATGTCTCAATAAATTTTCTTGTAGGGTGAACCATTTCGGAGATATTCCTTGTTATGTGTACGAGTTTCAGAAAACTTAGAACTTTCGTGAAATGGATCATCGTTGTTCATTTTTTTATATGTTAAGTATGCAAAGACAAAAAAATCTCAAAGCTTTAAAACATTTGACTATCGCACAAAGTCTGCTGTATTCTAATATTCCCCTTGTACCTACAAGGAAATAAGCAATAAGATAATTTGTACAGATGTTTATCTCAACTAACACGAAGAAGATACAGGAATAAGAATGGTTAGTACAAGAGTAGAGAAAGTCATGTGAGTGCAACACATCAGATTTTTTGGTAATAATTTCTGAAGTCCTCTTTATTCTGAAGAACTTTTGTATAACTGATAAACTATAACAGACAGACAGAATCTTAGTGCATAAGAACTGTACATATGGTTAAAACACACAATTTATGTGCATTATAATTTTTTCGTAGAGTTAAACCTTACCGAGATATTTCTCATTTGTCTGAATTTTCGAACAGTTACTCATTTCTCAAATAGAAAGTCGTTATTCATTTTATATCTCTTGGCCATACGAAGAAAGTTAATTTCAAAGCCATCAAATAGCGACCAGCTCATAAAATATTTGACTCAGTCAAAGTCTCGTATTATTTTTGCACCTGCAAGAAAATTAGTAATTAGATAATGTGTACAAATGTGTATCTCTATTAACATGGGGGTTGAGAGTTTAAGAAGAATAGGAAATAATGCTTGTTGAAGAAAAAAGTGCTATTCTGGAGGCAAGGGTCGAACCCAGGACCTCAGAGAGGTGATAGTTAAAAAGCTAATCTAATTATGTGGTAAAAGGAACGCGAGTGTCGCTGTAGACAGTTTCCAAACGCTCTGCTGATCTGCCACAATACAGCGGATTTGAAGCATGGCTGATTCCTTTGTTTCAGTTCATTAAACCGTGATTTTAGTAACTAAATAGTGTAAACTTGATGGGTGTTGGTGTTCTGCCGGCCGGCCGCCGAGAACTAGGGAAAGAAGCGCTCATTCGTACATCACAACACTGAACAAGAAACGGCTAGCTACAAATGAGCAACGCTAGAAAACAAAGACATTTTGATTATGAGTGTCTAATCTTTATGGATTATATAACTCAATAACAATTGGCGGAAGGCGATCTTTTGTGTTTATGTCCCTGACGGGGCACCCACCCGGGGATGAGGTGAATGGATCCTAAGGGCGACTGGAACTTTGGCACGACATATATTCCCAGTTAGAAGCACCCCGGCCGAGGGTGGCTTAGCTCCCCTCCCCCGTGTTATATTCATTTACACCCTGTATATGAATAATATTGTTTGTAGAAGAGTTAGTTTATCTTTATCTTTAGGCAACGTTTAGTTTACATGAGAGAAAATGTAGATAATGGAAATGACTAACCTACGGAGGCCCGGAAACCAGTGACTCACCTTCCAGTCCGGTAGACGGGATTTCCAGAACGCGTTCTTTCCCCCTGCCATGCTGCGACGCTCGCCGACGACTCCAACCCTAAACAGTTAGTAGAGCTTTCCACCAGAAGAAAGGAAAAACAAAGGCGAAAGAAAGATAATTTTCGAATTTTTGTTAAAAACACAATAGGACCTATCCCTTAAGTGAAAACTGCAGAAGATTTACCTTTGAAAGTGTACACGGAAGTGCACTCCAATGATAATTCTATAATCGCAAAAACATATCATAAAAAAGAAACGGACTAATAAAAAACGTAGATAAATGAACATAAAGTTGTTAAGTAAAGCCTTTAAAATTAGTTTTAAAAACGTTGTATGATTTCATCCGCGCCTTTCTATGATAGCGGCAAGTGCCGAGGATGCGCACCAGCATGGATGTCCATACTTGTCTCTTTGGAGAGAGACTATACCCCACTCCACTCCTCGTCGGTAAGATACACAGTAAGTATCCAGTGACGGACACAAATAGGCGACTGCTTGGTCGTTTCTAAGTCATAACTTGAATTTTCTGGTAATGTTCTCTTCATTCTGAATGATTTTTGCATAAATAGTAAAAGCTTACTGAATAAAAACTGTGAATCTGGTTAAAACACAATTTATGTCAAATACTTCTTATTTTCCTTTGAGCGGCACATTTCCGAGGTATTCTTTGTTGTTTGTTTGAATTCGCCAATATACTTTTTTCAAATAGGGATATGTTATTTGTTCCTTTTTTTATCTCTTGGCCTTGCAAAAAGATATATCTTCTAGGGCCATACCGTAGTGGAAGGAGGTAAACGCAATCTCCCCTCTTTCGCAGAAGTTGGACCTCGCTGCTGTTTTACATCTACTGCTCATAATACTTCAAAATCCAGAGATCACCGTTCTGTCTCTCAAGTGGCGAGCGGTTTTTCATCTTTCCCCCATATGCTACAGTCAGGGAAGTATGAATATATGATTCAATATTTCAACGACCTTTTCACCCATGAATCAAGTGACCAAATCGGGACACAAGTTCTGAAGCAATTACACTTGACTCTCCTAGCAGTTACATTGCTCTCATTTCACTCGGCGTTCACTTCGTTTTGTTCATTTATCACTGTTTAATGAAATTCATTTAGTGTGGAATTGCATTTGGACATAAATTGTGTGTTTTAGAGAGATCTACAGTTTTGTATAGTAAGATTTGGTCTATCTCTTAGGGTTTGTCAGCTCTGGAATGCATTTTGGGATAAGTAACTTACTCGTACAGTTCGCACTTAGACAATAGCTTTTTGTAATACTTGAAAACCCTGTAAAAATCAATAAGAAATCAAAATTGCTTTTCCATATTTCACGTATCATTAAGAAAAATGAATTGTCTATGTAAACAAATGAAAAGCCACATCTAAATTATGTTGGCAGAGCCTTCTTCTCCACTCTTTTGTTAATGAATTTCGCAATACATTCTTGACTTGAAGTAGCACATATTTTGTTTTCTAGGTTATGTAGCCGAACTGAATCTTCCGACTTTTGATAGTTATTATCAAGCAGTAAAATGTTATAAAAATGAACGATATTGCTATTGAAGAAGCTGCGGATCTGCATGTGCATCAGTTTTACCAGCCAATGCTTTCTGAAAGTGGTGCTTTGATAAGAATGTTAACAGTTATACCAGTGAGACAGTTCATTGGCACATTTTTCTCTACATTTACTACTAACCTAAGAGTAGCATTTTTCAGGTTGGCTAGTACATTCAACTAGGTTAGCCACAGGAAAGATGACGCACAATGGGCGGAACGAATGCTGTAACGCGGTAACGAATGCTATTATCAGAACTGACTTCAAATACTTTCTGCAACGCTAATAATGTCACTTTTCTAGGTCAGTAGGTCACGCATTGAGCTGTGAAGCAAACGTCTATGTAACAGGCGTTGTTCATGTTGCAAGCAGTTACGACCATGCAAAAACCATCAGCTGTAAACTATGAGATTGATTGGTGGGAAGTTAAAAAGAAGCAAAACACCGAAATGGATACATATTAAGGGAATGTTTAAGAAAATATCTTCACTTACACTCCATTGTGATTTAATTTGGTGACAATACATTATTTCGCTTAAACGGTTAGACGCTGGCTTACTGATCCCAAGGTCGCGGGTTCAAACACGGCCCAGGCCGATGGTTTTTAAGTGTGCTTAAAAACGACAGCTCCATGTCAGTAGATTTACTGGCATGTAAAAGAACTCCTGCAGGACAAAATTCCGGCACACCGGCGACGCTGATGTGATCCTGGCAATTGACAGCGTCGTTAAACAACAAAATATTTTTTTACACAAAATATTGCTATACAAAACTGTAAATATCGTTAAAACGTACAATTTATGTCAAATAAAAATTGCTGTAGCGTTAAACATTTCTGAGATATTGTTTGTTTCAAATTTGAAGTTATTTTATGTCTTGGTGATGCAAACAGAACAGAATTTCAAAGCCGTTACATAGCAACCAGTTCTTAATGCATTTGATTATTACTTATATTCATATTCCCTTTGTACCTACAAGAAAACTAGCAATAAGAGGGCAGTAAAGGACAATCAAAAGATGTTTATTGGGTTGTCTAAGCATTAGGCGTCATCCAGGCTTTGTTTGAATCTTACCTTTCTTGCCACGGTTGGTCAATTTAAAAAACATCAGTTACATTGAAAATCCAATCATTTCTTTTAATTTTCTATACTATATAACTGTAATAAATAGAGAAAAATTATTGCATTTGAGCCAAAATTCAATACCAAGATTGCACTAAAATAGGTAAATTCCTCAATAAAAAAAAAAAAGTTTTAAAAACCACAGCCGTGTCTGAGTGCATCTGTGTGTTTGGTGTGCCCTTTTCATTGACATATTTTTTGCAAAATATCCCCAAGGATTGTTTAAAATACAACCTTTGTTTGATTTTTACTTGAAAAATGCAATGTACCTATATGCTGAATTTTCTGGAAGTAGTCTCTGAAGTCCTCTTCTAATTTGTATAATTAGTAAAGTACAAGAGATAGACCAAATATTTATATTTCGTTAAAATACAATTTGTGTCAAATAAAAATTGCTGTGGCGTTAACCATTTCCGAAATTATTTCTTGTTTATTGGTTAAAATTTCCCAAAACACACTTTTCTCAAAATGTGCTTTTTCCCCTCCCATTCGTGTAAAGAGAACCGAATTTCAAAACCATTAGATAGTAACCAGCTCTTAAAACATGTTACTATCACTTAAACCCTTCTGTGTTCCCATATTCTCCTTGTACCTACAAGAAAATTACTAATTATACAAATGTTTATCTGTATTAAAGTCTTAGAAATTCGAAGCCATCACATAGTGACCTGATTTACAGAGAATGTGGGAGATAGCTAATACAACGGTGTTTGTTGTGTTGCCTAAGCACTAGGGGTAATGCAGGTTTGGGCTGAACCTTACCTTTCTTCACACCTTCCCACGTTGTTACGGTTGGAGTAGACCTTTGCAGGCGTCGAACCCCAGACGTTCACACACACATGCACACGTCACACACGAACTCGCAGGGAGATGTTGGCTGGGGTAGCTCGTGGGCACGACTGAGCAGCATCCGCCGCTGTGCAGGGGGGCGAGAGGAGGGGGCGAGGGGGGGGGGTACACGGGGTGTGTCGGCGGCAACGGCGCCGATCCACTCCGCTCCACTCCACCTGTTTATTGTCCTATCTCATCTCATCTCCAGTTAGACCTACTTATTATCTACAACAATTCCCTTCTCTTCACTCAGCCAAGACTCAAAAAATGAATAACGACCTTCCATTTCACAAAAGTTGAACTATTACAAAACCCAAGTTGAGATAAACATTTGCAAAAATTATTACAACTAATATCATTAGACCTAACCGATAGATTCTCGAGTGGAACTACGCTATTTCATAATTAAAATATGAATTTAAATTCTATATCGCAAACATAACCTCAAATGGGTAAATTCAGTTCCTTTGGAGCAGTTCGGCTTACCAACTGAGGAAACCGAAACACAAGAATTACACTATTTCCACCTCCTCTTGCTGTTATAAGAGAAATCCAGTTTATAATCTCAAATAAACCTCACTTATTTGTAACATTAACAAAGAACTATTCTAATTGTCAAAAGAACAATTGTTAATACTTAGTGATATCACGAGAGTGTTCATATGATGATAACATGACATTATCCCAAATATGAAAATCTTTAGAGTATTCCACGAAATAATTAATAATTCATTTATTTAATATTAATAGTGATTTAAAAGTACACAACTTAGAACAACATTCATGCATTTTAATTAAGATTTATTTGACAGTTGGCATTACTAGTAATTCAGTAGACTGTGAAAACAACAGTAATTTTATCGTTTAATGAGTTGATGAATATAAATGAACGTTAATAAGCTATTCATTACAGGTAGGTCTGCCATATTTAAAATAACACTTGCTCGACTTTGCCTCTTCAATTAAAATGTCATTACCCTCACTAAAATATTCACCAAATCTTTTATCTGCTATTTTTAATGTTTATCTGTATTAACATGAACATAAAGGAATAAGAGTTTGTAAGAATGGTTAGTACAAGAGTAGAGAAAGTCATGTGAGTGTAACACATCAGATTTTTATATCTCTATTCCAGTCTGCAAACACGATTTTTCACTTCTAGTTCTTGTCTGTAATATTAGGATGTCTTTTTCCAGTTACAAGTCAATATAGCGTACAAACAGAACTTCATTGCTTTTTGAAAACTTTAAAATGTATGTAATTTGCTACTGTAATTCTTCTTTTTGATCGCCCTTCAAAATGTGACATTTAATTCTGTGCAGAGAAGAGAGTTAGCTCTGGATTCAGCAATTCATTTCCAAATGCAACAGTACAATTAATATTATTGAGTGCTAAATTTTTGAATTGGATTTTCAATATAATGTTAATTACACAGCCCTAACCTTTTTAAGATTTCGAAAGTGCGCCCCAAAAGTTAGGTCATATCTATTGTCATATTTTGTACTTTTTTTCGGTCATGAGTACTTGCATATTTAGGTCATAAACTTCCGGGCCCTGGTCATAAGTAATGCAACAAGAGGTTATGTTATTCCGAAAAAAATTGCGAGCGAGTGCAAGTCATTGGTGATTTTGTCTAAGGAATAACAAGCTCGAGCTAGATTTGGTTTGTATTTTATGGAATAATACAAGAGTAGAATTTACTAAAACTCTAAAAACTAACTACTTATGGAATATATTAAATAACCTTAGTTGTGTTTTTGTCAAGCAAAGCCTTCTGGGGTTTAATAGACCATTATAAATATCATATCTTCACTGTTTTATCTCTTTGGAACTATACACAATGAAGCTGTAGTTTCAACAGTCGTAAGGTTATATTTCTCTTAGTGTTTCCTGGTTTAGAATTTTATATTATTTCATCTACTTCTTCAAATAGTTTCCATTGTTGCACTGTTTCTATGCACACTAATTGTACTGTATCGATAGTTTGGTCAAAGAAGTTATGTGCGAAGATGTTTAATTACGAATTTGTGTTGGAAACAATGACTGGAAGGCGTAAAGCATCAGGATGCCGACGATTATCGTGCCAAGGATATTGCATTATGTAATCTTTTATGTAACATTCGTTTAATATATGTTACTATTTATAATTCAGCGTTACGAAATGTTACACTTATGCAACGTGAGCACACTCTCCAATATCCATAATATCATGGATGTATTCCAACACGTTAATGGATTACATAACCTAATTAACGTTTTCGATACATTAAGGTAATTAAAGGTATTTGTATATAAATAGTCAACTGTTGTAAAATTCATGGAGGGCAAACTTTTTCTGCAATTACATAATTTTTTTTAAATTTATTTATTATTTGAAGTCGCTTCAACATAAAAGTCATATCGCGACTAAACATTGAGGGAAAAAAGGAGGAAACAAATCATGAAGTTTACATTGAATTTAAACAATTACATAATTGAATTATCAGATTATTCTTTTGTTTAGTTGTTCAGTCACTGTCGCCAACTGTATCCCATAAGTCGCTGAAAAACAATTTATTACATATTGCAACTGTGTTTTTAACAATTGTTCTTCTAATAAGTAATTTATTTTTCAAGAGCAACGTTTATGTGTTAATGTTAAATATAAAGTGGGATTTATTTGAGATTATAAATTGGATTTCTGTTATAACAACAAGAGAAGTCGAAATACGCGTAATTCCTGGATTTAGTTTTCCTCAATTGGGAGTGCTGAGTAAGTTGAACTACACTCGAAGTGAGTATATTTTAGGTTATTTTTATACATTTAACATCTTCTGGTCAGATCTTTGCTAGGTATATAGTATTTAAATGCAGATGTTATTTATGAAATAGTGATATAAATATAACTGGACGGTCTCACTCTTACTTCACTCGAGAATCTATCGGTTACTCACACATCTTACATTACTTGTAATTCAATCCAAAAGCAACGATTAAGCGCATATAATTTGTCCCTTGGCAACACTTAGTTACAGATAAAATAAGATGCAACTTTTAAGACAAGACACTTCGATTTGATTCATATTCGTTAGAAGAAAGAAGACGCAATTCTACTTGATTTATCAAATTCTACGAGAACTTACTTCAATAAATACACTATTGTTATAATTATGTACTTTGGGAAGACTTGAAGATATTGGAAGTGCAACATGTAATTTCGCATTTTTATGAGAGGTATGTAATACAAATTAATCTATCTAGAGTGAAGCTGTTTGTGTGTTGTGTTTATTATGTAATAATTAGTTGTTGTTCTGTACCTGCATATCGTGAGAGATGTGTGTACTTTAAATATAAAACATCGATAGCAGGTTAGAGACATTGGACTCATATTCCATTTCTGTGGTACTAGATCTCACCTCCCGAACCAGAACGCTTGCATCTCTTAATGAAACGTAACCTATAAACACTATTTATTGAAATTTTCACTCTTCAATTACTTCCATCAAACTCTGTTATCAGTTTTAAGGGATTGTTACAATTAAATTTATACAAACCGTGCAAATTTTGACATATGTTAAATGGTTAAAATGATTTTCATTTTAAAATTTCAGATTTTTGGAAATTATTTTTCCACCACATTCAGTTTTTCAACATGTTCTACAGGATACGGATTTCATTCAATTATTCTGAAATTTGTCTTTCAAACTCTCAAAACGCAAGCAATTAAACTTCTCGTGTTTCCCCCCCCCCCCCCCCCCTTTCAAACTGTTTTAGAGTTACTAATTTTTAAGACACATACAACTACTAATTTCAAGTGACAGAATTTAAAATAGATATTCTTGTGAACTAATGTACTAAAATAAAATTATGTAAACTCTGATGCCGAAATTATTGGGATATAGATAAATAATTGAACTAAACAATTTCCATTTGTTACTCCGAAAGAATAAGAAGTTAGGAAATAAAATATGACATTAAAATTCGGTTCTTTTCGCATAGTCAAGAGATAAAAATGAATAACGGCCTGCCATTTGAGAACGGTCTATAAGTATTGCAAAATTGTGACAAATCACAGGAAATATCTCCGAAGTGGTTTGCTGCACGAAGATCATTTAACCTAAATTGTGTGTTTTAACGAAATCTGCAGTTTTATGTTGTAATATTTTGTCTATCTCTTACAGTTTATTAGTTAGAATGAAGACTTCAGATAATATTCACAGAATACTCGATATATATTTCATTTGTCATGAAGAAAGTGAGTGTTACTTGAAGCCTGTGTAATCTAAGGCAATATCTGCGTGGTGTTTGTTGAAACAATCTGGTTAATTTCGTGCTGTAGTGTTGGAATGGTTGGAGATTCAGAATCTCGGTTATAATTTAGTAAAGTGCGCCGCTAGGTGTCAGTTAAATCTGTTGCGAGCTAGATAATAGCGGCATCGTTCCAAACACTAACAACACATCCCACCCAGCGGGGTAACGTATTCCGGAGATCACAGTTCGATCCCCAATAACCCATCGACCAGATCTAACCATTTTTTAATGTTTTTTCGCCTCTTCTTTACGTTTTCTTTTCAGTGCGGACAGTTTTCATAGCTTTTACATCATTTATAAATTCAGAGCTTGTTAAAAAAATCTGAAGTGTTGCACTCACATGACTTTCCCTACTCACTCTTGTACAAACTATTCTTACGAACACTCATTCCTCTATCTACGTCATAATAATAGAGATAAACATTTGCAAAAATTATCTTATTGTTAATTTTCACACAAATAACAAAGAATATCTCCGAAATGGTTCACTTCACAAAAAACGCACTTAGAGATGATTTGTGTTCCAAGGAGATGTACACTTTTTATAGTAAGGTTATAGTCACGAAGTTCAAATTTCCTTTGTTATAAAAATATCTTATGGCATTTTAATGAAAATCTCTGGAGCCGTTTTCGAGAACATCAAAATTCTCCATGTAAAGGGTAGTTTAGGGTGGAGACATTTTCTTCAAAATCTTCGTGTCGCATCCTTGAAAGATATTAAACTTAAATACCAACTTTGGTTTTTAACCGACTTTTCGTTTTTGAATTATGCTGTCCACAGACTGACACACACACACACACACACACACACACACACACACACACACACACACACACACACACACACACACACACACACGGACCGTTTTCTATAAATGCCTTTTTTGGATTCAGGGGGTTTCAAAACATATTTCCGGTGAAATCTCTACATTGAAAATTTTGGTCCAGAACAATACTCCCCATACTTATTGTATTCCACCCGAAATTAATGTCGAGATTTCACCGGAAAAATATGTTTTGAGGCCCCTGTATCCAAAAATGCATTTTTAGAAAAAGGTCCCGGCGCGCGTGTGTGTATGTGGACAGCATAATTCAAAAACGAAAAGTCGGTTAAAAACCAAAGTTGTATTTAAGTTTAACATCTTTCAAGGATGCGACACGAAAATCCTGAAGAAAATTGCTCCACCCTAAACTACCCTTTACATGGAAAATTTTTCGAAAATTTTTATTTTCTCGAAAATGACTCTAGAGATTTTCATTAAAATGCCATAAGATATTTTTATGACAAATGAAATGTATATTTTGAGTTTTCTGTCTCTAGCCCATGTATTTCTGTTTACTCTTGATGACTTTTGCATAACTGGTAAACCGTAACACACAGACCAAGTCTTACTGTACAAAAATTTAGGTATCGTTAAAACACACAGTTTATGTCTAAATAAATTTGTTCTGGGGTGAAGCATTTTAGAGATTTTCCTTGTTGTTTGTGTGAGTGTAACACATCAGATTTGTGTTCTGTTTTAACCGCCTCTAGTGCTAAACTCCAAAAGCTAGCTGGGTTTTCGCTGCAGAAATCTGAAAGTTGTTGGTTCGCTCGGAGTAGGTATTTCATAATTTGAGTCGACAGCAAATCACATTTATATCTAGGTACATGGAGGTCGACCAGGAAATCGATTCCTCGCGACAGTTCGGTCTGAATGGCTCGTTAAGCGCATTAAGGTAGCGAATACGTCACAGGTCTGTACGCATCACAACATTGGCCGGTCATTGGGTACATACCTGCCTGCTATAACGCTGTCCGGCTCAAACACACATACCTTTTGATTCTGAACGACTTTTGTATGAGTAACAAACCGCAAGATAGAAACAAAATCTTACTACACAAATATTTACATCTCGTTAAAACACACAATTTGTGTCAAGCACGTTTTTCGATGGAGTTAACCGTTACCAAGGTATTCTTTGTTATCTGTCTATATTTTCCAATGCGGTCTTGTTAAATGGAAATTCTTTATTCAGTTTTTCATTCCTAGCCTGTACAAAGAGAACGGAATGCTAAAGTTATCATACAACGACCGCTTTAAAACATTTGACTATCGCTTAAAGTCTACTGTATTCCCATATTCCCCTTGTATCTGCAAGAAAATTAGTAATAAGATAATTTCTGCAAAGTTTATATCTGTTAACATGAAGATATAGGAATAAGAGTTTGTAAGAATGTTGGTACACGAGTAGAGAAAGCCATGTGAGTGCAACATATCAGATTTTTTAGATTTAGAGGAGGTAAAAGTGTTGAAGGTTTGGAGGTTTGTCGTTGGTAGGTATGTGCAGAATTTGACTCCTTTAAGACGTTGCTACGTAGCGGAGATATCGGATTATGTCGCGAGAACAGACAGATGGGGAAGTTTCTGCATCAACGGTTGCCAACACTGCCTGGCTTTCTGACAGTCCGCGTACCCACACCGCAGTTCATTGCGTCACTACAAACATTTGCCAGCACATATAGTTCTGCTTTTCGCCACTTGGGCGCCACTGTAGACACTGATGTATTTAAGTTATACATCTTGTAAGGATGTGAGCCGATTTTTTTTAACTATCCTTTAAAACGGTAAATTTTCCAAAAAAAAAAAAAAAGTTGTTTTGATTAAACTGCCATGTGTTTAAGATATGTTCATAACAAATGGAATGTATATCTAGAATTTTCTGGGAATGTCCTTTGTAATCCTGTTCATTCTGAATGACTTTTGCATAACTGGTAAAACACGCAATTTATGTCAAACGGCGTTTTTTGAGGCGTTAACCATCTATGAGAAATTCGATGTCATTCGTACAAATTTTCAAACTAGAATACGTTATTCATTTTTTTATCTCTAGGTTATGCAAAGAGAATGAAATTTCAAAGCCTTCATATAGCGACCACCTTTAAAACAGATAATTTGTACAAATGTTTATGTCAACTAACATGAAGTAGATAGAGTAATGGCTCTTCTCCTTAGCGAGCTGGTATCGCTGCTGGTTACCAAGCGTAAGACCCAGGTTCGATCCGTGGTACCGGCGTGGGATTTCCTCCCGCTGGGAGTCCTGGCCCGGGGTACACTCAGCCTCATTAGGTCCCAATTGAGGAGTTACTTGATTGAGAAGTGGCGGTCCCTGGCGGAGAAGACCTCATAACCAACTGGGAGAGACCAGGGCGCTGACCAAGAAGAAGAAGCAGAAGAAGAAGAAGAAGAAGAAGAAGAAGAAGAAAAAGAAGAAGAAAAAGAAGAAGGAGAAGAAGAAAAAGAAGAAGAAAAAGAAGGAGCAGAAGAAGAAAAAGAAGAAGAAGAAAAAGAAGAAGGAGCAGAAGAAGAAAAAGAAGAAGGAGCAGAAGAAGAAAAAGAAGAAGGAGCAGAAGAAGAAGAAAAAGAAAAAGGAGCAGAAGAAGAAGAAGAAAAAGAAGAAGAAGCAGAAAAAGAAGAAAAAGAAGAAGGAGCAGAAGAAAAAGAAGAAAAAGAAAAAGGAGCAGAAGAAGAAAAAGAAGAAAAAGAAAAAGGAGCAGAAGAAGAAAAAGAAGAAGCAGAAAAAGAAGAAGAAAAAGAAGAAGCAGAAGGAGCAGAAGAAGAAGAAGAAGGAGAAGAAGAGGAAGAAGGAGGAGGAGGAGAAGAAGAAGAAGAGGAAGAAGGAGAAGGAGAAGAAGAAGAAGAAGAAGAAGGAGGAGAAGAAGAAGAAGAAGAATAAGGAAAAGAAGAAGAATAAGGAAAAGAAGAAGAACAAGAAGAAGAAGGAGGAGAAGGAGAAGAAGAAGAAGAAGGAGGAGGAGGAAGAGGAGGAGAAGAAGAAGAAGAAGAAAGTACCCAGCCAATACAGTGTGTCCGAAGAACAGAGGAGGTCATGCTAGTACCAGAGGGTAGGGATATACTTTTTAGTACCAACATAAACAGCTGTTCTTTTTGTCCACTTTCTAAACACTCCTGGCTGAATCCTAACCCTTTTACAACGAAGTTTTGTGTACCCCTCTTTCTTTTCACTTGTGCTTTTTGACACATTAAAATTGCTTTTGCTTGCAGTGTATGGCTGGAACACCTGGCGTCTGTTCTTTAAAGGACCTCATGTCCTCTCTCGAGCGAAATTTAATATCTGCCTTTCTCCAGCGCAAGATGAATGCGAATAATATGATGTCGCTTCTTTTTTAAGACATCAACCAACTCAACATGCTTCCTTTTCTTTTCAGTCATTGGACACAGAAATGTATTACGCGCATGTGCAAAGAGTTGATAAATTAGAGCATACTATTATACAAAAAAGGATGTTGGTATGCATCAAGTTGATAAACTCAAACACAACTTGACCTTTCACCATAAAAATTGACACATCTAAGTGTTTTTAGCACGTATAAGTAATACAACTGAAAATCACATGCAAACAATTCCTATATTTAATTGTTTAATTTAATTACTATGTTTAATTGTTCCTTAGGCTGATTTAAATTACTCTCATGAAATCCAACTTAATGCAAGAAAAAGAAAAATGTTGACATTGACAAACTCTTAAGTTATGTCATGTTAATACTTTTTACACAAAAAAGAGAAAAAATTACCAAAAATGGGTGCTTACAAAAACACTGACTTAGCTTTCATTCTTGTACGAATCACCTGTAGAAATGTCTTATTATATATTTCCTTGTAGGTGCAATGACAATACAAAAAACATTAGACTTAAGAAGTTTTCTGCGTATAGTCTCATTACTTGTGCATAACTGGAAAACCGTAAGAGATAGACAAAGTAGGTGAGTCAGCCGCGCCTTAGTTTTTGGAAGGTAGGCCACCCATCAAACGCCATGTGAGCCTTAGTCCAGTTTTGCGCTTACTAAAACGTATTTCGTGACGTTCTTAGACTGACGAATGCGCAACAGCGGTTTAAGGGACAGAACGTACTCCTCGCTAAAGTACACCTCAAAAACATACGACTGGTTTACTGAGAGCGAGTTTCAGGTTTCCAGCCAATTTTACATACTTTTTATTAGAGTATACATAGCAGCGCAATCCAGTAAACGCCTTTGAAAAAACGGACCTATCATATGAGTACGTTGGCAATATCAGGTAAAAAGAAAATGGCGGATTCTTGTACTTAAGAGTCGGGTTGGCTGAAAAAAAAAATGACACGCGCCCTATCCACCATGGACCCGTACAGTCAAAACGCACAAATTACTGAACAACAGCTTATTTAAATCTTGACGTAAACTACTTGTCGTACAACTCAAATAATATGCATTTGCCATTTAATTAATAATATTAAAACGCCCAACAAAGGTTTAACACTGTCTTAAAGGACTGAACTCCGTTCGAAAAGTCGCGAGGTGGCAATAGCATAGCACCTGGCGTACTGCTTCTATGGCTGGAGCTCTAAGTGTGCTTTCAGTCAAGCCTCTAAATGACTGCATAGGATTATGAACATATTCTGTGCACTAACCCCCGCGACATGGGTTCGCGTCTCGACATTGTACATTTTTTTTTTTTCTGTTCAAAACTTGGAAACCAAATTCACAGTAATCTAATTTTAAAGTCTCTGAGAGTTTAGGATGCAATTTAAAACGTTTTTGATTGTCTGCACTTAGTAATGGAATAGGTATAATGATTTCTGCCCCGTTGGATTGGCATGATGCAGTGTGTTATTATGAATGCTGACTCCCTTCATTCTCCACGCGTATACTGTCGCACGATATCTTGTGCGGTTCCTTCACCAGGTATTCCCCAGACAAGTATGTTGATATGCCTTTGATCTAAGGAGAAGCAACAGCCAAAGTGCAAGCAACTCAAAATATCTCCCGGGAGAGATATCCTCATATGCAACAGTAGTATAAAGTAGAAATAAAACAATTACGAATTCAAATGATGACAGCTGTACACAGAATAATTGTTTAACCAACGTTATTTGTAAGCATTACACAGTAAAAGAATTAGTACATGCAGCGGATTCGAACCACCGTTACAGAAGATGGATGGCATACGAACCGTTACCTGGTAACTTGAAAGACAATAGAATACATCCATGTTAATACTTCGGTGGGACCTAGCATAGGGGCCAATGTTTTCATGTTAGAGTATAACATGCAGATTACATAAAACTGGAAAATAAGGGGCAGCTGACCCAACTGGTATAAAAATGTAAATCTCGTTAAAATACAATTTATATAAAATAAATTTTTATGACTAATCATTTTTGTTATTGTATTTTCAAATACAATAAGAAATCATTAGTTTCCTTCCTCCAGATTTTACAAATAGAGTGGAATTTCAAACCCATTACATAGCGACAAGCTCTTAAAAACAGCGAACTCGGAAGCAGCGCCAAGTATTTTACCGCTAGAACCAGTTCAACAAATGTTTATCTCTATTAACATAAAGTAGATAGTAGGAATAGTTTGTACAAGAGTGAGTAGGGAAAGTGATGTGAGTGCACACATGGAGGGTAGTAGCTATCGACCGGACCAAGTGAATAGGACCTTGGAGAGTGTGGTAGTTTACTGGGCCCAGAGTGAGTCCCAAGGGGCCCCGATATAACGAGCGGCGCGTGCAACAAGAAATATTTCACATCATCCCCTCGTTAATGGTAGGGGTGGGGGTGGGGGGCAGAGCCATTCTTCTTGCTATAGCATTCCTGTGATGGGGCGGACTCGAGAAATATGGACCTACGTATATGGAACACAAGAGAGTAATGGCAAGCCCGGAAATAGAACACTAAAAGTACCTACCTACGTATAACGAGAAACAATTTCAATTTTCTTCTCTGACCATTACCTGTTCACAAGTATTTCTTGTGTACAGTCTCTCCCGTTAATGCTATATGAACACAAGCACTGCTGAGAGGAAACAGCTTATTGCAATACCTACCCCAAAAAGCAATTGTCAGATTTTCCCCCCATTATGGCGTGGTCTGGCTATAGTTGGTGATATTCCATCCGTTAGGTTGCATTAGTGCCGCCAACTGTTCGTATAATATAACCATGGTAAAGTTACGGCCATAGTTGGTGTTATTGCATGTGTTATGTTGCCATAGAAGCCCGTGGTTTTGAACCCGTTGCACAGAAGTCAAACGATAGATTTTAAAACAACACTCTGTTTAAACGGCACACTGTTGACGCAATTGTATTACTCGTGTGTGCGTGGTAGTGTCTTGAATTGTTTTAGATCACACGCAGTTATAGTTACTGTTGTCATTTTTCTGTTCCAAACAGAGTATTGCATTAAATTACATATACAGGATGTCCCAAAGTTAGGCCGACAAACTTTGGCTACTGACAGACAATATTATTTTAAACACTTTTACTAAGGAAAGTTTTTTGCTGCGGTGCTTCATTTAAGCGCTAGACGAGTTAATGTCCTAGATGACTGCCTCCCAGCCAGTTTAAATATTTACGGCAAAATCAACAATGCAAATTAGTATTGCGTTTATCTTAGTAAGGCACGCAATCCTAACCCAAGAAACAAACACAGAACACATAAACAAAACACAAACATCGCATTGTTTACAGTTAATCAAATTAAATCAATTATTGGCAAATTCAAACAAATAAGAAATAATATCTCGGAAATGGTTCACTCAAAAGGAAAATAAAGTATTTGATAGGTATAAATTGTGTGTTTTAACGAGAACCGCATTTTTACTTTCTCTTCTATGCATTGTATTCTACCCAAAAATTTGATGTCGAGGTTTCACCGGAAATATGTTTTGAGGACCCCTGAAACCAAAAAAGCATTTTTAGAAAAAGGTCCGTGTGTGTGTGTGTGTAAGCAAAGATGGTATTTTAGTTTAGTATCTTTTAAGGATGTAACACGAAGACTTTGAAAAACATTCCTCCACCATAAACTACGCTTTACGTGGAAAAATGTTCGAAAATTTTGAATTTCTCGAAAATGGCTCTAAAGATTTTGATTAAATGCCATATGTTTGAGATAATATTATGGCAAATGAAATGTATATTCTGAATTTTCTGGCTATGGCCTATATAGTCCTGTTTACTGCTGATGACTTTTGCATAACTGGTAAACCGTAAGAGATAGACCACATCTTACTATAGAAAAAATGTAGATCTTGCTAAAATGTACAATTTATGCCCAAATAAATTTTTTTGAGGAATGAACTATTTCGGAGATATTCCTTGTTGTTTGTATGAGTTTTGGAATACGTTATTAATTTTTTTGTATCTTAACCACGCAAAGAGAACCAATTTCAAAACTTTAAAAGATCTGACTATTGCTCAAAGCCTACTGTATTCCCATATTCCCCTTGTACCTACAAGGAAATAAGCAATAAGATAATTTTTGCAAACGTCTATCTCAACTAACACGAAGAAGATATAGGAATAAGAGTTTGTCAGAATGGTTAGTACAAGAGTAGAGAAAGTCATGTGAGTGCAACACATTAGATTGTTTTAGTTTCTTTCTGTTCGTTTTTGTATTATAGTTAAATCTGTATAACTAAATTATATGCAGTAGAACACTGGGATTATCACTCTGGTAAACAGTGGGAATGGTTGGACATGCATGTTCATATTTCACACCGATAGGTCAATAAACAATGTCAAAGCATGTCTATCAGGGTTGCCAATGTTTAAAAGTAAAATTATTGTACTGGCCACTCAAAATTATATATTTGTATTCAAAATTATCGTGCATCATAAACCAAATGGTACAACAATAAATATATCAGCAAAACACTTATGTAAATGTAATAGTAATGATGTTTATGATTATCCACTTACAACTCAATCAGTATTACAACTTTAGCACTTATGTTTCTCACACTGTTCATCTTCCTCAACTGTTGCAGCTTTATACAAATTTGTAGAGATAAACTTTAACATCTCGGTGGCTTGCAGATTTTCGGATCCACCACATTCTTTCATAAGCTGAGACGACCGAATAAGTCTATTTACCATATCTAGCCCCAATCTGTTTCTAATTTTGGTTTTTATTAAACCTAGTTTGGAAGAAATTCTTTCACAAGAAACCCTTCTGTGGGGCAATGAAATCACTGATAATGCAATCTCTGTCAGTTCTTTGAAATCAGTACTTTCACCAAGGTGACATGTGTTTAATAACACTCTAGAAACTGTCAGGTTCAGGCATGTTCTTTATCTCACACGGAATGTCAGGTATCCCGAGTTTTCTCCATTGATCATCAACTTTGTGAATAGTGCCTTCATTGAGATTACCAGATCTGGGCACACTGACAACAAGAGGATAAAGGGTACGAGGATTAGTAGGATATGAAATGGTAGCCTTAAAGGCAGGAGACAGGCCATGAAGGCAAAAGTGGTGTCGCTATTTGTAATTAATTTCATTTCGCTGATGTGACAAACCAGTGAAAATGATATTTTGCCAGTATCAAAATTATACACACCCATAATTATTATATGGGTTGGTGTCTGTACTGCCACACTGAGAAGACCATGACATGGGCGAAATGTTGTGTTGAAATTTCTGTACCTCAGTAGGAATGATGTCATTCGTCACTATAGTCTTCCAGTCTGAGGGAACATATGGCAGGTGAAAAATCGCCCGTATCCTAGCCCACTGTCTACTAGGGTATTTGGACATGATGTGCAAAGTAACAGCTTTACTTCCTAGTCTACTTCTCCTTTGTAAGAAATCTTTTTCTACTCCTAAAAAGGGGATGTTGTAATTTGGCAGAAGTCAGTGCAACACGATCTACTGAAGTCTGAGATTGGAGACTTGTATTTACAAATAATGCCCTGCATTTGAGGTTAACAGTTACCTACTGTGTGTATTTTATTGTAAACCCAGTTTTGTAATTATTATTGAGTCTATTATACATTATTGTTAAACACAATCGTGTATATTGTGGACTATCAAAGCTATCACCAAATCCCATACCTAAAGTAAACTAGAAATTAATAAGCAATATTAATAATAATTGCAATACCAGCCAGTTTCCCTTATGGAGAATTAGTGCATGGGAAGGAATATGTCTTGTTCTCCACCACTGAACAGAGGAGAAAGAAGGACTTCGGAAGCTTGCTGTCGCAGCCTTCACTACAATGCAGGAAAAGAGGGAAAGAGAGATTTTTTTTGTAGTGTTTAACGCCTACTTTTACTACTACAGCAGTGCAGGCGGTGATACTGATGATACATAAAATGAAGATGGAGCACCAGTGGAATGAGATGGCGGGGGAAACCAGAGAACCCGGAGGAAACCTGCCCCAGCACCACTTCGTCCACCACAGATCCACATGCGGTTGCCTGGGATCGAAACCAGGCCACCTTGGTGAGAAGCAAATGGTCTAACCACTCAACTACGGTGCAGCCAGGAAAGAGACAGAGGTGAGGTGCAGAATGCAGGTATAAGCACGCCAAGGCTTCAAAATCATGTGACGCTACACCTACACAAACATCTCCAAAATGTGCTATATGTACACAACTGGCTGCATAGCAATAGCACATGGAGTTAAAAGCAAGAAAGAATATGTTTTTAATTGTTATGGTCCTCACAGTGTACCGAGACAGTTGCTAGTGCTACTGCTTCAAAATGGATGAACAATGTGCAGTAAATTAGTGAAACGACCGTACTTGCAGTTGAAATATGAGGATACATTAGTGATAGTAAAACAGAGAAGGCCTACTCCTACACTTGCAGTGTGAGCAGAAGCAAAAGAAACAAGAATACTTACAAGAGGTATTTTAATATAAATGATTATGATAAGTCACAATCCCAACATACGCCACTGGTTAAACAGGTTATTGAAATAAGCCTAGTATTTTTAGGTTAGTACTGTGTTTTTACCCACGTGGAAGTAGAAAACAATAAAGCACTGTATTAATAAACAAAGCAATGAGTTAATAGAAAAATCAATGATTTCTCAGCCATAGACCAATAGTTTTACGTAGTTCATTATTTACCAAACACTTTATTACGTTAAGTTGTCAATACTTTATTAATGCATGAAACAATACAGCTGCTGGTGTTAATGTTGGTATTACAAACTTCCTCAGTCACATTGTCAACAATGTCTCATTGGCCCAGATAAAGAAATATTAACTGCAACATTAAGGTTAGATTACATTAGATTCGGTTGCATTGAGCGAGTTCACAAGTAGCCATGGGGACCCGTCAACACTGAACAGTCAATGAACATAATTATACAGTATAGCATAAAATCACATTATAGGCACGCAATATGAGAAAGCAAAAATGCAAAGCAAGGTGACTGAGAAACAAAGTCAAATCTTCCCTGCAGTTATAAAACTAACATAATGTATGAGAGATGTAGAACTGATATTAAAAATGCAAATGCCACAGCCGGGACTTGAACCACAGAGCCTCCATTTACTAGGCGGGTGCTCTAACCATTAAGCTACTGTGGCAATCTGCCAGATTGACATTAACTTCTCAGTTCCAATCACCAATGTGATATTTGTCTCTGATGTGAGACTGCCTTTGTGCTTTACCAGGAGAAACACGAACTGGTTTGAGAATTCAATGTCATTCTAGCAGATTGCCACAGTAGCTTAATGGTTAGAGCACCTGCCTAGTAAGTGGAGGGCCTGTGGTCAAAACCCACCTGTGGCATAGAATTTTTATGTTCAAATTCTCCCTCTCAAACATCCCTTGTGTGTTAAAAACACCAACAGTAAGTTTGTTGGCATAAACAAATAATAATTAACATAATGTATATTTACAAATTCAAATTGAACTTTGTTTTAAACTTTCACTAGGCTTTTCCTGCCACGTCCCATTATTTAGTTATATAATCAGCAATGAATTGCATGTTTTCTTAGTTGTTGGCTAATGCTGGATTTCTGACAATGAAGTCATTAATCCTCTTGCTCTCCAATATTTTTAACTGATGGATGGGAAGGGCACTAGAAGTGGCCGGGCATATTTGAAGGTGGTCTCAATCCATTTCCTCTTGCAGATCACATAGAGGACAGAGTGGTGAAGAATATATCCCAATTCTGTTTAAATGTTTTGCCAGACAATCATGTCCTGTAATCAACCTGAAGGTTGCAACTGGTGTTTTTCGAGGATACTCAGGAATCACTGTTTGAATGTTTGGTAGTTCCCATCTTTTATTTTTTGATTTTTCATAGTAATATTTTGCAATAATTTTTTTTGAATTCAGAGTTGACTAATCTTTTAGCTGCATAAAATGGTAGATTAACTATAGATTTTTGTACACTACTGGTACCCTTTTTTGCAAGAAAATCAGCTTTCTCATTACCACTCAGTCTACAGTGAGCTGGTATCCCAAATACTTCACTTCCTTTGTTTCTGGTAATTTTTGACCCTCAAAATTTAGTTTTATTTTTAGTGGTTTTTTTCTTAGTGAAAAGATTTGGTAGTTTGATTTTGTTGTATTAATAGTCATTAAATTTTCTTTGGTCCACTTTTGTAGGTTGGTTAAGGATTGTTGCATGGGTTTTTCTAGTTCTGTACTTTTGTTTTTTGGTTTTGAAGTCCACATTACTAAGTCATCAGCAAATAGTGCACACTTCACACTTGGTTCTTGTAGTTGTTGTGGCAGATCATTAATAAATATATTAAAAAGTGTAATTCTGAGTACTGCGCCTTGTGGTAAGCCACGGTGTACTTGTTTATATTTAGATATATTTCTTCCATATCTGGTAGCAATAAAGTGTTGTGTTAGGAAAGGATATAGCCACGAAAACATTGGACCTTGTATCCCTATATTTATAGAAATATGGTGCTCTCTAAAAAGCAGTTACTATTACTGCTAAGTCTCTTCAATATTTATGAAATATGACTCAAGGGGTAAAATGTTCCGGATTTAAAATAGTCTACCATTCGGATCTCTGGGCAGAGACTACTTCTCAAGAACCAAAATTTACTAATAAATGCATATTTTACCTTGTTTGATTCCATTGTATCATGTGGTATACTTCTGTGGGAAAAAAATTAAAATTATTTTGTTCTTTAACGACGCTGTCAATTGCCAGGATCACATCAGCGTCGCCGGTGTGCCGGAATTTTGTCCCGCAGGAGTTCTTTTACATGCCAGTAAATCTACTGACATGGAGCTGTCGTTTTTAAGCACACTTAAAAACCATCGGCCTGGGCCGGGTTTGAACCCGCGACCTTGGGAACAGCAGGCCAGCGTCTAACCAACTGAGCCACCCAGACCGACCACTACTACTTCTGTGGGGGCACAAACTGTAATCAAGTAACAAAAAAGGAAATTAGATGTATTGCTCATTTGGATTATAACCATACTTGCAAACAATTTTCCAAAAATTTATAATCATGACTGTGCCAGCATTTGTACGTTTACAATTCTGTGATCTTTGTAAAAGAAAATTTACAGAAATTGCACTTTGACGGACAACACATAGTTACACAACAAAATAATTCAGCCTTATATTTATGTTTTTCAAGATTTTCAAAAAACATAACAGTCCAAATACCTAGGAACTTCTGAATCATATTACCTCACTAGCCATTATTAAATTCAAAACATTTCTGTAAAAATGGCTAAATAGTATAGTGTTCTATTCAATACAAGAATTCTATGAATGCAACAATTTTCACAGAGATGGTAGATAACTAACTCTATGTTTCCATAAGGAATTGAACTAAATTTGAGTCCAATCCCATTCTCAATACCAGTCACATTTTCATGTTGAATTCAATCCAGAAATGAGATCGATTTGGATATGCATGAATAATTCAAGCTTTTTTGTTGCTCACTTGGTTTATGCTAGTGAACTTGTAAACAATATGTATTTTAAGTATGTTTTGAGGTTGGTGAATGTTTTACAGAAGAATATATTATGAGATTATAGAAACAATAAAAGTGACTTTGTTTTTGTGTTTTATTACACCATGTTCGCTAAGAAAATAAACTGATGAGCATATAGCATGTTACAATGAGTACAGTACAAGTTAGCATCTTGGCGGATTCAAATCAATTTGAATACTGTAGGTGTTTTCATGCAACAAAATTTTGATCCAATCCCACTCCTAGGAGATTCAAATCCAAGATTCAGTTCTATCTGAAACTGCATTTCAATGCAGTATTCAATCTGGAATGAAAACTCAAATCGATGCAATGTATATCGGTTTAACTGTATGTAAACAGGAATGGGGGATGTTTGGAGAAACAGAGAAATTCTAGAAGAAAAGTTTTGGAAGGGGATCAGAGAAAGAATTGAGGATATAAGTATTCAGGAGATATTCAGTTGTATTGGGGATAAGAGAACCTTGACATTGTACAGGCAAATTGAGAAAGATTGGGGCAGGGAGAAATATATTGATGTGTGGGAAGGGTTTAGATCTGGGGTAATAGGATTGAGGGGTATGAAACAGGGAATGGACCCACACAAGTGCCCTGTATGCCCTATTTGCACTTCATTATTATAGACTGTGAAAGGATTAAAGTATTAAGGATGAAAATAGGAAAGCTGAACAATACTTAAGTGATTAGAAAGCTAGGAGAATTGTTAGGAAGGATGAAAGGAAAATGTATGAGAAGCATAGGGAGAATCACAAAGTTGGAAGATGAAAAGGACGCCCAACAGGTAAATTTGATAGAGGTAATTTAGTTCTAGTTAATTCTGTGTTAGGAACTCAAATAGAGAGACCTGGTGTATAATATAGAAGTTAACCACAATGTTTATCTATATTTGCACCAGGGGCAACTCAAAGATTGTGGTCTGTGGATTGTTTCAATTTTGAAATGGTAAAGTTATTGTTATTTTTGGGGAGAATTGTTGACAGAATTCTTTTGTTTGTTTTGTTTATTATCAGAAGAAAGGTGGTAGTGAATGTAAGGTTATGTACCTACGTACAACTGAGATAATGTTAAGCTAAAGTAAGTTACATTACATTAGCTCACCATGTATAACTTTAATATAACTAAACTGTAAATAATATGTGTAATGTGAGTTTATTGTACAATGATACACATTAGTATTCAGCATATTATCCATCAACACCAACAGACACACAATGTTGTTAAAGAGTTCACTGACAATATTTGTTTTTCCAACAAGAAATCCATGAGCTTGTTTTTGTCTGCCATGAGGCGTTCTATTGGTCGCTACAGCTTGGTGTGAGCCTTGGCCTCCGCTACTAGTCACCTCTATTCTCTGCCATACTCCTCCATCCTTGTATCCTCATGGTCATCAGAACCTCCTCCACACCGTCCATCCGTCTAGTGCTAGGGCGCCCCTTTCTTCTTCTCCAGTAAAGTCTTCCCTTCCACATTTTCTTTGGGAGTCTGTTATCCATCTTTATAAGATGGCCCAACCATCTTGGTCTTTGAGACTCTATAAATCTAACAATATCTTGGCCATTTATTATATCATTCAGGTCCTGGCCAGTACAAATTCTCCATGTGTATTCATCCTACTTCAAAGGTCCAAAAATATTTCTAAGTACTCTTCTATCAAAGGATCTAAGGGCATTAACATCAGGAAGAGTTAGGGACCATGCCTCTGAGCCATACATAACAACAGACTCAATCAGAGTCATGTAGACTTTCACTTTGATGTTACGAGATATTAGTTTTTAAGGGCAAAAATATATACAGTAGATTCACATACCATTCCTGGATAATCCACAAATTTCAAAGAATGCTCATAAGTTTAACATCACCTGGCAGCAATAAATAGATTCAGTATCATAAATCTCATAAAAAATCCATACACTAACAAAATTCCACAAGAAAACTATTCTGGGATCTGCAAAGTTAACTGTTGTGGTTGTAAAGAAGTGTACTTCAGAAAACCTAAATGTGATACCACATTAAAAGAGCATTTTTGTAATATAAAACAAAGAAGCAGACAGATCTGATCATTGGAATGATCACAACAATATTTAGCAAAGAACCCAACTGCTAAAATTGGTCCAAAGGTACTTTGAATTAAATATCTGGAAAAAGATATACAGGGAAAAATTTGAAACCCATCTAATGAATTCTGAAATAAAACTTGTTACTCAGTCTCATTGTACTTCCTCTCCAGAGATACAACTCCGACATGACCAGCAGTGTTCCAGACCGTCAAAAACTCTTGATGATGCCTTCAAGTGAAGGTGGAACACATTCAAAACAAAAGTTAAGGTACCTATTTTATAATAAAATAGCATACACAACCAAGTAAAATGGGAGTTGTTTAGTCTTTTCCATAGTCCTTTACTGACGTAACTCTTTTCTTGCACCTGTTTATGTGATATCTGTCGCAGCAGATTCCGCACAGGTGACACACACAATTTTCACTTGGGATGTGGTATTTGTCATCACTACAACCTCTGGATAGCTAACCTTGTGAATACGTGTCTTGTTCCCATTTTCTGTCCGTCATGGCATCCGTTGTGTAAAACTCTGACCATATTTCATCTCTCTTCTTTCTTCTGATCTCTAGGTGTTTCTGCTCTACTGGGGTGGATGGCAGCTATATTTTAATGTGCAGTTCCTCGATGAAAAAGGATTCTTTTGATTATTTGTAGACGAGGTGGTTTGGTGCTGTGGTAGCAACTCCTAGCATTCTGTTGAGGAAGTGTGCTTTTACCTTTTCTAGGCATACAAGGTCTGACATAGTTTTTCCCATGTTAGTTCTAGGCCATATGTGGCAACTGGGCATATTTTAGCATTGAAGAGGCTTATGGCTGTTTTGGTGGATAGTCTCCTCAGGTGTTTTATGGTGCATATACTTTTGGTGGCTGCTGCCTCCCATTTTCTTATGTGCATCCTAAACGATGATGCTGTTGTTTGTAGCATTACGCCTAGATATCTTGTACCATTAACTATTTTGAGTTTATGGTTTCCTAGGGTGATCTCTTCATTTGCGGTTAGTCTGCCTCCTTTTCTGAATATAATCTGGATGGCCTTCTCCCTGTTGATTTCGAATTCAGCCCATGATTGCAGGTTATCTATTACCTTTTGTACTTGTTCCTTTTCTGAGGCTGCAATTATGATGTCATCTGTATACATGATTATACATGATAATATGTCCCTCCACGTCCTCGATCATAGGTACCTATGTGAAGTACAGAATGCTCTAAATAAGGATAAGTGAAGTTTTTAGTTTCTAATTTGTTCTTACTTTAGAATTACAGAATGCTCTGTTGACTCAAAGTGTATAATTTGATTATTATACTACTCCACAGTTTAATTCCGATTTATTGTTAAAATAACTATCTAATTTATTTGGAAACTTCATATAGAAATGTATTTTGAAATTCATAACCTTTAACCACATTCTTACACATTTTCAATTTGGCTTTCGTTCAAAATCTGCATCAGATTTTGAAGATTGCTTAATCCATCATTAATGGATCTGAAAACAAACAATACACCACAGCCCTTGGACATTTTTTAAACCTTCTACGGAGTACATTCCTTGATTTATCAAAAGCATCTGATATTTTCGATCATAATATTTTCCTTTCTAAATTAGAAAAATATGGGCTTTGTGGGAAAATTAATGACTGGTTAAAATAATATCCAACAAAGAGATGACAAATAGCAGAAATGGAATTCTTAGAAAAAATAAGATGTCTACATATAAATTCGTAGAAACGAGTGCCACAAGGCTCTATTCATGATCCATTATTGGTTTTATTGTATACTGAGTGTCCTAAAACAACAGCAACAATGCTTAGTATGTTGTGTGGGATGGCAAACTGATCAATTTTCAAACACGAATCCTGTCTGGAAATGTACAGTTTGGACACTGGAAAACATTGAAGTTTAAGATCAAACGGTTGTGACAATTTGTTAACATTTGTTCTGGTATCTTAATACAGAAGGTATGCAACCTTTAGCCATCTGTGTACTGGGATCAATGACCTGAGCATAATAACATTGCTGCACATGCGCTAAATTGCTTCATACAGTCCTTGGTGTCCATCCTACTGCGTTAGTTCTGCAGTTTCCAGTACGCTAATGATTTTTAACAGTAGTGCGACATGTAGCAGTAGACAGCTGCCAACTTGAGCTTCAGCACACTTTGATGTAAATGTGCAGAATCACCTCAACATTGCATATTCAAATCAATGGATTGGTAGAGGAGGACCAGTTCTATAGCCAGTACAGTCACCAAATGTGACACCTCTTGAGTATTTTCTGTGGAGATGTGTGAAGAGTAACGTGTATGACACTCCTGTAATGTCAGTAGAGGACCTTATTGCTCGAGTCCACGGAGCAATTGAAAATGTTCAAAGACAACTGCACGTATTGGGTCATATGCATAAGGCTCGCCACCACTGATACAGGCTCTACAATGGCGTAGGACGTACACAGTTTGAAGCCCATTTCTGATGTAGCCAGGTCGATGTTGGGTTTATTGACAAAATGTGAACATATAACCATCTCACACTTCGATGCACTACAGCATCCAAACCGTGCATTTCTGAACAGGGGTTTTTGTTTGAAAATTGTTCAGTTTGCCTTGCCGCACAACATGCTAAGCATTGTCTGTATAAATGGCCTCCCATTATCAGTGAGATAGGCAGACACTATTCTTTCTGCTGATAAAGGGGACAAATCCACAGACAAAGGCAAATCAGATAATGACTGAGGTATATTCTTGGATGCAAGCAAATAAATTAATAATTAATGAAGGAAAAATGACAGCTGTAGCTTTTCACACTTGTCAGAACAAAGCAAACCTTAAACCTCAAATTTATTATAATACTCTGAACACAAATAGAACCTTTCTAGGAGTCATCATAAGCAAAAACTTTAAATGGAAGAATTATATTGAAAAATTAGCTTCCAAATTGAGCTCTTGTTATACGTTAAGATCTATCCATAATAAAGTAAATCTAAAAATACAAAGAAGTGTGTATAATGCAAATGTTCTTGATCTTTTGTGATATAGTAATATGTTTTGAGGTGCATGTGGTGAAAGTGTGCAGAAAAAAGCAGTTAGTCCCAAAGGTAATGGGTCATCATGCAGAATGCTCTTTAAAGTGTTAAAAAGTCTACCTCTTGCATGTGTATTTAGATTAGAGACACTAGTCCACATTAAAATAGATTATAAACAGCTCGAAGTGGATCAAAATCTCCACCAGCATATCACACCGCAGAGAAATGATCTTCACATACAATTCTGCAGAACAAAAAGATATACAAGAAGTTCACAGATCACTCCTGGATGCCCAAAAATATCAAACAATCTTTAATGTGTTTATGTCACCCTGGCACTAATAAATACATATTTTTATTTGGGGGGGGGGGGGGCGGGGGAATGGGGTATTGACGTGCCGCGATGTAGTATCATATCAGACGGTGAATAAATGAAATATGGGTGAAATGATATATAAGGTAAGGTATGGTATGTCATAAGAATTGACATTTCCTTGTGTGGTTTACTGGCAAAATGCAAGTGAGTTGGAGAGTTTAATGCTTTATCGGCACATTGACCATGGTAGCTTAGTAGTTAGAGCAGCCAGGCGGTAACTGGTTCAAATCCTGGCTATGCCAATGAATTTTTCAGTCTCATTCTACCCTTTCCAACTTTTTACTACAAAGAACTATTGTATGGAAGAATGATTGAAGTGCTGAGAGTTTATTAATTCCAGAAAAATCCAAAGAAGTTTACAAAAAAGAATATGGCAAGCTTTAATGAGGTGATTCTTGTGTTTCAATGTTGTTGCCCCTATGAAAATGGCAATTTCAGGTTTTCTTACAGTCACATTGGAGAAAATTATGTTGTGGCTGTGATGACGTCAATACTGCCTTGTCCTGGTAATTACGTCATTCATTTTCTGGTACTGGTGCCAGAAATAGGATACTTTCGCATGGTTTGTGACACCATAATAAACCGTTTTAATTGTAGGATGGCATAAAGGAAATTTGATTTCTCAAGGCTCCTTGAAAGCAGAAAATTGTTCCGTGGATCCAGAAGATGTCTCTAGGTGCAAGCGAGAAGAACTGGGCGAATCAGAGTATAGAGAGGCAAGGCAACATGACCGAGTGTGGGTTGTCCCCTGTGGGAGCAGCACTATACAAGTCCCTGCTCACTTGCGACATCTGTTAGCAACCAGTGCAACTTAACAAGGCCCTGTGACAAGGCCTAACGCGCTAGCATTTAGTTTGCGTCTATTGTGCGTTGTGTGAGGAGTGTGTTTGTGTTTCGGCCGTGCGGTGCGCTCATTATTTTACGAAATAACGTGCAATAAGAGTGTTTTAAATAGGAGCTTGTTCATTACGCCGGATGAGCGGTGAGTTTCAACTTTTTATTTTGTTCCCCCACAATGAGTTTGTTAACTTTATGATATACCATTCTTGTTGAATGGCACAAATGTGTGAGGGTGAGTGACCTGTGTGTAGGAACGTATGTACATCAGTGCAACTAACAATGTATTCAACATGTTTTTGTTTCCAAACTAGTTTGTACGCTCTGTCAATTATGGTCCATTTAGGTTTTCTGCCCCCGCAGATCTCCATATAGGGGAAACCAGCGAAACAAGAGAATACTGGGCCCCGGCGAAAGGAAATAGTGGGCCCCTTCATTACAACAGTAATAAACTAATTTTAAAAATCGTATGTGTTGCACTCACATGACTTTCTCTACTCACCCTTGCACAAACTATTCTTACAAACCCTTATTCCTCTATATACTTCAGTTAATAGAGAAAAATGCTTGAAGAAATTATCTTATTGCAAATTTTCTTGTACGTGCAAGGAGAATACAATAGACTAAGAAATACGCAAATGTTTTAAGAGCTAGTCTCTACGTGAGGGCTTCGAAATTCTCTAACATATGAATAACGACTTCCTATTTGAGAAAAGTGCATTTTAAAATGGAAACCAATAGCAATAAATATCTATCTCGAAAACGTTTAACTCTACAAAAAAATGGGTTTGAGATAAATTGTGTATTTTAACGAGATCTACTTTTTTTGTGCAGTAATATTTTGTGTATCCCTTACAGTTTACCAGTTACACAAAAGTCATTCAGAAATACCAGACAATTCAAGATATACATTTCATTTGTCATGAAAATATCTTAAATATATGGTATTTTAATCAAAATCGTGTCATTTTTGAAAATACAAAATTTTTAAAATTTTTCCCATGTAAAGGGTAGTGTGAAATCAAGGGATTTCCTTGAAAATCTTCCTGCGGCATCCTTGAAAGATACCGAATTTAAATACTAAGTTGATTTTTGTCTGACTTTTTGAGTTATGCTATCCAAACGTTTTGTAAACGCTTTCCTTTAGATTCAGGATGTCTCAAAAAAGTATGTTTAGAAAAAAGTCTCTGTGTGCACGTGCGCATAACATGCGACTCGAAGGTTTTCAAGAAAATCGCTTCACTCTAGGTTATCCTTTGCATGGACTATTTTTCAAACGTTTTGATTTTACCAGAATGTCTAACGATTTTAATTAAAATGCCATATATTTAACATATTTACATGAGAAATGAAATGTACCTATATGTTGAATTTTCTGAGAACTCTCTGAAGTTTTCTTCATTCTGAATGACTTTTGTATAACTGGTGAACTGTAAGAGACAGATAAGAATCTCGTTAAAACATTTAAAAGAATCATTTTTAGGGAACCATTTCGGAGATATTTTTTATCTGGCTTAATTTTGCAATACTTACACAGTTCTCAAACGGAAAGTAGTTATTCGTTTTTGTATCTCTTAGCCTTGCAAAGAGAACGGAATTTCAAAGTCATCACATAGCAACGTGTTCTTAAACATTTGACTATCACGTAAAGCCTACTGTACTCTCATATTCCCCTTGTATCTTCAAGAAAATCAGTAATAAAATAATTTCTGCAAATATTTATCTCGACTGACATGAAAATATAGGAATAAGAGTTTGTAGGAATGGTTAGTACAAGAGTAGAGAAAGTCATGTGAGTGCAAAACATAAGATTTTCTATTGTGTAAATTCATTATTCCAATAAAAGTGCAAACTGTTTTTTGTTCCCTTGAAAATCTTGTATTTTACAAAAGTTAAATTTATTTCTCACAATTGGAGCCTTATTTGGTCATTTTCAGTACAACAAATTTGAAACGACTTAGTGAAAAGTCCCATTAAATTGGGCGTATCTACTAGAGCGCATGCGTGTCTCCACTTACAGCTTCAGTTAGTTGAAATGCGCCAAGTAGAAGCAACTGTTTCCTCAACAGTTGGAACTTGTATTCTCTTATTACGAAAGAGATTATCTCGTACTTGTAATTTTTCACAATGTTGGATCAATTTTCACAGACGCACGTGACGGGAGATAATTTGAGGTTATGAAATTCTGCTGAAGTAAAGGTGTAATTAGTATGCACTTAAGGTAATTGCTAATGACTCTCGATTGGCAATTGTTTTATTATTTAAGCTAATGCTTCACGCCGATTCTCTGTAATTGTCCCAAAGTTAACGGACGGGAAGGAAAAGTTTGATATTGCAAAACTCTTCAGTTACATCGCGTTATACCTTAAAATATCCAGAAAAATATTTTTTTTACTTTCTCTACTAAGTAGAGGAAGTATTGTATTGTACCCAAAAATTCGATGTCGAGATTTCACCGGAAATATATGTTTTGAGACCCCCTGAATCCAAAAAAAAGCATTTTTAGAAAAAGGTCCGTGTATGTGTGTGTCAGTCTGTGGACAGCATAACTCAAAAACGAAAAGTCGGTTAAAAACCAAAGTTGGTATTTAGGTTTAATTTCTTTCAAGGATGTGACACGAAGATTTTGAAGAAATAGCCCCACCCTAAACTATCTTTTACATGGAAAATTTTTCGAAAATGTTGATTCTCTTCAAAATGGCTGTCACGATTTTGATTAAAATGTCATATGTTTGAGATATTTGTATGACAAATGAAATGTATATCTTGAATTTTCTGGCTATAGCCCCTGTAGTCGTATTTACTCTGGGTGACTTTTGCATAACTGGTAAACCGTTAGAGATAGACCAAATCATACTGTACAAAAAATGTAGATGTCGCTAAAACATACAATTTATGTCTGAATAAATTTTCTTGTAGGGTGAACCATTTCGGAGATATTCCTTGTTATGTGTGTGAGTTTCGGAAAACTTAAAACTTTCGTGAAAGGGAACATCATTGTTCATTTTTTTATATGTTAAGTGTGCAAAGAGAACGGAATCTCAAAGCTTTAAAAGGCTTGACTATCGCTCAAATCCTACTGTATTCCCATATTGCCCTTGTACCTACAAGGAAATAAGCAATAAGATAATTTGTACAAATGTTTATCTCAACTAACACGAAGAAGATATAGGAATAAGAGTTTGTAAGAATGGTTAGTACAAGAGTGGAGAAAGTCATGCGAGCGCCATATATATATTTTTAAATCGCGGATTGAACCAAAAAAGGCAGGAAACAGATCTAGATGACGTGACTTCATGTAGCTTTCTTCGCTGAATTTGCTACCTGTTCTACAGCATTAACATTTGTGTCCAATCTGAAAGTTGTCATATTATTTCACATGGAGTTTCTATTGGAGAAAGTCGGGATCTGAACTGAATGCCCCTAAGGGCTTCATATTGAATTTAGTGCAACCAAATGCACAGTGCTCAAATCCAATAGCTTTGGCTTTGGCTTTTCAAACAGTTCAATCATTTATGAAAGAACTTTCATTCAAAATATGAAGTGTTGCACTCATAGGATTTCTTCTACTCACTCTTGTTCAAACACGCTTATTGCAGTATATACTTCTTAATCAAGATAAACATTTAATTATGCATTTAAACATTTCGCTAGAGATATAAATTGTAGCTAGCGGCGCTGGGAAGGCAGGATGGCTTATCGGTAGGTTATGCCAGGTGGTCTGGAAGGTCGACTCGCCAGCTCATACCTGTCTACAAGGGTGAGGAGTGGAAAAAGAATATCATTGCAGCATTTCTCTTACACTTGGCCGTAAGAAAGTAATCTCAATATAAGGAAAACAACATTGTCATAAATCCAGACGAACTCACAGCGAGGATGGAAACTAATTATCCGGCATTAGAGGCGCTGTAAAATGTTCAGACTCTTTTTGTTCAGCAAACATAAAATCACACACATTATATATAAGTTACTATTATTATTTTAATCATATTAAACTTAATATTTCTAAGCAAAGCTTAGCTCAGTAGTGAAAGTAGATGGCCATATACGTAGTCAAATCAATATCTTTAATAGGCTTTGAGAAAATGCACGGGTAGTGTTAAAAATGAAGCTACGGGAAATTGAGGTTAAAATGTGGAAAATGGGGGCGTGTCCATGACCACCTGTAACATATCATGTTATATAATCATTTTACAGTTAAGTATTTGCAGTATTTTTAGAATACAAAACAAAAAATCTATATTTTCGCTGAAATTCACTTCCCAGTGTCCTTAAGGAATTGTTTGAATATATTTCTTAAACGCCGTTAATACTACCACAAAAGCAATATTACTTGTTTAAATACATGCAGAAAAGAATGTGCTGATTTTTTTTTTTTTTCGTCTGGATAGAATAAAATTAATTATTTAGTTTCTTCTTTGCTCCCCGCTGACCACACACCAGAGCAACACACACAAAAGTAAATATCTCTGGTGAAGCCATCGCTGGGCCGGGCCACCAGGCGCAAGTAATTCATAAAAAAAATTACTGGTAAGTAGAGGAAGTATTGTATTGCACCAAAAAATTCGATGTAGAGATTTCATCGGAAATATATGTTTTGAGACCCCATGAATAAAAAAAAAAAAAAAAAGCATTTTTAGTAAAAGGTCTGTGTGTCAGTCTGTGGACAGCATAACTCAAAAATGAAAAGTCGGTTATAAACCAAAGTTGGTATTTAAGTGTAATGTCTTTCAAGGACGCGACACGAAGATTTTGAAGAAAATAGCCCCACCCTACACTACCCTTTACATGGAAAATAGTTCGAAAATTTTGAGTTTCTTGAAAATGGCTCTAATGATTTTGATTAAAATTCCATATGTTTGAGATATTTTTATGGCAAATGAAATGTATATTTTGAATTTTCTGGCTATAGCCCCTGTAGTCGTATTTTCTCTGGACGGCTTTTGCATAACTGGTAAACGGCAAGAGATAGACCAAATGTTACTATAGAAAAAAATGTAGCTCTTGCTAAAACACACAATTTATGTCTCAATAAATTTTCTTGTAGGGTGAACCATTTCGGAGATATTGTTTGTTATGTGTGTGAGTTTCGGAAAACTTAGAACTTTCGTGAAATGGAGCATCGTTGTTCATTTTTTATATCTTAAGTGTGCAAAGAGAACGGAATCTCAAAGGTTTAAAAGATTTGACTATCGCTCAAAGTCTACTGTATTCTAATATTCCCTTGTACCTACAAGGAAATAAGCAATAAGATAATTTGTACAAATATTTATCTCAACTAACACGAAGAAGATATAGGAACAAGAGTTTGTAAGAATGAGTAGAGAAAGTCATGTGAGTGCAACACATCAGATTTTTTTAATTGTCTCGTATTGCTGTCTGTCTGTGTGTTAGAAGGGAAGTAAATGCGAGATGAATGAAGAAAACGGCGAGTTGACGTATTGGATGAGAGTATGTACAAGTCTGCTAATTGTGCTGAGAAGCCAGAAACAGGTTTCTGTGACATACTGCTGTACCGTGCCGTGGAGCAGGTACTTGTGACCGCGATAGCTATGTATGTAGGTCCTGACATATCCCCCCTATATGTACAGTACTAAGGCTATATCAGGCCTTGTGGCATTGCCGCAACCTGCACTCGCATCGCTTCTGTATTTCACTGATCCTCACTTCATATTTTCCACGTATCGCTAGTGAAGATATCTTCATCTAGGGAGTGTTCACCAGCCGTTCCCGTTCCTGGACCGCGGAAACTTGGGCTTCACCATCAACATTTACTGAGTCTTGACTTTCCCGATATTCTGGTTTGTGTCAGTGGGGCTAAGCCCCAAATTGGACTGGATTGGACTGGGCACTGCAGTTGAATAGGTCGTTCATCTTGTGTCCAGTCAACGTACCATCGCGTGTCCACTTCGCTATCCTGACCTCATTTGCTTTGCAAAACAGGCACCTGTGACGTCAGCAGTGGGTAGGTAGGTGGGCGTGGTCTGCAGATTGAGCTTTAAGACCCATGTCCAGTTCAAGACACCAACGTGATCAATGTTTTCCCCATCATAACGATTTACCCAGTACAATTCCACTGCACCCAACCAATGCTGGCTGGAGCTTAACCTCAAACCTCCTCATTCAGTATTTAACACATCTCTCTTACATAAACTACTTAATACCCATCATAAATAAACACTTCTGCTCTTTTATATTCACATAACCTTCCGTTCCCCTTGTTCAGCTAACTTGCCTTACAAACTCCATGTTAATACAGATAAACACTGTACTAATTATCTTATTACTAATTTTCTTGTAGCTAAAACATCTCTAGGTTGACCTTTTCTTCGATTCCTTCTTTCGTTTCCCTTCCCCGTCGTCCCTCTCTTAGGTTAAGCGAGTTTTTACTTACTGAAATGTAAACAGCATCTTTAATTTAGTGAAAGAAACTGCAAACTGTTAAATTAACAATAGAGTGACGTTGGCACGGAACGTCTATACAACACTAAACGCCGAGCTTCCCGGTGTTTAATACTCCGTGGTCTGACAGAAACTTCTAGCCAGTTTCTAAATCCTGGTTGTGAATTTTATGTAAGAATGAGTTGTTGAAGGTGCATATATGAATTTGTGTGGTTGAGGCCACAGCGCGAATGTAAATAGAGAAACAAATGATAGAGGGAATGCATAAAAAGGAAGAACCGAATGAGTAATACATTTAATGTGAGGAGACAGAAGCGTTATTTAGCGAGTTGGAAAATGACACGTTATTTTAGCGCTGCAACCTTGTTCATCTCCCACTCACTCTATGTTCACTGGGAGCAATGTCCGTTAAACTCTCCAAGGATGACGATTCAACTTCTCCTTTTGTCATTATTTGCTGCCGCTGCTTCTTCTCATATTCACTGCCACTGCCACTGCATAAGATATGACATAAAGCCAAGTGAACAACATTAACACACTCTCATCACTTTCTCTACTTATTCCTCTATCTACTTCATGTTGATAGAGATAAACACGTGTACAGATTATCTTAGATACAAGGGCAATATGGAAATACAGTAGGCTAAACACAGTCGCTACGTGATGGCATTGAAGTCCGATGCCCTTTGCATGACAATGAGAAAAACAACCGAATAGTGACTTGCCAGTTGAGAAAAGTGCAAGTATTTGAACATTCCAAGCAATAACAAACTATACCTCGGCAACAGCTAATGCTACAACATTCTTACTTTCTCTACCACACACTTTAGGTAGAGTAGGTAATTAATACTGGAATTACGATGAAATTTACTTAAAACGATGTGACGTAATACGAAGAAAGAACTGCCGTTAAACTAAGTCTATCAGAAAGCACTAAAAGGAACCGGTTAGTGATTTAATAACATCCAAATACGTAACTTTAGCTGTATATTTCCTTGTAGGTACAAGGGGAATATGAGAATACAGTAGGCTTTGTGCAATAGTCAAATCTTTTAAAGCTTTCAAATTCCGTTCTCTTTGCACGGCTAACACATAAAGAAATGAATAACGATAATCTACTTGAGATAAGTTTAAGTATTCTAAAACCCACACAAATAACTACGAATACCTCTGAAATGGTTCACTCTACAAAAAAAAAAAAAAAAAAAAAAAAAAAAAAAAAAAAAAAAAATAGACACAAATTGTGTGTTTTAGCAAAACCTACATTTTTTGCGCAATAAGATTTGGTCTATCTCTAACGGTTTACCAGTTATGTAAGTCATCCAGAGTAAACATGACTACATTGGCCATAGCAAGAAAATTCAAAATATACATTTTATTTGTCATAAGAATATCTTAAACATATGACATCTTAATCAAAATCGTTAGCTATTTTCAAGAAAATCAAAATTTTTAAAAAATTGTCCATGTAAAGGGTAGTTTAGGGTGGGCCTATTTTCATCAACATCTTTGTGTCACATCCTTGAAATATGTTAAACTTAAATACTAACTTTGGTTGTTAACCGACTTTTTGTTTTTGAGTTATGCAGTCCACAGGCACACACACCCGCGGACCTTTTTCTCAAAATGTAGTTTTTGTATTCAAAAGATATATTTCCCGTCGAATTTTTGGGTGGAATACAATACTTCCTCTAGTTACTACTCGTAGAGAAAATAAAAATGCCATGAAACTGCAGCAATTCCTCATGATATAATGATTACATAATTATTTACGAAAGCAGTTCTAAAAGTAAGGTCCTATCACTGGTCTACAAAAATTAACTTTTTCTCTTTCACAAGAATTAAAATAACAGATTCTAAAAGTATTTTTCGTGCTGAATTCAAATATAATTACAGTTTGTCCGCATCAGGCAGGAGTTTTGTGTGATATTCATTTGAATTTTTATAATATTCTAAAAAATCCGTAACTAGCTATCTAACTCAAAATTATAACTACTGATTCTGACTTACCTAGAAAGTGGTAGATAGTGATTTTCGGGTATATTTTGCATCTGGAACGTCTCTCATTTTAGTCCAACAGTAGTCAGCCAGCATATTGGAACTCCACTTGCCTTGGTACCTCTTCTCTATTGTAGAAATTTGCTGATGAAAACGCTCACCGTGTTCATCGCTGACAGCTCCAAGGTTTTCGGGGAAGAAGTCCAAGTGAGAGTCCAAGAAGTGAATTTTTAAAGACATGTTGCATCCCATAGCTTCATAAGAATGCAGAAGATCAGCCACTATGTCACGATAGTTTTCTGCTTTATGGTTTCCAAGAAAATTGCAACATAAACTTTTGAAAGACTGCCAGGCTGCTCTCTCCAGTGGATTTAACAGTCCCTCGAAATGTTCATCAGCCATTAATGATCGGATTTGTGGTCCTATAAAAACGCCTTCTTTCAATTTGGCATCACTGACTTTGGGGAATTTCGATTTCAAGTACAAGAATCCATCAGAAGGTTTATCCATAGCTTTGACGAAATTTTTCACAACTCCTAACTTAATATGCAATGGAGGTAAAAATATTTTTTTCAGGATTCACTAAAGGGACACATGCCACATTTTTCTGGCCAGGGAGAAGAGATTCACGTTTTGGCCATGACTTTCTAACGTAGTGAGACTTCTTATCTCTGCTGTCCCACTCGCACAAAAAACAGCAAACTTTGGTGAACCCAAGTTGCAAACCAAGCAATAAAGCAGTGACCTTTAAATCACCACAGATATTCCATTCATATTTTCCATATTGTATTTTCTCTAAAATTAGTTTAATATTTTGATATGTCTCTTTCATAGTGGCATGCGCTACTGGTATTGATGGAAGTTCATTGCCAATATGTAGCAGCAAAAGCCTTCAAACTTACTTTAGAGGAGTCTAGGAACAATCGCCACTCATCTGGTCGGTGTTGATGCCCAAGAGTTTCCATAAGTGAACAAATATTATTACAAAACACAACACCATATTCTTCAGAGAAGTATTCTTTGAAAACACTATGCTGGCTACGATAACTACTTATTCTTACATCTTTTTGGAGTAAATTCCACCCTTTGAGTCTGGAAGTCAAAACTTCAGCTTGCAGTTTAGACAGATTTAAATCCCGAATCAGGTCATTAAGGTCTTGCTGATTGGGAAAGTATGGTTCTGATGAACAGCTACTGGCTTCATATGTAAGATCATTTTTATTTTCATCTGAATCATTTTGAGTTTCAGTTAGGTCAGAATCAGAGTTATCACTTAAGGTTGTATCTACATATGTATACTGGTACGGGGAACTCTTCACTGTGTAAGACAGGTCTCAATGCAGATTGCAAATTCGGATACTTAACTGTATATTTTGTTTTAGATGTGATTCCTTTAATATTTGTCAAACAAAAATAACAGTCAGTTGAATGATCCTTCGGTTCCCTCCAAATCATGGGAATTGCAAATGGCATATGATGTGTACCATTTTTCCACCCAGTCAGCAGTCTAACACACGAAACACAGCGTGTATTTGGGGCCCAGCTCTTATCAAAATCACCAACTTGACAGCCAAAGTAAAGATGATAACACTTCTTTACAAGTGGGGTCATATTTCGCCTCTGAGACTTGAAGGTCAGCTCACCACAAATATAGCAGAAATTATCTGCATGATTTACACACTTTCTTGGCATGATGAAAACATTAAGCACTGAAATACAACATGCACAACATACACAATACACTTCTAAACAGAAAGGAAGGAAATATTTCACTAGTGAACAATGTCACAGTCAGCTCAATACTGACACATCACAATGCCAGACAGGTCTGAGCATGTGTAAACATGAATGAACCTGCACAGTCTTGTTTTGTGGTGCTTCAGCGTGATATTACAAATAATTTCAATAAATACGGCTTGAGTAAAATAGCTACATATGAGGTAAAGGTTCCTATGACAGGTCAAAGAAAACGCTAAAATCATATTTTGAAAAGTAGCTTTCACAGAAAAACTATGCCTGATGGGAAAATTCTGACTACATATCTGAATTCAGGATAAAAAAATGCACTAGATTCACTATTCAGATTTCTTGTGAAAAAAATCTTGTCAACCAGTGTACGAAAGCAGTTCTAAAAGTAAGGTCCTATGTTTTCCACACGTCAAATCATCATAAGTGGTTCCATAACGGCTTGTTTTATTTAAATCATTACATAGTTCTCTATTTTTCTACATAGTTGGTATATTGCTCAAACATTTTCCATACCATTCTATGCCGACGTTATACAAGTGTGCTATCTGTGAGTATAACGAGTGAAAATGTTCAATCACCGACTTGCACGGATCTTTTAATTCACGGTATTGACCAAATCTTGTGTGATCGCCGGCCTGATTGCGGTTCATAATGAACATTGTCCCGTCCGACCTTGAAAGTCTCACCCACTTACACACTTTGCTGTCACTCAGTACGTTGGGGCCATACACTTCACTAATCTGTCGCTGCTGAAACTTTCCTTGCTGTTAAAACCTAACCACAGACCATATTTCACAGTCGGCGGGGCCTTCGATTGTTTTAAACATTTCGAACCGACACTGTCAACAGCACACTGCAACACTACTCATGTTTCAATCTTCCTGGGAAATTCGATTATCTACGGTGATTCGGGTCTTAGTTTATGAATTGTTCTCATAAAATAGCCACAAAGAATGTCGTTAATGGTAACGTGATTGTGATAAAAACCTGATGTGTTACGCTCACATGACTTTCTCTACTCTTGTACTAACCATTCTTACAAACTCTTATTCCTATATCTTCTTCGTGTTAGTCGAGATAAACATTTGTACAAATTATCTTATTGCTTATTTCCTTGTAGGTACAAGGGGAATATTAGAATACAGTAGGCTTTGAGCGACAGTCAAATCTTTTAAAGCTTTGAGATCCTGTTCTCTTCACACGGTTAAGATATAAAAAATTAATAAAAATGTTCCACTTCACAGAAGCAAAAATTTTTCAAAACTCACACATATAACAAGGAATATCTCCGAAATGGTTCATTCTAGAAAAACATCAGTTTGGACATAAATTGTGTGTTTTAGCAACATCTACATTTTTGTATAGTTATCTCTTACGGTTTACCAGTTATAGAGTAAACACAATTACATAGACTATAGCCAGAAAATATTTCATTTGCCATAAAATATTTCAAACATATGGCATTTTAGTCAAAATCGAAACACCCATTTTCGAGAAAATTAAAATGTTCGAAAAATGTTCCATGTAAAGGGTAGTTTAGGGTGGGGGAATTTTCTTCAAAATCTTCGTGTCGCATCCTCTAAGATATTAAACTTAATACCAACTTTGATTTTTAACCGAATTTTCGTTTTTTAGTTATGCTGATTCAGTTATTTGGATTGAAAATCTCGACATGAAATTTTTGGATGGAATGCAATACTTCCTCTACTAGTAGAGAAAGTAAAAATACTGCGGCGCGGAAAAATGGGCGGAGCCATTGACATTTGAGCGGAGTCGATCATTTTCATAATAGCTTTCGGCGAAACATGTTCAGATAGTCACGTTCCCAAATACTATAATTATTTCTCTGATATGGCGTTAAGCACGATAAGATCGGAGCAAGAACAGCCAATCACAGTGAATCATCATCGCATTCGAGGATTACAGAATAGTAATGCCAGTGCCAAAACAAAACACACGCGATAAAGTATTAAAAATCTGATGTGTGCACTCACATGACTTTCTCTACTCATTCTTACAAACTCTTATTCCTATATCTCCTTCGTGTTAGTTGAGATAAACATTTGTACAAATTATCTTATTGCTTATTTCCTTGTAGGTACAAGGGCAATATGGGAATACAGTACGATTTAAGGGGACCTAGAACAGGTTATCTGATTTTCTACTATCTTTTATGCTTTTTAAAATGTTGCATGTTGGTTATCTTTATTTTAAATAGCATACTGTGTAAAGTTCAATAAAATTATTGAAGTAGTTTTTCAGCTATGAGCGATTTTCTATCTTTACTTTCTCTACTAGTAAGTAGAGGAAGTATCGTATTCCACTCAAAAAGTTATTGTCGATATTTCTTCGGAAATGTTTTGGGATCTCTAATCCAGAAAAAATCATTTTTAGAAAAAGTTCCGTGTATGTCTGTGGACAGCATAACTCAAAAACGAAAAGTCGGTTAAAAACCAAAGTTGATATTTAAGTTTAATGTCTTTCAAGGATGCGACACGAAGATTTTGAAGAAAATTGCCCCACCCTAAACTACCCTTTACATGGAAAATTTTTCGGAAATTCTGATTATCTTGAAAATTTCTCAAACGATTTTGATTAAAATGACATATGTTTGAGATATTTTTATGACAAATGAAATCTATATCTTGAATTTTCTGGCTATAGACTAGTACTCCTGTTTACTTTGGATGACTTTTGCACAAATGGTAAACCGTAAGAGATAGACAAAATCTTACTGCACAAAAAATGTAGATCTTGCTAAAACATATAGTTTATGTCCAGATAGATTTTTTTTTGTAGAGTGAGCCATTTCGGAGATATTCCTTGTTATTTCTGTCAGTTTTGGAGAACATACGTCTGTCAAATGGAATATCGTTATCCATTTTTGTGTATGTTAGCCGTGTAAACTACCGCTCAAAGCCTACTGTATTCTAATATTCCCCTTGTACCTACAAGGAAATAAGCAATAAGATAATTTGTACAAATGTTTATCTCAACTAACACGAAGAAGATATAGGAATAAGAGTTTGTAAGAATGGTTAGTACAAGAGCAGAGAAAGTCATGTGAATGAAACACATCAGATTTTTCAGTTACGGTTTTTGCGCGCGCGCGCACACACACACACACACACACACACACATACACACACACACACACACACACACAAAGACGAACCTTTTCTAAAACGTTTTCTTACTCAAGGGGCCTCAAAACGTGTATTTGCAGTAAAACCCTGACAGTGAATTTTTGGGTGGAATGTAATACTTCGTCTACTGAACTATAATAGAGAAAGTAAAAAGAAGTGATTGTATAGCCTAGTATGTGATTGGCTGGTGTAAAGTTTAAATATTCGTTTAGTCGTATAATGAACTGTTTGCTCTTTATTAAATGTGGCCCGTAAAGTGGTTAATAACGTGAGAGTTAATTATGCCAAGGTCTGTAAGCCGTCAGTTTACTTGAGCTATTGAATATTAATAAGAGTCCCTTTGATATTTGCCCCGTCGCCGACCAGCAGTAGCTGGCTCGCTGGCTGGCAAGAGCTGTTCAGCGCACTGCAGTCAACTGGCTCTTACAATAACACGTCAAGAACAATTATCTTGTTCATGCTTTTAATTCACACTTTCTCTACTACGTGTAGTAAACTAGAGGAAATATTGTAGTCCACTCAAAATTTCAATATCAAGATTTTAGCGGAAATATATTTAGGGACATGGACATTTTTAAAAAATGTCTGTCTCTGTGAACAGCATAAATCAAAAACCTAGAGTTAAATAATGTGACACTGGCCACGGCGCACAACAAAGGACTGCCGGGGTCGAGCTACTTCACGTCACTTACTCGAGTAAACACGTGACAACAGTAAGCGCGGCACATCCTTCAAGAAGTGTCCGGGGCCGTCTTGTTTGTGGACGCTCGAGGAAGATCTGGCTACGTCATCGCTTGTATAGCTTGCAAAGCGCGCGAAGGCAGGCAGTTTTTGAGTCGGTCAGTGAGTGTGAGACAGCTGTGAAAGATACGTCACGTCCAAATGAAGAAGTGTTAACAAGTATCGAGTGATTGTATCGTCGGAGAAAGTGAAGAAAGACAGTGAAAGGACTGAATCAAGTTTACAAGAAGTAAATAGTTGTGAGTTGTAATATCACGTGACTGCAGACTGTGTTAACGTCAGTAACAGATACCTATGAATTTGTGCAAAAGTTTAGGAAAAAATAAATCTACGGAAAAGTAACAAGACTGGATTTTGTCACTTTGTCACAGTGGTGTCAGAAGTGGGAATCCTCGAATTGCTGTAAATGTACGAGATACACAAAATATTACTGCACAAAAAATGCAGATCTCGTTGAAATGCACAATTTGCGTCAAATAAATCTTTTGAGATAGTCCTAGTTATTACTTTTAATTTTACAATAATTATACTTCTCTTAAAACGGAAGTCGTTATTCTTTTTTACCTGCTAGTCTTGCAAAGGGAATGGGATTTCAAAGCCGTCAGCTAGCGACCAGGTTAAAACGTTTGACTATCGCTGAAAGCCTACTGTATTCTAATATTCCCCTTGTACCTACAAGGAAATAAGCAATAAGATAATTTGTACAAATGTTTTTCTCAACTAACACGAAGAAGATATAGGAATAAGAGTTTGTAACAATGGTTAGTACAAGAGTAGAGAAAGTCATGTGAATGTAACACATCAGATTTTTTACTTTCTCTACCATTTAACTAAAGTAAGTAGAGGAAGTATTGTATTTCACCCAAAAACTCGATACCGGAAATATACGTTTTGAGGCTTCTAGAATCCCAAAAACTGCGAAAGTTTCGTGTCTGTGGACTTAAAAACGAAACAGCGATTATATACTATACTTATTTAGGTTGTGTTCTTGGAACATAGAGAAAAGAAAAGGTTTTAAAGAAAATTTCTTCGGCGTAAAGTACGGATTGTGTTGAAATATTTTCGAAGGTTTTTATTTTCTCATAATGCCTGTAGCGATTTTGATTAAAATGTCATTTAAGGTGTCTATATGGTATATAATTATCTTCCGTTATGCATGTGTGACGTCATGTGACACAGAAGGAAGTTTGTCTACATTTTCAGGTATTCCATAAGCTGTTCCCTGTATACTTTACTTCGAATATATAATGCTAGACGGTTGTTTTGTCTACCAGACTTGTATTGGGAAAAACAATATTTATTTTGTGCCCTACTGTGTTTACATGTTGAGACAAGGCCAAGTACACAACTAGTAGCTCGCGCACTCTCCACTTGAAGCACTTTGGCACTCTGCGGCATCCCGCAAGCGAATCGGGACGTACAAACGGAAGCGTAACACTACCGCTGCTTTTAATTGCAATTTTTGCTACATGGCGCTTCAACATGAGATATTGTAACGATCATATCGGTTGCGAACACCATGCTATGGCTACATCAGACATCGTAAAGTGTTGAATGCTAATCCATAACATCAAAATGCTGACAAAGCAGGCAGGGGCTTTATTAACGCGGGCAATCGACACCCCATGGTCTGCCGTTGACAAGGTAAGTCTGTGTGATTTTAAGACTGGTCCAGACTTCGGTCTTTCCGAACCCCCTAGTTAATAAAATGGCACAATATCACTCAAAGACAGGAATCTATCACAAACCAAAACTTCCCAACAAAAATGCAGTTGCAATCTTTAGACAATTCATAGACCACGACTGTCTAGCAAAGCATCTCCCTAAGTTTGGAATTTATTCTTCGTCTTAAGTGATCTTCAAGAGGAAATTGATCTCACTAAAACACACAATTTATGTCCAAAGTGAATGTAAATGAAAACTGTCGTAGGTGTGAGCATTGTCCGTCCGTAAGCGATTCGTGTTGCCTCGCCGTTAACTCACGTGGAAGACGGACTAACCTTGGTGAGGTTGGGCAGATGGCAGCCAAAGTACTTCCGGTCCTCTAGAACAAAGGCAAGTGTGTTACTGAACAATGCTCCATACAAGGACCTGCCTGCCTGCCTGGCGATCGTGACATCATACCACACATTCCTAACATGTCCACCGATTTCTTCCTTCCTACTCTGTCCACTATACTATAGTTTTTTCGGAGAAACTGTTGCACTCACATTACTTTCTCTACTCTTGTACTAGCCATTCTTACAAACTCTTATTCCTATATCTTCTTCGTGTTAGTTGAGATAAACATTTGTACAAATTATTTTATTGCTTATTTCCTTGTAGGTACAAGGGGAATATTAGAATACAGTAGACTTTGAGCGATAGTCAATTCTTTTAAAGCTTTGAGATCCCGTTGTCTTTGCACACTTAACATATAAACAAATAAACAACGATGTTCCATTTCACGAAAGTTTGTTTTCCAAAACTCACACAAATAACAAGGGATATCTCCGAAATGGTTCACCCTACAGAACTTGTGTGTTTTACCGAAGTCTACATTTTTTACACAGTAACATTTGGTCAATCTCTTACGGTTTACGAGTTATACAAAAGTTATCCAGAGTAAACAGGACTACATGGGCTATAGCCAGAAAATTCAAAATACATATTTCATTTGTCATAAAAATATCTCAAAAATATGGCATTGTAATCAAAATCGTTAGCCATTTTCAAGAAAATCAAAATTTTGAAAAACTTTTCCATATAAAGCGTAGTTTAGGGTGGGGCTATTTTTTTCAAAATCTTCGTGTCGCAACCTTAAAAGATGTTAAACTTAAATACCAACTTTTGTTTTTAACCGACATATATATTTCTGGTGAAATCTTTACATCGAATTTTTGGTTGCAATAGAATACTTCCTCTACTTACTATGCGTAGCAGAGAAAAAAAAATGTCTCAAATATTTGAAGCCATATAGTTTCTTCACGAATTGACATTGCCTTAACTTGAATTACTGTTAACGTGGCGTTGCCACATCTCTCTTAGAAATTAAACTTTTAAAATTAAACATTTTAACATTAAATTGTCAGTAAGTTGCATTAAAGAATAATTAAAGCAGAGGAAGTATTGTATTCCATCCAAATATTCTATGCCTGACTTCGCTTGAAATACATGTTTTAAGAGTCTCTGTTCTTAGAGTATTTTTAGAAAAATATCTGTGTTTGTAACAGCGAAACTCAAAAATGAAAAGTCGATTCAATACCAAACTTGATCTTTAAGTTTAAAATCGTTCAAGGACTTGACACAACATTTTAACAAAGCTCTTCTAATTCACCATTTACACGAAATAATTTTCGAAAATGTCTTTTTTTTTTCCCCTCAAAGATGACTCAAATAATTTTGATTAAAATACTACATATTTAAGATATCTCCATGAGAAATAAAATGTATATGTTGAATGTTCTGGCAATAGTCTATGAACTCCTCTTCACTCTGAATTTCTTACTTCACAAAAAAATATAGATCTTGTTAAAGCACAGTAAATTTGTTTATGGACTTAACCATTTCCGAGATACTCCTTTTTTCATCTCTTGACCATGCAAAGAGAGTGGAATTTGAAAGTCATCACTTAGCTGCTACCACCTTTAAAAACATTTCACTATCACTGATTTTCTCCATGGCTGCAGCTACGCGAAAATAAGCAATAAGATAATTTGTACAAATGTTTATCTCAACTAACATGAAGAAGATATAGGAATAAGAGTTTGTAAGAATGGTTAGTACAAGAGTGAGTAGAGAAAGTCATGTGAGTGCAACACATCAGTGCGTAACAATTTTAAAATCCATAATTCCTGAAGCTTTTCTGAAAATGTTACGTTAATGTTATAAACTGTAATCTTGGAGTGTTTTGAAAAGTACTAAACTACTGGGAAACAAGAGGAGTGAAGAAAAACAGAGTTTAAATTTAAAAAAGTACTTTACCTAAATGATACAGGAAAAATGCATAAGAAAATTTTTTTAAAAAATTGAAAATTGAGAACTTCTTCCCAATCTTAGCGATGTAATATTGCTTTAACTGCTAACTCGTCTGGCACGTTGGGTTCCCTCACTTCATCCCTGCCTCCTGGGGGCAGTAGCCACAATAAATCTGTGTACGTCGAAGTGAGCGAGGTGTCTGTACCCTTTACCCCTTTAAGAGTGTAAATGTGTTTCCGGGAGTCTATAGCTGTGTTGTTTTGTTGCAGAAGAGGCTGTGAAATGAGGGCCAGCAGTGTTATCTGGCGGCTGTTTGGACAACCCTGAGCAGCATGCGTGAGGAAGATCTAGAGGTCGCAATTAAGGTAACTAACTGCACAATTAATGTGCTCGTGTAGCTTTTAACCACTCTCTCTGTATTTGAGAAGAATATGTAGAACAAATGCGCTGTCGATATTGCTGGAAAATCACGTTTTGATGTCCACTGAATCCATAAAAGGTATTTTTAGAAAAAGGTCCCCGTGTCAATAGCATAACTCAAAAATGAAAAATCGGTTAAATACCAAACTTGATATTTGACTCCAGCATCTTTTCAAAAATGTAACACAAATATTTTCAAGAAAATACGCCACCGCAAACTACCATCTACATGGAACCTCAAACTGCTGAAAGAGATATACAAAATATTACTGCACAAAAATGAAGATTGGTTAAAACATACAATTTATGTCAAATTAAGTGTTCTGTGGCAATAACCATTTCCGAGATATTCCTTGTTATTTGTTTGAATTTTCCTATAGTTATGCTTTTCTGAAATGAGAAGTCGTTATTCGTTGTTTTATGACTTGGACATACAAAAAGAATGCAATGTTAAAACCCATCACATAGCGATCAGCTGTTAAAATATTTGAATGTGCTTAAACGTGCAATAGTTTACTGTTCTTATTCTGCCTTTAACGAAGTCTCTCTCTCTCTCTGTGTGTGTGTGTGTGTGTGTGTGTGTGTGTGTGTGTGTGTGTGTGTGTGTGTGTGTGTGCGCGTGCGCGCGCACTCGCACGTTAGTCTCACAAAAACTCGAAATGGTTCGACCGATTTGAATAATTTATTTTTTTTCTTTTATTCACCTTAATACTGGGATAGTTTAGAAAAAAAAAAAAAAAAAAAAAGAACAGGAAAAATTCAAAGGAACAGCCGAAAATCGAAATTTGTAATTTTCTATGGGAATTCGCAATTCGGATTACTTTCAATAGATGGCGTTTGTGAGGAACCTATTGTTATATAGGTTACGTTTAAAATCGTTTTTGGTAGAAAAAAGGTAGTGAATTTTGAGAGCGGATTTAGTTAAACCGAATTTAATTATATTTTGCGAGCATTAATTTTGATCAGTTAAATTTACTTTACAGGCTAAAAAATAAGCAAAAAATTCGTTGAATTTTGTTCTAGTGAGACTCGAGTTTCATTTAATAATTAATCAAACAAAACTCAAACCATACACGATGCGTCTAATATTATCGATCTCAATGAATTTGAGTTGGAAGATTGATAATCACTTATGAAGAGTTACTGTCAAATGAATTTTACGTGGTACGAAGTTCACTAGGACATCTAGTTGTGAATAAAACCATTTGTACAAAAGTTTGTGTCTGTTAACATGAAGTGGGTAAGTAGAGTTTGTTGAGTGTGGAGAGAAAGTCACGTGAATGTAAGCCATGAGATTTTTTTCCCATCCCAAGCAGTTTGTGTACCCACTTCCCGTGACCTACTGATTCACGTGCATTGTTCCAAGTTTGGGTCTCTTTTCCACGTTAATTACTGAACATAGGTTCTCTAATGAATGACAAATTGTTGACATCTATTTCTGGACTTTCTTATAGTGGAGAAGCAACTGCTTTCTTCCTAAACGCACAATAGCATCATTACCAGAGCTGCATGTATTTGGCTGGAGTTATTCACGAGCACAGTTTTCACTGGGTTGCCCCTTAGCTCACAAGCAAACGTTCTGAAGAGGCAGCAAAACTCGTAATTATTGTTGTATTTCATTCTGGCCTCTCGAACACAATCGGTTTGCACATTCCTTTCTCTGTTCGCTCTTCAACATACACTTCATACAATTTTCTACGATTGAAATACAAGTGCAAAGTACTACATTCACACGATTTTCTCTTCGCATATTTGTTTTATGAAACACAATCACACATCTTTCTCTACTCTCTCTCTCTCGTACAAAAAAATTCCTATAATGTTTCCATATGTTTGAAATAGAAATGCAGCGCATTGCGTACATACGGTTACCTTTATTCACGTTTCTTTTACAGAACACAATCGCATTTGTTTCTCTACTCGCTCTTCTACAAGGAATTCATACTAATTTCTATATGAATAACGTAGAAACGCAACGTCTTACATTCACACGACTTTCTCTACTCTTGTACTAACCATTCTTATAAACTCTTATTCCTATATCTTCTTCGTGTTAGTTGAGATAAACATTTGTACAAATTATCTTATTGCTTGTTTCCTTGTAGGGGGGGGGGGGGGGGGGGGGGGGGGGTACAAGGGGAATATGGGAATACAGTAGACTTTGTGCGATAGTCAAATGTTTGAGATTCTGTTGTCTTTGCGCACTTAACATATAAAAAAAATGAACAACGATGATCCATTTCACGGAAGTATGTTTCCCAAAACTCACACAAATAACAAGGAATATCTCCGAAATGGTTCACCCTACACGAAAATTTACTCAAACATAAATTGTGTATTTTAGCAAGATCTACATTTTTTGTATGGTATGATTTGGTCTATCTCTAACGGTTTACCAGTTATGCAGAAGGCGTCCAGAGTAAATACGACTACAGCGGCTATAGCCAGAAAATTCAAGATATACATTTCATTTGTCATAAAAATATCTCAAACATGTGTCATTTCAATCAAAATCGTTAGAGCCATTTTCAAGAAAATCAAAATTTTCGAAAAATTTTCCATGTAAAGGGTAGTTTAGGATGGGGCTATTTTTCTTCAAAATCTTCGTGTCGCATCCTTGAAAGGTACTAAACTTAAATACTTACTGTGGTCTTTAAGCTACTTTTCATTTTTGAGTTATGCTGTCCACATACTGACAGACTGACACACAGACACACGGACCTTTTTCTAAAAATGTCTTTTTTTTTTTTTTTTTTTTTTATTCAGCGGGTCTCAAAACATATATTTGCGGTGAAATCTCGACATCGAATTTTTGGGTGAAATACAATACTTCCTCTACTTACCAGTAGAGAAAGTAAAAATTGGAGGAATAAAAATCTTCAAACCACAGGCAACGCCGGGCATTTCAATAAAAGCTGATTCATTGTGTTCAAAAATGTTGTAAACATACTTAGGTATGCAAAAATATGCTGGGATAAAAATATGACAATTCACAAAAATTCGAGTCCTACTTATAAGGCCAAGTGAGAGTTTAAGTCCCCTTTATAAGAGCGAGCCTAAATGACGTATCTTCCAATGGTCCAGCCCGTCACATAGGCAAGCACCCCGCCTCAGAAATACGAGCAGCTACATAACATATATCGACCGTCAGTTGTCTTGCCAACTCTGGTAAATAACACGGACTGGAAACACGAGAACTCCGTGTTTTAATGCTCGCTGGACTTGATGTGCGTGGCAGGCTTTCGTAATGCATGAGCGCTTTCTATCGCGACTTTAGCGTTTCATTGAGTGTGACTGAGCCGAGCCGAGCCGAGCCGAGCCGAGCCGAGCCGAGCCGAGCCGAGCCGAGCCGAGCCGAGCCGAGCCGAGCCGAGTCGGCGGAGATTGCTTTAACACCAACTGTCATGTACGGCACTCGCATCACTTTCTTATATCGAGATAAACATAACCACTTGCCATTTGAAAATTAAAGTCAAAAACAAGGAATATCTCAGAAATGGTTTAGTCCACGAAAAATGTATTTGACACATGTACAACGTCTGTTTTTAACGAGATCTACATTTTTTGTATAGTAAGATTTCGTCTGTCTCTTACGGTTATGCAAAAGTCATCCAGAGTAAACAGGACTACAGAGGCTATAGCCAGAAAATTCAAAATATGCATCTCCTTTGTCATAAAAATATCTGAACCATATAGCATTTTAATCAAAATTGTGAGCCATTTTGAGAAAATAAAAAATTTTCCATGTAAAGGGTAGTTTAGGAATTTTCTTTAAAATCTTCGTGTCGTATCCTTGAAATATATTAAATTTAAATAAAAACTTTGGTTTTTAATCGAGTTTTAGTTTTTGAGTTATGCTGTTCAGACACACCCAAGCGTGCCTTTATCTAAAAATGCTTTTCTTTTTTTATTCAGGGGGTTTCAAAACATATATTTCCGGTGAGATTTCGATATTCAATTTTTGGATGGAATACATTACTTCCGCTACATATTGTAAACACGTAGTAGAAAAATTAAGAGAAAATGTAAGCAACGGAAATGAAATTGCTGCGAGTTATTAGAGGGATAGGATACCAAATGAACAAATAAGAGAAGAATTAAAATGTTATACAATTAATGATACACTTTTATACAACCAATAAAACTGGAGAGAACATCTGTAACGATTGGAGGAAGCTTATACCCGAAAATGGCCTTGAAATATCAGTAAAAGTAAATATAGAAGAATAGCATAGAACAATTTCCGGTATGCAACACGGAAATGCCATGCGACGCAGTTTTGTTGTAGAAGCTTAGAGAAAAGGTGCCGAGAATTGTCGAAGTCAACCGAACCGGTACGAGGATAGTGGGTGCAAACTGCTCGCGAGTTGATGAATTTTGGTTAGTTTTGGTAAATAATTGTAAAGTGAGAATTGTGTTGGTTATACTTGTTTTATGGAGGCCAGGTTTTAGCCATGTAATTAAAGGAAACAGAGAGAGATAGAAGGTAATTGGACTTGAGATTTTGTTGCAATAGTTCGTTAACGATGCTGTCCATTGCCAGGATATATAAGAGCCGCCGCGTAGCTGGGGTTCTTTTACATGCCAGATCTATCGGTTTTAGGCACACTTATAAAACCTATTGCTCTGGGCCGGGTTTGGGGGAGTGCCGTTACTTAAATGTTGAGTTTGTTCTTGTCGTAAACTTGTGTGACTGTGATAAGTGGCGGCTTCTTGTATTTCTGGTTTGGTTCAGTTATTCTCCCGTAGCTTCTTGTGTGGACAGTGTCTGGTATTTCAGTATTAGAGTAGCGATGTGTTTATCAGCTATTTGCAAGGTTTTCGTGCCGGGCAGGTTACACCTGTATATTGCTAACAGTACGTGAGCTGTGCGCAGACTTGTGCGCACGTTGGTTACAGCTGCACAGTCAGGGTTACCAGACGTAACGTCCGCAAATTCCCGGACATGCCCCGCATGTTAACCATTTGTCTGGCGCCGGGGCAAATTTGTAAAAAGTCGTTAATGCCCTACATTTATATAAACAAGCAGTGATCGTTAGAAAATGAACTGACAACTGAGAAAATAGAAATGAATTGGTTATTAGCCGCAGGTACAACTCGCTTTGGCAACAAGAGTATACTCATGCTTAGAACGAGAGGTTTGTACTCCGAGGTAAAAGGCTGGTGTTCTGGGAGGTAAAGCAACACAATGTTAATGTTAAAAGAGTGTTTTGACTAACAAGAACACAGTGGACAGATAAAATGAACATATATTTATTGACTCAGATGTATTATGTTGCTGATTTACAATTTTAAAAACTACAGTTGTGTGGAATTTTAGGAACTCCTTGTTGAAATTTAGTGTAGCGTTCCTGTGAGTCTCTTTCATTTTCTTTTTCCTTATTAATATAGCTTGAGTTTTCGTGATTATGGTGGTTCGCCACTTATGCAGTAGGTACACAAATCGTATTATCTGCCCACGCATACATACCAAAATGAATAGGTCGGCTGAACCGAATACCTCATTTATTCTTCTTGTTTTCCGGGCTTGAACCGCGACCTTGGGATTAGTAGGTCAGCACCTAACCACCTGAGCCACTCAGACCGACCCTCGTGGTGAAGGAAGTAGGACAGCCCAGAAGAGGAGATCGTACCAGGGCAAAAGGCCTAATACTTGCAAGAAGAAGAAGAAGAAGAAGAAGAAGAAGAAGAAGAAGAAGAAGAAGAAGAAGAAGAAGAAGAAGAAGAAGAAGAAGAAGAAGAAGAAGAAGAAGAAGAAGAAGAAGAAGAAGAAGAAGAAGAAGAAGAAGAAGAAGAAGAAGAAGAAGAAGAAGAAGAAGAAGAAGAAGAAGAAGAAGAAGAAGAAAAGAAGAAGAAGAAGAAGAAGAAGAAGAAGAAGAAGAAGAAGAAGAAGAAGAAGAAGAAGAAGAAGAAGAAGAAGAAGAAGAAGAAGAAGAAGAAGAAGAAGAAGAAGAAGAAGAAGAAGAAGAAGAAGAAGAAGGAAGAAGAAGAAGAAGAAGAAGAAAGAAGAAGAAGAAGAAGAAGAAGAAGAAGAAGAAGAAGAAGAAGAAGAAGAAGAAGAAGAAGAAGAAGAAGAAGAAGAAGAAGAAGAAGAAGAAGAAGAAGAAGAAGAAGAAGGAAGAAGAAGAAGAAGAAGAAGAAGAAGAAGAAGAAGAAGAAGAAGAAGAAGAAGAAGAAGAAGAAGAAGAAGAAGAAGAAGAAGAAGAGAAGAAGAAGAAGAAGAAGAAGAAAGTGGGAGGACAAGAATTCACGAGTTGCTACAAGTTTATGTGATGAAACCCATAATCTCCAAGGGACTTTATTATTTATTTTTTTAATTTATCACTTATGCAAAACGTCTAACATACAAATACCTAGCGCAACAGCTCTTCGTGGGCCAAGACTTACAGCCCGGCCGCTGCGTCCCCCCCCCCCCTTTGCCCTCTACAGGCGTAATGAGTGGGGTGCAATACTGGAAGGTGGAACGTGGTCAGCGCCCCGATCCCACCCGGCCAGTTATGCAGCCTTCGCGACCTGGGGCCGCTACTTCTCTATCAAGTAGCTTCTCAATTGCCCACCCTGGGACCTAACGAGGCTGAGTGCACCCCGTGCCAGACCTCCCAGCGGGGGAAAAATCCCCATGCTGGTACTGATGATCGAACCCGAGTCCTCCGCGCCAGAGGCAAGATCGCTACCAACTGCGCTACGGAGGCGGTCCATATAAAGTATATATATATATTGCCGTGCGTTACTCTCGCAAAAAACTCCAAAATGGCTCGACCTATTTCAATAACTTCTTTTTTCTTTTGTTCGCCTGGTTTAAGGAAAAAAAAAAAAACAAGCAAGAAAAACCCAAAGGAACAGCAAAAAATCGATAAATTCGTAACTGATAATTTTCTATGGGAATTGCCACTTTTGATTACTTTCAATATATGTCGTCTGTGGCGGACCTACCGTTTGACAACTGCATCTGTTATACTTAGTATTTTCGTAAAAAAGAAGTTAGTGGATTTGGAAAATAGATTTGGTTAAATTGAATTTAATTACATTTTATGAACATTTATTTTGATCAGCCATTCTATTGAGGTAAATTGACTTTGCAGGCTTAGAAATAAACAAAAACGGATCGTTCAAACGTGTTTTAGCGAGTGTCGAGGAATTAGCTTGAGGTTCGGGACGTTATTTGTTTGTAAGTAAACTTTATAGTAGAGCTGAAAGTAAAAATGTTAAGCGTAAATAGTTGAATGAATTGGAGTTGAAATGTTGGTTAAACTCTTATGATGAATTATAATCAAATCAATTTCAGGTGGTACGAAGTTCACCGGGTCATATACTTAGGGTTGCCAGGTTTTACGTTTTTTCCCTCCCGTAAGACGGTTCCTTCCGTTTTTCGACTTTTCGGGGAAGGAAATCGATTTCTGACTATAGAATGCACTTATGTTGCACATATGCTCATTTCGAGAACGTTGGTAACAGTACTAAGATACGTACAGTTGGCTATTCTGTACAGCAGGAAGACATTGTTATGTGATGTAGCTGCAAGATGGACGTGTTTATTGACAGCGTGGACCGTACAACCAAGCAAGCCCTTAACTGAACTACAAAACTACATTTCCAATACATGCAAGGTCAGGTAGGAAGTATTTGCTTAGAATGAGAGTGTTGTACTGGGTACTGGGTTTATTAAACGTTTGCAAATATTGTATCAAACTAGGTTAATGTTATTTTTAGATTTTCATTTCGGTCGTCTAATTTGTGAAATGAATGCATTTTCACTGATATGAGAAACACGTGCACTAAGGAATTGATTCAATCTAAATTACAGGTACTTGCAAACTTTACATATTCATCCCCTTCTCTTTTACTTCTTTCTTTTTTTTTAATTGCAAAATGTGATGCAAACTAGTTAAAAAGCAAAATCTGGAAAAGACTAAAAACAAAAGTGCTCATGATCAAAAAGCACAAAATTATATTTTGGCATTTACTTGTGTCGGTAAAAAATCTTCCTTTTTTTCCTAATAAAAGGGAAGTGTTCCTTTTTACTTTCTCTACTACATTTAGTAAAGTAGGGGAAATATTGTATGCCAGTCAAAAATTCTATATAGAGATTTCACCAGAAATATATGTTTTGAGCCTCGTGAATAAAAAAGCAGTTTCAGAAAAGGTCCGTATGTGTGTCAGTCTGTGGACAGCATAACTAACAAACGAAAAGTCGGTTAAAAACCAAAGTTGGTATTTAAGTTTAATGTCTTTCAGGGATGCGACACGAAAATTTTGAAGAAAATAGCCCCATCCTAAACTACCCTTTACATGGAAAATATTTCGAAAATTTTGATTAAAATGCTATATATTTCAGATATGTTTATGAGAAATGAAATGTATATTTTGAATTTTCTGGCTATAACACATGAAGGTTATTTGCTCTGGATGACTTTTGCATAACTGGTAAACCGTTAGAGATAGACCAAATCTTACTATACAAAAATGCAGATCTTGCTAAAATACACAATTCATGTCTCAATAAATTTTCTTGTAGGGTGAACCATTTCGGAGATATTCTTTGTTATTTGTGTGTGTTTTGGAAAACTTATACTTGTGTCAAATGGAACATCGCTATTCATTTTGTATATGTTAAGTGTGCAAAGAGAACGGAATCTCAAAGCTTTAAAACATTTTACTATCGCTCAAAGCCTAATATTCCCCTTGTACCTACAAGGAAATAAGCAATAAGATAATTTGTACAAATGTTTATCTCAACTAACACGAAGAAGATATAGGAATAAGAGTTTGTAAGAATGGTTAGTACAAGAGTAGAGAAAGTCATGTGAGTGTAACACATCAGATTTTTCGTACCTAAACAAAACCTGGCAACCCTACCTAGTTCATTTATGTAAATGTGTTGATCATAATTGCAATATCGCATGTTATGAAAGTTGTGTGGTTTACGACATTGTGCTTTGTTTGTGTTTGGGCTACGAGGGGTTTAACCATGTGTGGTGTGTGACAGGTGGTGATCGTGGGGAATGGCGCCGTAGGCAAGTCCAGCATGATACAACGTTACTGCAAGGGGACATTCACCAAAGACTACAAGAAAACCATCGGTGTCGACTTCCTGGAGCGCCAGATCGAGTAAGTAACGTCGCTACTTCATCATTACAATCTGCCTTGGCTTATACTCGCACATCTTCGGACAAGTTCGTGCCCCAATAAGTGTAAATAAGCTAGTAATATTGATGCACTGCCTCTGGAGCAGATGTTACCACTTAACAGTCACGCACCATTCCTTTGTACGAGGTTTTCCTTCATAGCAAAATCATAACATGTAACCGACGCTATGTTTATGAGAGTGCGCATGCGTGGATGGGAGTACCAACGTAACATAGGGACTGAAATGCGCTAGTTTTGCGGAATCCTAGGTGCTTCTTTCCTTTCGAAAAAAAAATAATAGTAAGTTTGTTTAATGAACAAAATGGGGTGTACAGGCCGTGAGAATAAAGTTTACAGTGTTACCAGACTCTAACTAGGTGAGGAAAGCTTAAACAAGGATAAAATCCTGTTTTTAGAAAGGCAATAAGAGAAAAAAGACAAATATTATTGGAATGTTGAATTTATGTTACTTGTTGTATGCACTTCTTCTTTGATGCCCGTTCATATTAACATAAATGCTTTACACGATAATGTAATGACAATTCATTACACGAAATAAAATGGCGCGAACAACAAACTTAACCTAATATAAATAGTGCATAAGTATCGTTAGGGAACGCACGCTCGCTCGCGTGCTAATGTTGGCGGTGCTTGTTAGTCTTCAGTTGGCTGCTCTGACGGTGTAGTGACGTAAGCAACATTGCTAAGCTTTGATATACACAAGCCGAGCAAATAGAAGACCGGGCGAGTACAAAAGCACATCTACGTTTTTAACCAATACAATTTGTTTGATATGAAAGTCATGTTGCACTATGAACAAACCACGGCATTTGCCTTCGTTGATAACCCAAGCAGAGGAATTGAAACTCGCTAGAATGCCTATGGCTTCTGCTTCTCTGTTTGCATTCTAGTTACACCAAAGCACGCAAGGCGAAGCGAGAGTGTATTCCTTTAATTGTCCCGCTGCTTACATAAGCTTACGCCATTTTCATTTCATTTACCGCTCATTTCACCCAATCATAAACACTAACTTCTGCTTTCACATGACACAGATCGCTGACATATCGCGTCTTTTTTCACGTATAAGTTGGCAGCATCATTACACATAAAGCACGAGGTTGTATTCCGTCAGTCGAACTTTGAAACATTCAGCCAAGTTTTGATATTTGTGTTAATATTAAGCGATTTTAATATTGTAAAGGGGTCGAAAAAACCTTTGTACTTGCATATAAATGAAGTTATAAAAGAACATGATAACGAACAAGGCCTCGACTTATGAGAATGCACTTGAATACAAAATATAGTCCATAGAATATGTATGTAAAACAAGACAAATGCGATATACCATCTAAGAAAACAGAAGACGCAACAAAGCAAAAGATAATCGAATCAGCTTATAACAGTGCGATACGCGATACCAATGTCAAAATATTTTTGATTAACCCTCACGAAAGAAAGTTTTGCTTTGTAGCTATCTTGTAATGGAGTTGCTGCACATTTGTGACATTTCGGCACAGTTGGCTCGTGTACCTGAGTTGTGGAAGTGGTCCCTTAGTGCTAATGAGCCGCCCAGTTCAAGGCAGGGCGAGCGGGGGGGGGGGGGGGGGGGGGGGGGGGGGGTCCTCTCAGCCGCATTTCTCCCTTTACGCACAAAACGCTTATCCACTCTTAATCTAGACGTTTGGATAGCGTGGCAATGCTTAGCTCTGCTGTTAAAAGATGCCTATATGGAACTGTATTCGTATTTCGACGAAACATAAATAAGTAATTTTGTCACGCCAACTTTTTTCTTAGGTCAACTGTTTTCTGAATACTTCCTGCTAAATATTTACCTATATTTTGTCAAGTTTAAGTACTATAGGTGCATTTAACAGAAATAGTCTCAAAGTTTGGCGTTGTTTTGTTTAATCTCCATGACCTCAAGACACAAAACGAATTGTAACAGCCTACTGTCTTTTATAAGTCTAAATACGTAAGAATAATTCATTTCATTAAACTTGAAATCATTTGTAGCCAAAGGTTTTATCATACTGAAGTTGAACCAATGAGCTTTATATGAATCGCATCTATGAAATTGCAAGTGTACACGTCATATGTTTGACTGAAATGTAGTTTAATTATATTTTCTTTGACGGTCTTTGTACAAGGGACTTATGTATTATAGTGACCAAAACATAAATCGGAGCTGCCAACAGGAAAGAACAAACGACGCAAAACATAAATCCGAACTGCCAACAGGAAAGAACAAAAGACGCAAAACATAAATCCGAACTGCCAACAGGAAAAGAACAAAAGACGCAAAACATAATCCGAACTGCCAACAGGAAAGAACAAAAGACGCAAAAACATAAACCCGAACTGCCAACAGGAAAGAACAAAAGACGCAAAACATAAATCCGAACTGCCAACAGGAAAGAACAAAAGACGCAAAACATAAATCCGAACTGCCAACAGGAAAGAACAAAAGACGCAAAACATAAACCCGAACTGCCAACAGGAAAGAACAAAAGACGCAAAACATAAATCCGAACTGCCAACAGGAAAGAACAAAAGACGCAAAACATAAACCCGAACTGCCAACAGGAAAGAACAAAAGACGCAAAACATAAATCCGAACTGCCAACAGGAAAGAACAAAAGACGCAAAACATAAATCCGAACTGCCAACAGGAAAGAACAAAAGACGCAAAACATAAACCCGAACTGCCAACAGGAAAGAACAAAAGACGCAAAACATAAATCCGAACTGCCAACAGGAAAGAACAAAAGACGCAAAACATAAATCGGAACTGCCAACAGGAAAGAACAAAAAGACGCAAAACATAAATCGGAACTGCCAACAGGAAAGAACAAAAGACGCAAAACATAAATCGGAACTGCCAACAGGAAAGAACAAACGACGCAAAACATAAACCCGAACTGCCAATAGGAAAGAACAAACGACGCAAAACATAAATCCGAACTGCCAACAGGAAAGAACAAAAGACGCAAAACATAAATCGGAACTGCCAATAGGAAAGAACAAACGACGCAAAACATAAATCGGAACTGCCAACAGGAAAGAACAAACGACGCAAAACATAAATCGGAACTGCCAACAGGAAAGAACAAACGACGCAAAACATAAACCCGAACTGCCAATAGGAAAGAACAAACGACGCAAAACATAAATCGGAACTGCCAACAGGAAAGAACAAACGACGCAAAACATAAATCGGAACTGCCAACAGGAAAGAACAAACGACGCAAAACATAAACCCGAACTGCCAATAGGAAAGAACAAACGACGCAAAACATAAATCGGAACTGCCAACAGGAAAGAACAAACGACGCAAAACATAAACCCGAACTGCCAATAGGAAAGAACAAACGACGCAAAACATAAATCCGAACTGCCAATAGGAAAAAACAAACGACGCAAAACATAAATCCGAACTGCCAATAGGAAAGAACAGAAGACGCAAAACATAAATCGGAACTGCCAACAGGAAAGAACAAAAGACGCAAAACATAAATCGGAACTGCCAACAGGAAAGAACAAACGACGCAAAACATAAATCCGAACTGCCAACAGGAAAGAACAAACGACGCAAAACATAAATCCGAACTGCCAACAGGAAAGAACAAAAGACGCAAAACATAAATCCGAACTGCCAACAGGAAAGAACAAAAGACGCAAAACATAAATCCGAACTGCCAACAGGAAAGAACAAACGACGCAAAACATAAATCCGAACTGCCAACAGGAAAGAACAAAAGACGCAAAACATAAATCGGAACTGCCAACAGGAAAGAACAAAAGACGCAAAACATAAATCCGAACTGCCAACAGGAAAGAACAAAAGACGCAAAACATAAATCCGAACTGCCAACAGGAAAGAACAAAAGACGCAAAACATAAATCGGAACTGCCAACAGGAAAGAACAAACGACGCAAAACATAAATCGGAACTGCCAACAGGAAAGAACAAACGACGCAAAACATAAATCCGAACTGCCAACAGGAAAGAACAAAAGACGCAAAACATAAATCCGAACTGCCAACAGGAAAGAACAAAAGACGCAAAACATAAATCCGAACTGCCAACAGGAAAGAACAAAAGACGCAAAACATAAATCGGAACTGCCAACAGGAAAGAACAAACGACGCAAAACATAAATCCGAACTGCCAACAGGAAAGAACAAAAGACGCAAAACATAAATCCGAACTGCCAATAGGAAAGAACAAAAGACGCCGGCCACTCGATTCGAAGGCATCAATCTCCCAGTGTAAAATTTACATGCTCTTAATTTGAAAGAGTTACTTTCACCTGACTCACCTAACCTGGCTCAATTTTTACTTTCTCTGTTTCCATGTAACCGGAAGCACGGAGTGTCTAGGAAATGTTCCTGTCGGATCCTTGCTATGTAACCGACATTTCGTTTTTTACTTTCTCTACAGTGATTGTATTCCACCCAAAAATTCAATCCAACAATCAAACCCGGGTCTCCCGCTCACAGTTAACTAGATACTGCTAATTCAGCATACGATTAACCCGTTGCAAAATTAGGTCACTTATAACTACTTCAGATTAATGATTCGGGAATATAAACACCAAATTGCAAATACGGTATTTAAATAAGCAGTGTCACATTGACTTGCAGTGTAATTTCTCTCCATCACGCACGCACGCACGCATATACGTGCGCACTGAAGTGAACTCCCTATTCGTTACCAAGTATAATGAAAATGCCTCCATCACAGCTGTTCCTTATCTGATTAGACACGTCAACTTCTCGAGACTTAAAAATGTTGTTACTTCATATATTGGCAAGCCTGGACTGCTAGTTCATTGTCACGCTGCCATGGCAAAAACAAATGCCTCCGTTATTGATTGCAATAGTTACATCATGTCGTTAGTTTCTCGCGTGAGTTTGATTTTGCTTCGATTGTTAGCATCAATGTCAAGGTGCATTGCCAACACACAAAAAATAGCATAACTATTCATAACCATTCTTACAAACTCTTATTCCTATATCTTCTTCGTGTTAGTTGAGATAAACATTTGTACAAATTATCTTATTGCTTATTTCCTTGTAGGTACAAGGGGAATATGGGAATACAGTAGGCTTTGAGCGATAGTCAAATATTTTAAAGCTTTCAAATTCCGTTCTCTTTGCATGGCCAAACAGATAAAATGTGATAACGAGCTTCCATTTGAGGAAAGTTTAAAAAACTCACACAGATAACAAGGAATATCTCCGAAATGGCTCACTCCACACAAAAAATGCATTTGGACATAACTTCTGTATTTTAGCAACATCCACATTTTTGTACAGTAAGATTTGGTCTATCTCTTACGGTTTACGAGTTATGCAAAAGTTATCCAGAATAAATACGACTACAGGGACTATAGCCAGAAAATTCAAAATATACGCTTCATTTGCCATACTGCATTTTAAACAAAATGGTTAGAGCCATTTTTGAAAAAATCAAAATGTCGAAAAAATTTTCCATGTAAAGGGTAGTTTATGACGGAGAAATTTTCTTCAAAATCTTCGTGTCGCGTCCTAACGTGAAGAAGATGTAAGAATAAGAGTTTGTAGAAATGGTTAGTACACAAGTAGAGAAACTCATATGAGTGCAACATATTTGATTTTTTTAGTGTAAAGTTACATTGAGGTTACGCTTGGCCGTGTCAAATGACAGAATGACTCTAAAATGCATGAATTATGAGTGCAGAAAGTCGTGTCACGCAAAAACTGGTCGGGGAAATGTGGTCAAGTTGCTAGAGCAGGTACCCAAGAGGAATGTGAGGGTTTAGTTAGAAATTCCAGTATGCAAAATAAGCAGTCAGTCTCGTTTATTGCTGTGATTATAAGTACCCGGCCTTGCCCCTGGTTTCACCATTTTATAACTACAATTCTTAGATTTACCTTGGATACTACAAAGAACCCAAAATAAATGAAACACACTGTTCAAAAGCACAGTTGAACAAACCCAAATACCACAAGTAGAGAAAGCTGCGTGAATGTAAGACGATTAAACCCCAAGTATATAAATTCCTTGTGGAAGAGGGAGTAGAGAAAGTAATGTGATTGTGTTTCGTAAAAGAAAAGTGAGTAAAGAAAACTGTGTGAATGTAGATACTGTGTTACATTTATATTTTAATCATAGAAAATTGCATTAATTGTATGTCGAAAGGCGAGTAGGGAAGGATATGTGAATGTGTTAAGTAAAAGAAAATCGAGTAGAGAAATCATGTGAATGTAATGTGTTGCATTTCTATTTCAATCATAGAAAATTGTATGAATTGTATGTCGAAAGGCGAGTAGGGAAGGACATGTGAATGTATTAAGTAAAAGAAAATCGAGTAGAGAAATCATATGAATGTAATGTGTTGCATTTCTATTTCAATCATAGAAAATTGCATTAATTGTATGTCGAAAGGCGAGTAGGGAAGGACATGTGAATGTATTAAGTAAAAGAAAATCGAGTAGAGAAATCATGTGAATGTAATGTGTTGCATTTCTATTTCAATCATAGAAAATTGCATTAATTGTATGTCGAAAGACGAGTAGGGAAGGATATGTGAATGTATTAAGTAAAAGAAAATCGAGTAGAGAAATCATGTGAATGTAATGTGTTGCATTTCTATTTCAATCATAGAAAATTGCATTAATTGTATGTCGAAAGACGAGTAGGGAAGGATATGTGAATGTATTAAGTAAAAGAAAATCGAGTAGAGAAATCATATGAATGTAATGTGTTGCATTTCTATTTCAATCATAGAAAATTGTATGAATTGTATGTCGAAAGACGAGTAGGGAAGGACATGTGAATGTATTAAGTAAAAGAAAATCGAGTAGAGAAATCATGTGAATGTAATGTGTTGCATTTCTATTTCAATCATAGAAAATTGCATTAATTGTATGTCGAAAGACGAGTAGGGAAGGATATGTGAATGTATTAAGTAAAAGAAAATCGAGTAGAGAAATCATATGAATGTAATGTGTTGCATTTCTATTTCAATCATAGAAAATTGTATGAATTGTATGTCGAAAGGCGAGTAGGGGAGGATATGTGAATGTATTAAGTAAAAGAAAATCGAGTAGAGAAATCATGTGAATGTAATGTGTTGCATTTCTATTTCAATCATAGAAAATTGTATGAATTGTATGTCGAAAGGCGAGTAGGGAAGGACATGTGAATGTATTAAGTAAAAGAAAATCGAGTAGAGAAATCATGTGAATGTAATGTGTTGCATTTCTATTTCAATCATAGAAAATTGTATGAATTGTATGTCGAAAGGCGAGTAGGGGAGGATATGTGAATGTATTAAGTAAAAGAAAATCGAGTAGAGAAATCATGTGAATGTAATGTGTTGCATTTCTATTTCAATCATAGAAAATTGTATGAATTGTATGTCGAAAGGCGAGTAGGGGAGGATATGTGAATGTAATGTGTTGCATTTCTATTTCAATCATAGAAAATTGTATGAATTGTATGTCGAAAGGCGAGTAGGGAAGGACATGTGAATGTATTAAGTAAAAGAAAATCGAGTAGAGAAAATCATGTGAAAGTAATGTGTTGCATTTATATTTCAATCATAGAAAATTGTATGTCGAAAGGCGAGTAGGGAAGGATATGTGAATGTATTAAGTAAAAGAAAAGTGAGTAGAGAAAATCATGTGAAAGTAATGTGTTGCATTTCTATTTCAATCATAGAAAATTGTATGTCGAAAGGCGAGTAGGGAAGGATATGTGAATGTATTAAGTAAAAGAAAAGCGTGTAGAGAAAATCATGTGAATGTTACGCAAGAACATGAACGTGCCGAATTTCGTAGTGACTGGCCAAGCAGTTTAGGAGCGCATAGAGGACAAACATACAGACATTCATTTTTATATACATATATAGATTATAAAGAAAGATAGTATTGACCGTAAGAGTAATATTTTCGAAAAGTACATCGATTAAACCCCAATTCCTGTCACATTTTCCCAAGCCTTGGACTGGCAAAATGATTTATTTCCCATAGGTTTGGTCTATTTTAAAACCACTTAATAAGTTTCGTCACTGTTGTGTTCTGTTCGTGCGTTTTTCACCTCTATGTAGGCTTCATACTGATGCTCCGATACTCTCAAATATCGTTTAGCTTACTACACTTCTTTGAAACAGAATACTTGGTTTTCTCTCTTAGTTCGTGAGTTACTGTTGATTCTTGCCATTTATTATGCAAAGATGTCAGTGATTTCATTATCCTCATTGCATTTATATGCCGCGTTTATGGCATGTTTGTGAGTGACGTCACGTAATGAGGCGAAATTCATTGTGAGTCGTGATACATTGGGTGTCTGGCTGAGCTGTGATGGGGAACATCGAGAAGACCACAAATTGATACCGCAGTGTGAACTGAGGCAGAACAAAACGGTATCCAGCGATCGAGCGAGCAGTATGGGTTTAAACAACCACTTTCCCCTCAAGTACCATCACCCTTTAGTCACATGCACAGCAGTGTTGCCAACCAAAAACATTCCGCTAAAAACTATCATTACTATGTCATAGCAAAAATATTAGTTTCTGTATTGGTAATTTAGATCTGTTTTAGTGGCAGCAATATCTCTTTTAAGTGATTCATTAATTTAAAATGAGTTTATCATTGTATATTTTCAATAAAATATAAATAAATTAATTTAGTAATGACTTGAGATTCTTCTTGCGTTTCTGGTTTTCGCAGTATTTCAAAAGATCCCATCTTTTTGTCCTAAAACAAACATTGCATACTTTTGTGCTGTCTTTCTTAACTGGCAATAACAATTTCGAGAAAAAAATCTTTCCTTTTGATTCTCTAGCGCGTTCTTAATAGGTAGATAAGGTATTACATTCCACACAATAACTATGGCTGGCACAACATCGAATGGCGGGTGGCTCATTACAACAGACAATCATAGCTTTCTCACGCCTAATAGTGTTGTATAGCACAACAGGAAAGAGAAAGTGATGGTCAGGTATCAGTTGCCATTAAATGTTGTGTCTGCCATAGATACAGACATTTCACTGGAAATGCAGTTTTGAAGCGTCCTTAATTAAAAATAAAATTAGAAAAAAAATGTGTGTGTGTGTGTGTGTGTGTATGTATGTAACTTTTTTGGAAAATGTTTGTTCTCAAAACTGCCTGTAGCGATGTGTATTAAACCACCATATGTTTAAGATATTTTCATCACATTTCATATATATCTTGAACTTTCTATGCATATTTTCGGAAGTTCTCTTTATTCTGAATGACTTTTGTATAGTGGTAAACTGTAAGATATAAACAAAATCTTACTACACAAAACATGTGCGTCTCGTTCAAACATTTGCCAAATACATATGTTTGCAGACAGTCATTTCCGAGATATTTCTTGTTATTTGTCTGAATTTTCAAAAACATACTTTTCTCAAAGGATTAACATTAAGTAAATCGAAAAATAAGTGTTTATAATTTGTACAAGAGTGAGCAGAGAAAGTCGTGTGAGTGTCACACAGATTGTCATTGGCATTGCCCAATAGTTGACCCTCATCATATCAATGGTTGTAAGAGAGAGAGAGAGAGAGTTGATTGGCTGTTGTATCAGTAACTCTGTTAAAACCTCGTTTTGGTAACGCCAGTGTAATAATTACGCAAAGTCAGTTAAAGCATTACCGGCAATTATCCACCGTTCTACAGTCAAAATCAAGTTAATGAAGCAAAAAGCAAAATGGCGTCGCAAACATTAATGAGCAGAGCTTGGCGCAATAGACATTAAACCGCTTAAAATAAGCAGGCAATAGACGCTGATGAACATTGAAGTAGAACAATCATCCCTTTATTTATCACTTTAAAACTCATTTTGAACAGTGTAGAAATTTCAAATATACGTAACAAAGCGACAAATTCGAAGTCGTATCACTTTATTGCCCTCCAAATTTTACTACAAATGCACAATTTTCCTCTAGTTGTTAACACGGTTTACGGTCTTTTCTGTGATTACAGTTCACAATTATTCTTCTGATAATCTTCCCAGTCTTTCAATGTCTTTCTCCAGTTTCTCTGTCTCTTGTATCTTCACTATTACGATACAATCACTCGACGACACATACATACTCACTGACAGGCTGGCCGACTCACTCACGTAACTAAAAACTAACAATTAACCTGTGTTCTATTTATACCGGAGCCAATGCCACGTGACCTTTCGAGAACCCTCCATGCACACGTGTGCAATGACTTAGCGACAATTGCAGAAGGCTCTCCACTCCTTTCTTTTGTGCTTTACCGCCATTATTATGGTTACGTACACACAGTCGCTCGCTGTATCCTAGGCCACCCGCCCCCCTCTCGTCCGTATATTGTTGTACGACCAATGTCACAATATCTACTACCACCGCCACCGCCACCGCCACCGCCACCGCGACCGCCACCACTACCACTAATAATAATAAAGGATGGGACTCAAATCGATTTCAATTCTCCATGGAAACGTAGTGATCGTCATTATGATTTGTGTGGTAATTGCAACTTTGTCACTGTGCTATGTGAACATTTTTCGTTTTTCCGGATAATCCAAACATTTCCGAAGCCGAACAGACCATACCCCCAATTAATTTGGGCTAAAGGGGTTCTGCTGTAGTAATAATTGGCTGTCACCCGCCATTAAATGTTGCGTCTGCATAGTTAGGATTTAGCTCGTGGCTCGGGTGTGGTTTGCCTAAGGTGTCCTCCCTGTACCATGTCACCGTGCTTCGTCACGTGTGGATAGAGGGATCAGTGCAGGACGGCTGTACCGCACATGGCATTAGGGTGCTATCCAGTTCTATCCTTTTAGAATTAAGATGCAACTTGGGTCATGGTGTTGAATATCCAATTCGGTATTTACCTTGGCAACAACCCCAGTCAGATTGGTCGGCCCACGGGAATTGAACCCGGACATCTAACAAGAAGTACAGAGAAGAATAAACGTGTATAGGAATAGTTAGTAGAAGATTGAGGAGGGAAAGGGATGTGAATGTAACACAGTTGTTGTGTTGTCATGTCCCCATTCTCATACCTACAGAGTTTGGAAGTGTAGCTGTGGATATTTCCATGGCAGGCAGGCAGGCAGAAACAAAAGCGAGCGAGGGGCGTAGTCCGAAGCGTGACGCGACCTGTTGCTTCCCTTGCGGCTACATACATGCATGCGTTTGTTTCGCCCACTGTTCCTCCTTGTTGCCAACCTAGCGGCTCTGTGCAATTTAGCGTCATTATAATACCCGGCCTTGTCCGTGGTTTGGCGATTTATCGCTAAAAGTTTCGCACTTAGGTTGCACTTATCCAATACTCTTGTGTTTCTTTGGAGACATTAACACACTTGAATACTTAATTAAAATCCTTAGGATACTATAAGGAAAAAACAAATTAAAGAAATAAATAAAAACATGGGGAGGACACTATGCAAAAGTAGTGTTAAACATCCACAAATACCACAGGAACAAAAGTGAGGGAGAAAACCGTGTGAATGTAATAGTTGCATTTCTATTTCAGTCATAGAAAATTGCATGCATTGTGTATTGAAGGGCAAGTGGAGAAGGACGTGTGAATGTGTTACGTAAAAGAAAAGAGAGTGGAGAAAACCGTGTGAATGTAATACGCTACCTAGTAAAATTAATAGCATTAAAACTTTCCCTATGCAAAAAAAAAAAAAAAAAAAAAAAAAAAAAAATAGATTTGTCAATTTTCATCGCATTGGAATGAGTGGTATAGCAGTTCATAAGACAGAAACAAAGATTAATTTTATATACGACTATCTTCTGAACCTCTATTATTTAGTTATGTATGTCAGTTCACTAGAAATTTAAAAAAATATATATTTGCAAAGCCAAAAAAAAAAAAAAAAGTGAAAATCTGGAGAGTGTGCAATGTTGCTGCTTTGTTAATATCACTAATATGTGGTTCAGATTTCGACACGCAGATTTTGAAGAAAGTTCCTTCATCCTAAACTACCCTTTACATGGGAAATGTTGCGAAAATTTTTATTTTCTTGAAAATGGCTCTAACGATTTGTATGACAAATGAAATGTATATCTTGAATTTCCTTGCTATAGTCCCTGTAGTCGTATTTACTCTGAATGACTTTTGAATAACTGGTAAACCGTTAGAGATAGAGCAAATCTTCCTCTACAAAAATGTAGATCTTGCTAAAACACACAATTAATGTCCAAATAAAATTTTTGTGTAGTGAACCATTTCGGAGATATTCCGTGTTATTTGTGTGAGTTTTGCAATACTTAAACTTTCGCCAAATGGAACATCATTGTTCATTTTTTATATTAAGCGAGCAAAGAGAACGGGATCTCAAAGCTTTAAAACACTTGACTATCGCTCAAAGTCTACTGTATTCTAATATTCCCCTTGTACCTACAAGGAAATAAGCAATAAGATAATTTGTACAAATGTTTATCTCAACTAACACGAAGAAGATATAAGAATAAGAGTTTGTAAGAATGGTTAGTACAAGAGTAGAGAATGCCATGTGAGTGCAACACATGAGATTTTTTTAATTCGGGGAGGTTCATAACATGTATTTGCTGTGAAATCTCAATATCGAATTTTTGGTTGGGATACAATAGTTGCTTTACTTAGTGTAAACGCCTAATAGAGAATGCAACATTGATATCTTAAGCATGGTTTGAGTTAGCCTGTGTAAATGTTGACATAGGTATGTACGATGTGCAAGTTTTTCACGTGACGTGACGTCACGTTCCGTTCCAAGACCTAGGCCGGCCGGCCGGCCACAAAGTTGATCTTGTCACCTCACCTCGCCTACGCCCACCCTCTCTACATGGAAGTATCGATTGTTGCTCGTAGCATGAGCAAACATGATCGACGGCTCCGACACCATGCAACGGCTGGGCACACAACCGTGTCCCATATATCGGCCTCACATGACTTTCTCCACTTACTCCTCTATCTTCATCATTCCATTTGAGATAAGCATTTGTACAAATTCTTTTATTACATGCATCTTATAGCTACAATGGGAATATGCCAATACAGTACACAAGTGTTAGACAAATATTTTCAGAGCTAGTCGCTATGTGATGGCTTTGAAATTCCATTATCTTTGTAGAACCGGGAGGGAAAAAAATGAATAACGACTTCCTATTTGAGAAAAGCATAACTATTTGAAAATTCAAACCAATAACAAAGAATATCTCGGAAATCATGAACTCCACAAAAAAGTATTTTAACGAGATTTACATTTTTGTGCAGTAATATTTTGTGTATCTCTTACAATTTACCAGTTGCAGAAAAGTCATTCAGAATAAAGAGAACTTAGAACTATTCCCAGAAAATTAAATTATACCTTTTATTACTCGTTAAAATACCTGAAACATGTGCTATTTTTATCAAAATTGTTACAGCCACTTTTGAGAAAATATAAATTTTAAAAAATAACTCCTGAAAGGGTAGTTTTGGGTGACGGATTAACTCGATTTAAACCTATATCTCAACTCACATCCCCCATTAATAAAGCATAAAGAGGTTTTAAAAAACTAAATATAAAATATTCCTTAACATTGTAATAAACTTTTTTCTACCTTCTCTACCACGTATAGTAAATAGGGGAAATATTGTATTCCAACCAAAATTTCGATGTCAAGTTTTCACCGGAAATATGTTTTGAGGCCCCTGAAGAAAGACCATTTTTAGAAAAAGGTCCGAGCGCGCGTGCGTGTGTCAGTCTGTGGACAGCATAACTCAAAAAACAAAATGTCGGTTGAAAACCAAAGTTGGTATTAAGTTTAATATCTTACAAGGATGCGACACGAAGATTTTAAACAAAATTTCTCCACCCTAAACTACCCTTTACATGGAAAACTTTTATTTTCTCAAGAATGGCTCTAACGTTTTTTTATTAAATACCATACGTTTGAGATATTTGCCATAGCAAATGAAATGTATAACTGGTAAACCGTAACAGATAGACCACATCTTACTATACAAAATGTAGATCTCGTTAAAACACACAATTTATGTTCGAGTAACTTTTAAGAGTGAACCATTTTCGAGATATTCCTTGTTTGTGAATTTTGAATACTTATACTTTCCTCAAATTTAAGGTTGTTATTCACTTTTTTTATCTCTTGGGCGTGCAAAGAGAATGGCCTTTTAAAGCATTCAACTTTAAAAGATTTGACTATCGCACAAAGTCTACTGTATTCCCATATTCCCCTTGTACCTACAAGGAAATAAGCAATAAGATAATTTGTACAAATGTTTATCTCAACTAACACGGAGAAGATATAGGAATAAGAGTTTGTAAGAATGGTTAGTACAAGAGTAGAGAAAGTCATGTGAGTGTAACACATCAGATTTTTAAATACCTGTGTCGCATTCGTGGAAGGTGGTGAACTTAAATAATTTCCGTGCGCGTTGCGTATTTACTGCGAAATTGTGCTGTGTAAATAATTATTACAATGTATGAAACACTTATATAGTAGTAATACATTACAAATAAACGCAATGGCGTCTAGACGTTACGCAACGAAAGCTTGCCAACGAGAGCTGCGCAAAACTTTGGTGCTACTCGAATAAAGTCGTTTGACCTCGCTCGTTTAAAGGTCACATGTCATTTGCGCTCCCGCATTGTAGCTGCTGATTCCACTGTTTACTCTCCTTTCACTCATTCATAGCGCTATGCACTCCTCGAGACGTTGTTAGATACTGGAGCCCGTAATAGGGATACTGTCGCCCTGCAACAGGCGTAACGGTGCGCTTACGAAAATAGTCTTCTGCGCATCCGACATATGACAAGCTTTTGTTGTGCCAGCTCTACGAAACCCAGAATAATTTGATTTAAATTCAACTATTTACGTACCTGAAAGATAATGTCTATGTTGCAAACATAGCAGCTGTAATTAACACCAATTATAATCATACCTTTCCATGGGGAGAAGTATAGCTGGTTTTGGTGCCAACTGAACAGACGGAATGTCACCAAATATAACCATAGAGCACTATAATAGGGGAAATATTCAACAGTTGACTTTGGTAAATGTATATAGCTTGCGCTTACTATAGTAGTAGCATCTGTGAAATGACTGGTACAAAGCGTGCTGTATCTAAGACATCAGGCCTTGAATGTGGAAGCGTGTTCAAGTATTAAAAGTGACATACGCATGTATCGCGGTTCACATTATTTACAGGTTACATACACGGCTGAAGGATTGTGTTATTTATGTAAGTACCTGTGAAAACAAACCTTATTATCTCTAGACCTCACAACCATAGGTAACACAGCTGCAATTTGAGTGCAATTTCCATGACAATGCACTATAACCATATACCTACTATATCAGAAGACGGCTCCATTTTAATCGTAATGAAGTCATTTGTCAACGCCAAATTGCCTGATAGCGCGACCTCCAGACAGGCTAGCCAACTCCTGCTGTTATACACGACACAAGCTACAGTAACACTGGACTGTTGAGAAGTCTTACGTGTTACATTCCCATGACTTTCTCTACTCTCTGTCGTTCATTTTACACACCTTCTACAAACTATTGTACCAAAATGACAGTTTGACAAGTCCCACTCCTGACACCAGTGTGACAAAATGACATCTCTATTCTAATTAATCTTTTCTCACTTATTTGCCTCCAAACATTTTTTTAATTTACTCAGAAAACGCCTATTTCTGGTGAAATTTCGGTATCGACTTTTGCACTGCAATTCAAACAGAACGCAAAATGTACGGAAGTGGTTGTTTTACGAGCGACCAGGCATATGGCTGCACCTGTTGTCGTAAACATTTGTCCGTTTTGAGAAAAGCGTTGCCAAGATGAGATACATAATATTTCAATAATGGTATCATCAGCTGTCTGTCCTAACGGTGTGCTGGTTATGGAAATTCCTCGTGTCGAGTAACGGAAGAAGCGCAGCGCCTCCTACCTTCTTCTGTAGGTACCGTTCTTGGCCTTGAAGACAGAAAGGTCGTCGCGTCACATGTCCGAGTTTGTTTTGTCTTCTTCACCCTACTGATATTTCCTTCCTCAGTGTTTAGAGACGCAACGCATCGCTCAACAAACGTCATTTTTACCCTCTCTCTACTGTACAAAAAATGTACATCTCTTTGAAACACACAATTTAGGTCTGATGATCTTTTTTGTGCAGGGAACCATTTCGGAGATATTCGTTGTTATTTGTCAAAATGTTGCAATACTTGCCGTTTTCAAATGGGACGTCGTTCTTCTTTTTTTTTTATTTATTTATTTTTTTTTTATTTATTTATTTCTTGGTTCTACAAAGAGAAAGTCATCGCATAGCCACCACTCTTAAAATGTTTGACTCGCTTAAAGTCTGGTGTATTCCTATGTTCACTTTGTACCTACAAGAAAATGAGTAATAAGATAATTTGTACATATATTTATATCTATTAACATGAAGTAGATAGAGGAATAAGAGTTAATACAAGAGTGAGTAGAGAAAGCTATGTGAGATATTTGTGAGTGCGTCTTTAGATGCCCTAGCGCATGTTTAATGTGAACTATACTGTTTTCTCACTATTGATATTTTCAATATTTTTCTTCCTGTAAAATGTTATACTTTTTGTATTGCACAAATGGAATTTGTTACACAGAGATATAACAAATAGGTTCTGTTGTCAGATGTGTCTAAGCATATATTTTTAATTTTCAAACGCAAAAACCACAAGTTTTAGACAAGAAAAAACATACTTGCGAGTTTAAAAAATTACGGAGCCTAACTGAAGGGGGGGGGGGGGGCTAGAAGAAAGCGAGGTTAATGGGTCAATGACAACTCACGGAAGGGGCAGCACCTCGACCGAAGGGCGATCTTTTGTGTCTGTGTCCCTGAAAATCCCTAACAGCATTCGCCATACGACCCAGGGAAACCTCCGAAAAAACCAAGGGTCAGAAAAGTGGGCCACACGTTATCGCCTGAGACATTCCTCTCGGCGAGATCAGTTTTAAAAAGTACACGTATTTTAAACGTAGGGTTAAAATAATAGTCCAGAATTTGAAATTTTTTGTCCTGAAGGACTTTTTAGTGACGTAACAAAAATAAACATATTTGATCATAATGTTTAAAGTATTAGAGCAAAATGGATGAAATTTGGGGTGTAACGTTTGAAATGATTCCTCGTATCTAATCTAATGTTTCAATTGATTTAGAAATACTAATTTGAATATGTTAGTGTTACAAGCGACGTATACTTTGATTAGAGCATTCGATTTTGCTGTAGGTATTTTAGCAGTTTGAATGTAGCTACGTCCGTCCGTCCTTGGGGTAGGGGATTCCCTACACAAAAGAGCCGGAACTCCTTAATATTGATTATGTAAGTAAGGGGTCGGCAAACTGACCCCGGTCAGCACACCTACACATTGCTTGCTGCAGTGTCGGCGCTACAGCTTTCACATGTTCAACACTTCACACATCACAAATGCATTTTTTGTGCAATGTACCATTTCGGAGACATTCCTTGTTATTTGTGTGAGTTTTGCAATACTTAAACCTTTCTCAAACGAAAGGTCGGTCGTTGTTCACATTTTTATCTCATGTCCGTGCAAAGAGAACGGAATTTGAAAGCTTTAAATGTTTTAACTATCCCACAAAGCCTACTGTATTGCCATATTCCCCTTGTATCTACAAGGAAATTAGTAATAAGATAATAGTCTTCTCTTGTGGCTTTGGCTTTCTCCGAGATATTCGTTATTATCGGTTTGAGTTGTTGAATACGTTGGCGCTGGTTAAAGTGCATGTCGTGTGATGTTCAGGTGTTTCCAAGAGTGGCTCGAACGAGAAGTCGAAGATATGAATAAGGCTAATGCTGCGCTGCCTGAAGCAGGTTTGACGACACTATCGCCTCCTACATGTGGTCGCTTGTGTCAACACTTGACACCGCGCCGCGCCGCGCCGCGCCGCGCCATTGAACCCTCTGTGAGCACTTCGCTCTGCCTCGCTGTATGGTACACTGGTACCTCCATGCTCTCTTTAACTTACATACGTACAGCAACTATTGTATTACATACAACAATTCAATGTCCAGATTTCACCGGAAATACGTTTTGAGGCCCCTTTATAACCAAAAAAAAAAAAAAAAAAAAAAAAAAATGTTGCACTCACATGACTTTCTGTACTCTAGTAATAACTATTCTTACAAACTCTTATTCCTCTCTAAGTGATACTCAAATGTTTTAAACCTGCTCACTAAATTCTGATCTCTTTGCACCGCCAAGAGATAAAAAAGTGAATAACGACTTTCCATTTGAGAAAAGTAAGAATTGGAAAACTGACACAAATAAGCAATATCTCCGAAATGGCTCCCTCCACAATATAACTTATGTTTTAACGATATGTCATCCATAATAAATAGGACTACTTCGGCTATAGCTAGAAATGTCAAAATATACATTGCATTTTAATCAAAATTCATTTTCCAGAAAATCAAAATTATCGAACAATTTTTCGTGTAAAGGATGGTTTAGAGTGGAGGAATTTTCTTCAAAATCTTCATGTCGCATCCTTGAAATACATTAAACTTAAATACCAACTTTGGTTTTTAACCGACTTTTCGTTTTTGAGTTATGCTGTCCACAGACTGACACACACGGACCTTTTTCTAAAAAATATTTTTTATTTGAATTCAGGGGCCTCAAAACATACATTTCCGGTGAAATCTCGACATCGTATTTTTGGTCGGAATACGATACTTCCCCTACTTACTATACGTAGTAGAGAAAGTAAAAAGGCTGTTTTATGAACGTAAGGGCAATACCGCGTCACAAACATGTGCTCCCTACGGAGAAGATGGTCTAACGGATCCAGCATGTCAAAAGTGGTTTAGTCGATTTCAAGCTGGGAGTTTCTCCCTAAAACACAAAGTTTGGCAACTACTCTGTCGTAGCTGTGCTGCGGGTGGAGTGTGTTGCCAGGCGTTCTGCGTGGTTGCAATGTGACAGGAAACGAACAAACTTATCAGACAACCTTATACACTTTCCTATTACTAGCTACAAGAAAGTTAGCAATAAGATAATTTGTACAAATGTTTCTCTGTGTTTAGATGGAGCAATAAGCGTTGATACAGGACTGAGTAGGGAAGGTGATGTGAGTGTAAGGCTGGAAGGGAGTGTTGGTATGTGAAGGACATGACTTACCCCTACAGGCCGGGCCGGGCCGGGCCGGGAGGACAGGTTGACAAAAACCAGCACAACCGGACCGGACTGACTGACTGACTCTCTTCATAACGGCATTCACTTGTTTATGTGTACATACATATTTCTCATGTTAGGATGGGTCACCATGGGAACTCGGTTAATTATTGCACTGCACTTCACGTTCTTTCTCAACAATCAATATTTCAAACCCCGCACTATTGTATTTAGTGATTTAAATATTTTACATCTTAGATCTGTGAAAAAGAATTACTTTCTCTACTAGTAAGTAGAGCAAGTATTGTATTACATCCAAAACTTCGATGTCGATGTCTCGCTGTGTGTGGACAGTATAATTCAAAAACGAAAAGTCTGTTAAAATCCATAGTTGGTATTTAAGTTTAATGTCTTTCAAGGATGCGACACGAAGATTTTGAAGAAAATAGCCCCACCCTAAACTACCCTTTACATGGAACATTTTTCGAAAATTTTAATCTTCTTGAAAATGGCTCTAACGATTTTTATTACAATGGCATATTTTTAAGACATTTTTATGACAAATGAAATGTATATTTTGAATTTTCTGACTATAGTCCCTGTAGTCGTATTTACTCTGGATGACTTTTGAATAACTCGTAAACCGTAAGAGATAGAGCAAATCTTGCTATACAAAAAATGTAGATCTTGCTAAAACACATAATTTATGCCAAATACATTTTTTGGTAGAGTTAAGCATTTCCCAGACATTTCCTTCTTATACTTTTCTTAAATGAAGTCTTTTTCCTCTCCTGGTCGTACAAAGAGAGCCGAAGTTGAAAGCCATCACATAGAGACCAGTTTTAAAACCTTTGACTATCACTTAAAGCCTGTTGTATTCCACTCTTCCCATAGTAACTGTATAGGAAACACATAATAAAGCCTTTGTACAAATGTCTGTCTGGATTAACTTGAAGGAGATAGACCAGCGATGTCCAACCTTGTCTCTGAGGAGACGATTACGTAATTAGCGGCTATTCCCCTCTCGGAGGGTGAGTCAGCTCTTTGCTTGTTACAACTAGACAGTCAGTATCCAGTGACGGACAGCTAGGCGATTCCATGGCAGTTCCTAAGGCATACCTTACATTTTCTGGGAATATTCTCACAAGACCTCTTCATTCTGGATTACTATTTTTGATGAACAGTAACATACACAAAGTCTTACTAAATAAAAAGTTTGGATGTGGTTAAAACAAAATTTATGTGAAATACGCTTTTTTCTTCTTTCTTTTTGAATGAACCTTTTCCGAGATACTCTTTATTATCTGTGTGGATTTACCAATATTTATGTAACAAAACCGCCACTGAAACGCAATCCACGTCCGTGTGCTAAAGAGGAGCAAAGTCTACGTATAGTGGGAGGTAAGTCCTACCTCCCCGCTGTCGTAAACACTGGACATCACTGAGATATACGACGTCATGTTCTTTTGAAATGAAAGAAAAAGCATTTTAGAATCTATTTTCTCAAGGCTCTCGACTCAAAACGTGGCTGGTGTATGCGGAGTTGTGACGTCACCACGTCCAATCGTGTCATATGCATGCATTCGTGATAGATATATTCAGTAAGAGGTTTATTTTTTCTATTTCGTTTCTTCTCAAAATGAAGGAAGGTTTTCACAACGCAAACAGGATCAAATGCTATGTTCGAGTGCATTAATGGGTTTTCAGAAATAACGACAGTTAAGTAGCATGACCAAGTCTTATACAACTTGCTAAATTGTAACAAATCTAACCCTTATGTTGCAAAAGTTTTGTTTTCAAAAACTAATAGTGAACCAAAGTCTCATTTGCAACGAAGTATTGAGTCAAATATCTTCCTGAAACTGTGTTGCATAGACTACCAGATATGTTGAGTGTTAATTTGTATTATCATAAATATAACAGACCACAAGGTTAAACTGGCAACTTGTTGATACTTATTTTTGCCAAGACAAAAGATAGGTTATGTTTCGGTAATATTGTATTCATTAATATATTTTATAAAATGTATATCAAAGTCATGTGAAACATTAAATGCAGTTCTTAATGAGGTTAAAAGTAGCAATCTGAGCTTTGAACGACTTGAAATTAAAAACAAGTTGAAGCAATGAAACAGAAAGAGACAGTGTTTTAACTTACATCGAAGCGATCCTCGCAGCAATACTCTGTAGATTTCCCAACATAAGGATGACGTTCCCTCACGATGGTAAAATACTCTTCTCGTGATTGTGGATATTCTGACACATGAATAAACAGTTTGCTGGAAGTGTGCGAGGTAATACACAGAGGAATTATGCAGTCTTTTTACTTCAACATCTGCTCGGAATTCATGTTGATCCGGAAAGGAAAACGTTTTACCACTTATGTTACACAAAAACGTTACTTAATCACATCACATATTTAAATAAAACTCAAATAAACACAGTGCCTCTCCGTTTCACACAACGCAAGGTGTTTGTGATAATCGCGCCAATATCACAGCCCGTACACTGTCCATATAAACGCTGACGTCAGACCAATAAGAACGCTGCTAAAGAGAACAAGTAGAAGGGCTACGGCGCGAACTGAAACAGCTGATTGCAGTCATGGCGCAATAAAGTAAAATTACAGACGGTAATGCATCCATATCTGTACAAATAAATTGCTGGTTAAAATCGAACAAAATATAGTTAATAATAATATAGTATATAATTAAAATAGTTAAAATAAAATATAGTTAAATGGTACTCAATGTTGCCATATTGAAGACCACCATTACAACGCAATTCGATTCGCGCTTGTCTATCTCGTAGCTACATGAACATTTCAATTAGAATCGCTTATACATGTACTATAAGCATAACATTTTCATGCATGTTCTCAGACTACACAGGATATTCCAAAAAATTCAAAATATGCATTTTAAGTCATGTAAATATCTTAAGTTGCCCCGTAGCTCATTTGGTAGCCCACCTGCCCGATGTATGCCGTCTCGGGTTCGATTCCCAGATGGCGTGAGATGTTCTCTAGCCAAGATTATTCCCTGTCCTCCCCAGAGTAAATGATACTGTGACTGTATACTAGTTAACAAAATTCTTAGAACCATTTTTATGAACTTCAAAAATAACGAAGCATTTTCTATGTTAAGGATAGTTTGGGGTTTTGAATTTTCTAGAAAAATCTTCGTATCGTACCTTTGGAAGATACATAAATTAAACACCAAGTATTATAATAAAGCTGCAACCCTAAATATGTTTGTAATTAGATGAATAATTGCTAACAGAAAAGCCAGACCAGAAGTATAATTTCTGAATGCAGGTGAATGACCAAATCGATTATAATGAAGCAGCATCTTATAACTTTACCCAAGGTGGGGGGAGGGGTGTCTAGTGAGATGCAAAATAAAAAAATAAACAATTAAAATCTCTAAGAGGTAGAACCGGAACTTAAAAATTCAATGCCACAACTGGGATTTGAACCACAGACCTTCCGCCTGCCGGGCGGACGCTCTACCACTGAGCTATTGTGACAAACTGCCAGAATGGCATTAAATTCTCAAGCCAGTTCGTATTTTTCCTGGTAAACCACAAATCCCAGTTGTGGCATTGAATTTTTAAGTTCCGGTTCTACCTCTTAAACTTTGCCCACACACGGCTTGTGTGTTTAAAAACACCAACAGTAAGTTTGTTGGCATAAATAAATAATTAAAATCTCCCTTATTACTGCACTTTTTAACTTATTCTGCTAAGTAAAAGAAACAAAAATTCAATGTACAAGTTTCACCAAAAATATGTGTTTTGAGGTGTGTAGAAAAAAATTAGAAACAATTTATGTCTGTGAATGATATTTTTGCAAAGTGGAATAGGATAAGGTAGGAGGTAGGAGGTACTTTTTTTTTTAAATAAAAAATTTTGAAAACTCTACCATGTAAAGAGTAATTTAGAGTGGGGGGATTTTCTTGGAAATCTTTGTGTCACATCCTTGCAAGATACTTAACTTCTTTTGTTCTTGAGTTGTGCTGTTCACACACACACATACTGCCAACCTTTTTCTAAAAATGCTTCTTTTCAGACTACGGAAGTCTCGAAATGTTTAATTTCCATATTGAATTTTTAGGTGCATTGCAATAGCTTTTTTATGTACTGTGTATATGGAAAAGAAAGCAGGGGGGCCTCAAAACATATATTTCCGGTGAAATCTCGACATTGAATTTTTGGGTGTAATACAATACTTCCTCTACTACACTATATGTAGTATAGAGAGTAAAAATGGTATTTTTGGAAACATTTACCATTTATTGTTGCACATGTCGTAGAGGGTGACAGCTTGTGTGTTGTGTTGCAGACTCGATGGGGAGGAAGTGAGACTTATGTTATGGGACACCGCAGGACAGGAAGAGTTCGACGCCATTACCAAGGCATATTACCGTGGAGCACAGGCCTGTGTGCTTGCGTTCTCCACCACAGACAGAGATTCCTTCGAGGCTGCACATTCATGGAAAATGAAGGTTAGTCATGTACACCTAGCTTGACATTTCCCTAACAAACTTATACAAAGAGGAAATGCAACTAATGACACAAACAGTACAGTAGTTGGACTTCTAAATCAACTGTCTTCGTGGAAAATCATATTTTGTAACAGACGAGATAAAATGTATATATATATACCAGCCGGGTTACACAAAGTTGAATGGTTAACCTTTTAAATTTGAATGATAGATTAATTAATTTAATTTAAGGTACACAATCTTAATCCAAGAAACAAACGCAGAAACGTCTCATTATTTACAGTGAATTAGAGCTTTACTATTTAAAGTAATTGTTGGAACGCACGCCCATTGCGATTAACACAAAGAGGGCATCGGCATGTCCTATTCTGCCATACTCTCGCAATGACACCAGCCATTTCTCTGGTTTAAAAGTTTGTCGGCGTAATTATTATTTATTTATGCCATCAAACATGCAGTTGGTGTTTTTAAACACACAAGCCATGTGTGGGCAAAGTTTGAGAGTTAGAGTTGTGGTTGAAATCCAAGCTGTGGCATTGGATTTTTCAGTTCTGATTCTCCCTCTCAAACATTTCAGTCTAATTTTGAATTGTAAAGCTGTAATTAACTGTATATATATTCCAAGATATTAATGTATTTATTTCTCCTCAGGAATGTGTATTCGAGACTGCAGACATACAAAATGATGGAATTATCTCTCCCTTAGGTTTAGTAGCAGAAGCAACGATTCAGTGTTTATGCATCAGTTTATTATTATGATCCTTATCATTATCATTATTTGCAATACATTTATAATCTACTAACCTATGAGTTTTTAGTGATTTTTATGACACGTTGTATAATAACATTTTATATTGCTCTTGAGGGGCTCTAATGACCTAGCTGTCGACGGGCCCTTAAACCCTACTCACTCACTATATTGCTCTTGAAGATCCCTAGTAAAACTTTTGAACAAACACACATCTGTCATTTCCCTTGAGATGTAATGAAGAACTGTTCTATCCTTCCTTATACACATATGCATGTTTTCTTGGGTTCTATACAAGTTTAGATGCTGCTATTGTACTCTTTCTTACACAAGAATTATTAGGTTTTGTTATCCAGAAACTTCTATAGAAAGGTTATTCATCTGTTGAATGGGATAAATTGCATTATAGCAGACACAAAGTTTAATGGCAGCTGATAGGTGACCACTACTATTCTTTTTCCTGTTGTATAAATAAATTTTGGATGCAAATGATATTTATATCACCAGCTGTGCAGTGTGATTTCACAGCGTGTTCAACTATACAGTACTGCAAGGCATGGCAAGCCTCTGATTGGATGTTTTGTGTTAGCCATAGTTGTATGTATCTATGTATGTACCTGTGAAACTGACTACACATTTAAGGGCTGAACCACAAGTTATTTTCCTATAAAAACATTGTATTCATGATGAATGTTGTTGCAGGTGGAAGATGAATGTGGGGAGATTCCTACAGTTTTAGTCCAGAATAAAATTGACCTCCTAGATCAAAGTGTTGTGGATCCGTAAGTAGCATTTATTTTATGAGAACCTCACAATTACAGTTAACCTAAATGTATATGTGTGTATATATTTACTTTCTCTATTTCACACTACTACACTCCACCTAAAAATTTGAAATATACATTTTAATAGAAACATGTTTTTTATGGTCTCCAAATACAAAAAAGAGCATATGCACCTGTGTCTGTCAAAACAAAAGGACAGATAAACCCCGAAATCACAACAGTATACCGAGTGGAAGGGAAGTCATTACATTAATGTAAACCAGTGGTAGATCTCGCTATTTGGAACACCTTTTGTATCTTATGTTTTTGTCTCTGACCATTTCCTATGGAGATATTCTAGTTTTCGCAGAAACAAGTTGGCAACACTGCAGATTGTGTGGGTGTCACTTTCCCCAGCTCTGTACATAAACAGCATAACGGTGCATTTTGGAAACTTACTCATACCGTGCCTTGTTTACTGCGCAGTGTAGACCAATCATAAGCGTTAGCTCCCAAAACATTACTGAAAGCAAAAACTGTTTACATCCACAAGCCAGGTCAATTCCCTGACCAACCTCAGCGCAACGTTGTCGAGGTACATCATCTCTGAAATAGCTGCTCGGAGTATTCCTTTAATTCTTTTAAGTGATTAATTATTTGTGATGTCCCATGAAGCTATGTCAGAAATAAGTTACTCTACGCATCTTACAAGTAACAAACTGTTATCTTTGTACATTCTTGTGGAATTACGCATCCAACTTGCATAAAAAACTTTATTTTTTCAAAATCAGCTGATCAAAGAATAAAGTATCATTCAACTTTTGTGTTTGTAATGCTTCTATGCAGCACATATTAGAAGAAATGTAATGACTTCCCTTCCACCCTGTGTAAGTCCTCAAAAATGTGCTTCCACATATAAAGAACTGTTCTTAAGTATTGTGACAAATGACAATTTGACGAATCCCACTCCTGACATCATTGACAACAAAGTCCAGTTACTTTTTCTGTCACTTTATCGGCCTTCTATAACTGACTCACAAAACACTGTGGTATTGCCAACATATGAAAAGTAGGAACTATACTCCATCCAGCCTTAGATCCAGACCTTGTATCTCTCTGCGATAGCCTGGTGTTCGTATCAGCTGCGACTAACACAAACACCACGTGGACTCATGCCTTGTGTTTATAATGCAACAGAATGATATGCTATCACGAACATTCAAATGGTCTTCACCAGGGTTATCATACATCTTGAAAACTCACAGATAATTGCCAGTGTTTAAGGTACCATATTTTGTGCTGTGCTTTGGTTTCAGCACATCACTGGTTAGTTGTTCATGGTTTGTCTACACCAAGTGTGGAGCGATAATATTTCAGCAACATATGCAGACAATGGTGTGAACGCAGGAACTTGCAACACCATGTGCTTGTATTTTGAGTGTTGATGTTGGCAACAGTTTGACAGGAGAGGGAAGGGATGAACAGAAAACAAAAACTCCCATGATGCCTTGTGTGAGGTGTGTCACCATGATTTCGTTAGAGTCCTCAAGTTTGCGCACCCTCCTCAATTAAATGCAGTTTAGACATTTACCCAAATAAATAACCGTACCTGGGCAACCAAGCTTCGCTCGGCTTTTATTTTATTTATTTATTTATTTTTTTTTTTTTCATGTTTCTTTTGGGAGAAGATACTTATCTAGATAAACTTGAAAAACAAAATGTTAACTAAATATAAATTTTCATCCTAATTTTTGGAGCCATTTCCATGACGAGACCTTCAATACCCCGGCTTGTTTGTTGAAACTGTCCCATTACCAAGAAATTATGACCAAAATAAGGTTTCAAATAATTCTGACTTAAGCACAGACTAATATAGCTAAGTCAGCTTTGTTTAGGTTTTCTGAAAGCTCTTGACGCTACCTTTAAGTTTATCTATGTAGGAGTCATTCCTGAAAAAACAATTTTACGTGTAACAGTCATAATTACACTTAACTTTATTTTGGACATAATTTTTCTGTTAATGGGCCAATTTAAACAAACAAGCCACGATATTAATAACGAAAACCCTGTCTGAATACAAAATTTGATTGAAATCGTTAGAGCCATTTCCACATTGTGCAGAACATATATATACAAGAATATATCAGATACACAAATATGGAGGAAGAAATGTGCCTCATTAAAAAAAGAAATCAATACTGCTAAAAGGAATCACTTTAATAATTTCTTAGAAAAAATGGATTATAGGACAGATGGTAACAAAGCCCATAAGTTCATAAAAAATGTCAAGGACAGGAAAGAAAACAACAGCACACCTATCATACACAACAATAAAATGTTAGTAAATGATGCAGTCATAGCCAAAACATTCAATAAATATTATGCTAATGCACACAAAGTAACAAGAAATAATAAAAAGGAACGTAAAGAATTTAAGAAAGATTCGAAACAAGAAAGAGAATGTAATCCTAACACTCAGTGCAATATCTTTTTTCAAAATTTTAATATGCAAGAATTGAACATTGCAATAAATAATCTAAAAAACAAAAAGTCTCCTGGACCAGATCACATACATCCAGAGTTCATAAAAAACCTTGGAAAAACAGCAAAACAACAACTACTGAAACTCTACAATCTATCCTGGAACACCACTGTACCTGCTGAATGGCGAAAAGCAATAATTGTCCCACTCTTGAAGACAGATAAAACAGCATCAGAAATAAAAAATTATAGACCAATAGCTCTTACCAGCATAATAGCAAAAGTGATGGAAAGAATGGTGTCAAACAGGTTAAATTGGTTTCTAGAATCACAAAATTTAATATCCCCATGTCAAGCTGGATTCAGAGAGTTCCACTCTACAAATGAACAAGTCTTACTTCTCAGTCAAGAAATCAAAGACTCCTTCAATAGAAAAGAAGATAATTTATCAGTTTTTATTGATTTTCAAAGCGCATATGATTCTATATGCAGAACAAAACTACTAAAGAAAGTAAAAAAAATAGGGATACAAGGTCAAATGTTTTCATGGCTATGTCATTTCCTAACACAACGCTTTATTGCAACCAGATATGGAAGAAATATATCTAAATATAAACAAATACACCGTGGCTTGCCACAAGGTGCAGTGCTCAGCACTACACTTTTTAATATATTTATTAATGATCTACCACAACAAATACAAAAATCAGGCGTGAAGTGTGCACTATTTGCTGATGACTTAGTAATGTGGACTTCAAAACCAAAAAGCAAAAGTACAGAACTGGAAAAAACCATGCAACAATCCTTAACCAACTTACAGAGGTGGACCAAAGAAAATTTAATGACTGTTAATACAACAAAATCAAACTACCAAATCTTTTCACTAAGAAAAAAACCACTAAAAATAAAACTAAATTTTGAGGGTCAACAATTACCAGAAACAAAGGAAGCAAAGTATTTAGGAGTTACATTTGATACCAAACTTACATGGACCAAACAAATAGAAAATGTAATACAAAGAGCAGAGAGGCGCCTTTCACTGTTAAAACGTCTAACAGGAATGAAGTGGGGATGTTCCAGAGCAACGCTTAACACAACATATAATATATATATAAAACCGTTGTTTACTTACTGCAGCGAAGTTCTTGTAACAGCAAACACAAAAAAAATTCAAATCTTTCAAAACCAAAGTCTGAGATTAATTACAGGTGCTATCAAAACCACACCAATAGCAGCTATGGAAATACTAACCAACCAATATCCCATTGAATATGAAATAGAAAAAGCGGCTCTTATTCAACACAAAAAGTTGATCAGACTCCCATTCAATACATGGCACAAGAGAAATTTTACACACACACTAAAGACTCAGGAGAGCTTTCTTTCCAAAATTCAAGATATCAAGAAGGATGTACACCTTCCAAATTCAAAGGAAAACTTCGTATCTAAAGTCAATCCAACACATACATTAGACATCACATATTATTTACACCTGACAGAAGAAGTTAAAAAAAGTGATACTCCAACTAGTGTTCTAAAATTATTGGCATTAGAAACAATCCATACTAGGTTTCCAGAACATGAGTGGCTCCATATTTATACTGATGGATCATTTATATCAAACAAAGATGGAGCAGGTGCTGGAGTCACATGACACCTCTTTTCCTATTACAAATCTTTAAGTTATGGAACTACTAACTTTGATGGAGAAATTGAAGCAATTCGAATGGCCCTACAAAATCTTTTGTATAGAATTTCACATTTTCAGCAAGCAGTTATTCTCTCGGATTCCAGGGCAGCAATTATAGCAATTACTTCCAAGTTGTCACCAAAAAACCAAACTATTATAGAATGTTGGAAGATGCTTAGCCATCTAACAGCACTTCAAAAACACCTAGTCTTCCAATGGATACCGGCTCACTGTGGACTGAGTGGTAATGAGAAAGCTGATTTTCTTGCAAAAAAGGGTACCAGCGGTGTACAAAAGTCTATAGTTAATTTACCATTTTATGCAGCTAAAAGATTAGTCAACTCTGAATTCAAAAAAATTATTGCAAAATATTACTATGAAAAATCAAAGAATAAAAGATGGGAACTACCAAACATTCAAACAGTGATTCCTGAGTATCCTCGAAAAACAGCAGTTGCAATCTTCAGGTTGATTACAGGACATGATTGTCTGGCAAAACATTTAAACAGAATTGGGATATATTCTTCACCACTCTGTCCTCTATGTGATCTGCAAGAGGAAATGGATCGAGACCACCTTCAAATATGCCCGGCCACTTCTAGTGCCCCATCCATCAGTGAAAAATATTGGAGAGCAAGAGGATTAATGACTTCATTGTCAGAAATCCAGCATTAGCTAACAACATATATACAAGAATTGCTCGTTTAAATATATAAGATATTATGTGTGTCAATTATTGTTCCTAAAAGTATTCTTAATACTTATGCCATGAAACAGTGCAATGGAGTGTTAAAAATCTATTTGAAGTGTTTTGGTAAATACAAAAGATGTGAAGGTCAAAGTTGAGCTGCTACTGCTGAGTATCAGTGTAACACCAGAAAACAAAATCCTTTGTATAAGTGTCAAAAAATTCTTTGGTACAATTTTTCCACCCACAAGACATGGTCAACCCTAGCGCTTTGAGCCGTGTGCATTAAGTAAATATAAGATGAATCTGTTGACAGGGAAGAGGCAGACCTGCTGGCACGAGCATTGGGCTGCAGACTTCTCCGCACATCCGTAAAGGAGGATATTAATGTGAATGCAGTGTTCCGTCATCTGGCAGCATGTTGCCTGGCGGAGCTGCAGCTGCAAGAGGAAGAGTATTCCATCTCAGGTGGAGGCAATGGGATACATCCCCTCACTATTAGTAAGTACACTACATTTCCAAATGTTTAAATATAGAGCCTTTGTTTGGACGCATGGCTGACGTAATCAGAGTTTTGTTGGCACTGGGAAGCTGATTCATACTTTATAGAAAGATAGTTTGGTAATGAAATGTTGTGTAAGTTCTTCTGTTTGTTGCTTGGGAAGGATAAATCTGTTTGCAACAGCAAAGATTGGGTTTATCGGTGTACACAATTTCTATGCTTCATGTTGCATGTTTAGGATATGCCACTGCCCATAATATAGCCATGCATCCATAGGTTCTGCATGTGTTCAGTTGGTGCATGTTTTATACAAGGTATTGAGGAGGATTCATTTGTTGCAGGTGCCTTTAGCCCAGCGCTACACAATGGGAAGTCACATAGTGGAAACGGGACCATAATACTCCATCCAGGCAAGCAGAAAGGACATAAGAAGAAAAATGTACTAAAAAATGCTTGCCGAATATTATGATAGAGTGAGATTGAAGGTGATATCAGTGTCGTGAACTGCAAGTCAAATTTGTAGTAATATATATATATATAACCAAATGTTGCTAACCATTGCTGCTGGAAGTGTTACAGCGGCTTTATGTTATGTTATGTTACAATAGGTAGATATGTGGAATCCTGTCATCCTGACGTTAGCAACCACTGCAACTGTATACAGCCCACCAGTCCAGGCTAGGGTGACCAGATTATGTGTTCACTCACATCGCTTTCTGTGTGTGTGATAAGGACGCAGGACACCTTGACCCTGACATGGATCTTTTGCGAGGTACCACCCCCATAGAGGGAAGGAATGAGGCAAAGTGAGACCATAGACTTGCCAGACAGCGGAGACAGCAAAGCCCAGAAGTCCCTAATAGTTACAGATATTAACACCTGGTGCACAACCAAAGTGGTTTCTCTACCCAAGGAGAGGGCGACAGTGCGACCCTTGTGACCTGGACAGCAACTTCCAAAAGCTGCCAGGGAAGCAGGGTTTCTTCCAAAACGCAAGCAACTGTGCCATCTGTCCACATTTTTTCATGTAAATGCTAGTTTTGGATGAAAATTTTCATGTTGCATTTTTGGGAGATGCTTAACTCAAATGCCAAGTTTGGTATTTAACCACCTTTTGTTTTTTGAGTTATGCTATTCATAGATGCATGGATCCATACACACATGTGGTTTGCATCCTCAGTTGGTTAGATGCTGGCCTACCGATACCAAGGTCACAGGTTCAAATCCGGTCCAGACCAATGGTTTTTAAGTGTGCTTAAAAATGACAGCTCCATGTCAGTAGATTTACTGGCATGTAAAAGAACTCCTGCGGGACGAAATTCCGGCACACTGGCGACACTGATGTGATCCAGCAATTGACAGCATCATGAAACAACAAAAGTAATTTTGCATCCACTCCTTCACAGTCAATGCTTCATACTGCTCTCAAGTCTTGGTGAATTGATGAGAAATGTTCATGAAGAAGGTAACTAGTACCTTCACATGCTTGTGATATATTCCTATCTGCAAGTTCATACATGTAGTGCATATTGCTCTATTCACTCACAGAATACACTTTCTGTACATCATGAAGCACAAAAAAAAAGCAATCAAGCAATCAGAGGACAACAATTTAATTCAATTAATATCAGTCTCAATAAACAGGTAAATCTTTTGATAACTCTGACAACTATTTCCAAACTCATGTTTGTACAGACTTGTTTACTGTTTTGATCTTGGGGTAGCATGCCCAAATATTTGACACTGTTAAAGGCGTAACCAGTATATTGTATTTCAACATTTGGTACATTATTCTGCTGAACTCGTATAAAAGCAGTACATGTCCAGGAATATCTAGACATCTGGTCACCCTAGACCGAGAATGATGGCACAATCCTGTCCTTCATTTCAGGGCATTCAGTTCAACTCTACTTATTTTCCATTCTGCAGAACCAAAATGTATAAATGTGTTAACATCCTGTAGATAGTTACCAGAACATAACTTTGTACATAAATATGCAACCAAGTAAGAAAATCAGGAAGCTGGTCTTGATCTGGATGAACAGGATCCCACAAGTGAAACATACCGTCCATTAAATAATAAGAAACCTGCAATAATATAGAAGCTCATCAGTGTATATCTTGTGTCAACTTTTTTTTAATCTCTCTGGTGTAAGTTTTACAACAAAACGAATGCAATTTGCATCATCCTAGTTCTAAGTGAACGTTCATTCACCACCTCTGTAGTTAAAGGTTAAATGGAAAAAGAAGATCCTATAAATTTGAACAAGTAGCTCGAAAAGCTTATAATATGTATTGAATCTTGAATTAAGATTCCAGGGTTTGAAACAAATACATGTGTTTCTTTTGTATGTTCATTAGAGTGCAATGTTGAAAATATTTATGTTTCCTGAGTAATGATTTAGCACGTTTATGTGTGGTAAGGTGCTTCTTATATTTCTATCACGATCTCAATTCTTCACCTTTTTTTACTAGTTATTGTGCCGGTTCTAACTCAGTCATAATTGCTTGAAACTTTCCCACAGGTGTTGACGACAGAAAAGCTACTATTGCCTTATTAGTGACAAGATTTAATCCTCATATACTTTTGATCTTTTTGTCTCCTTTACTCAGTTCTATAATTATTTATAACACTCTAGAATACAGATGCCATTGATAAACTATAATTTACTGTTCTCTTCTGCATTCCTTTTACCAAGCGTTGCTATTTATTTTCCCAACTATATTATCTTTTGTAACATTGGAAAGATTTGATAAATGTTACTTATAAACTAGGATGATGTCAAATAGTATAACATGTTGGTGTACCCAGTCTGTGATTATTATCATAAGAAATGTTTATTCAGCCAGTTAAGCAGATTATGTCTTCTTTTTGTATGAAGGTGAAGTATTTTCTGTCATAGAAGGATGTACACTTAAAAGTTTATAAAGAATAATAATCCATCTTCAGTACATGTCTTTATTTTTTGTATACCTCTCCAACAAGTACAGGGTTTGAAAGGTGGAATTGGAACTGAAAAATCCTAGCTATCGCTCCATGTTCCTGTGGTACAGTAGGTGATACCTTTTCTTCCATCACTATATGCATGAAAATCTTTATAATTTAATCACTGAACTTGATGGAATTTATAAAAAACTGAGAGCACAGCCCTTCCTCAACCTAGGTACAGAGCGACACTATGGCGAAGGGTGAAGAGAGGTGAGGGAACTACTGATCAGTGATTGGCTGAAAAAGTGAGGAACAAAATTCAAAGGATCCAAAGGATCATGAGTCTTTTGACATAAACTGGGAAGTTTTTCGCCTATTTAAACATGGATCAAGTGAGAAAGGAAACCAAATTACTCCAGAATCATATTCTACACAGTAAACTAATCGTAAACATAGTGCCATCTCCATTTTGCATTTTTTGGATCATGTGAGTAATGACTCTAATGTACTCATTTATTTTTCATATAATTATCCTGAAACATTCTAACTTAAATGAACGGATCTCAAATTCTGACCACAAACTTCTTGGACTCTGATTTTACTAGATCTTAGACTGAAATACGCTAATAAGTTCTCACTAATTCCTAATGCACAAAATTGAGTCTCCAATTTGTTATTGATATGGACAGCAGATATGCACTCAGTTTCTGATTACCGCTTTGGTTTCTCTTTTAGGTTATTGTGAACCAGTCTTTAAACAGGATAATCCTGTAACAAAGTGATAAATCAATGAATCCCACTCCTGACACCAGTGTGACAAAATGACAACATCCAGTCCAGTTACCTTTATTGTCTTCTAAAATTGTACCAGAAATACAGCTTTCTTCTCGTCGTTAATACAGTCTACAGTCACAACTCACAATTTTTACTTCTCATAACCTTGCTCAGTCCTTTCAGTGTCTTTTTTCACTTTCATTGTCTCTCATACACTAATTATGATGTTACAATCACTCATGATGTACCAACACGATGACACACACAAGCACAGTTCTCACTGAGCAACTTATGCTTGTAACTCAACTCAAAAACTCCCACACTGTTTTTCTCAGGCCTCATATACTGGGGATGATGTCACACAAACATTTCCCAAGTTGCACACACATGGACACTGAAAATGATTCAGCTAGAAGTGTCAAGAACGTTCCTGAAACTCTCTTCATTTCTGCCACCTCATTGTTAGTCACGTACATGCAGTAGTCGCATGAGGTAGCCTGGCCCTAAACGTATTTGCCCACTCGCCAGTACGGCATGTGGTGTGAAGCAGCTTGGCCCCATCCCTCCCTTATTGAGTGCCAAGTCCAGTGTCACAATACAAAGAAAAGTAAGCAGAAGTGTAAGCAGAGAAAGTCATGTGAAAGCAACACAATCCTTGTCAAATTGACTTTGATTTTTGGTTATGTATGTTCTTTAACTGCTATGGTTCTCAGTGTCCCATTCTATATTGACATGAAAGATCAATTAATTTTGCTCAGAGTCCTCTTTATCAGACTTGAGGTTCTTTTATGTGCTGTAAATCTACAACACAGGACCACCAACTTTACTTCCCTTCCAAAGGAAGCCATTCTAAGACTTTGTACACCCAAAAAAGTCCATCGCCCTCTGCCGGGTTTGAATCCGTAACCTTGGGAAGGAGGGATCACATAGGATGACAGCAATAACAATTGTTAGGTTAAACAGTCACAGAAATGAGAAAACTTTGTCATAAAAAACTGAAAAGTTTATTTCTAACAAGCAAGCTGCTTACAGTTTCAAACACTTGGTGACTAAATGTACATGTTCGTAAACAGTCAATAAAAAATGGAATGTCAACATTTCACTTCTTCATTTCACAGTAGAATTGTCACAATCTCATTAAAACATTAAATAATGTCTGCATCTTAAAATTTCAGAACAGCATCTGAAATTCTTTTACGTATTAAAGTGAGTCATTTAAAATATTAATTTTTTGAAATTTTAAAAGCACAGCCATCTTTAGCACACATCCTTCAACATGGTTCACACTACTTTTCATATTTTGATTTCCCTAACTTTCCTTGACTGCATTGGGACGTTTTCCCTAACAGTTAAGATTTTTTAATGTGGCACAGAAACATTATCCCAAATATCATTCAATATACAGCAGAATTGCAGTTATCTGATGTAATGTTAGCCTTAAGTATTAGGAGCTGAATTTGGGACAAGTTTGCTTCACTTCGTAATAGACACTACAAGCTTCACTTATGTTAGTATCTGTTGCAAGTTCTTGAAATCAAAAGCAGACTGCCGTTTCATGATTAATCATTTGTATCGTCAATGCCACATTTGTTTACGCTAATTGCTAAAGTAACCAATGCAAAAATACATAATGTTTCTTTATGTTACCAATCATTGAAAACAAAACAAACCTATTAATAGAATCAATTGGCATAAATTCATAACATGGTCCCTATTTCTTAAAATTATACTTTCCAAAGTATAAACAAATGTGGCACTAATGATACAAATGAGATTTTGAGAAACTGCAGTCTGCCTTTTAGCAGATACTAAGATAAGTAAAGCATTTAGTCTCTAAGTTATTATTATATTTACAGATTTACGTTACTTCACTATTAATAGCTTCACTTTTTTCATAATATAGAGCATGTTTGAGGAGCTTTTACTTCTATCATCAGCTATAGGTTGACTACCGGCAATAACCATCGACTCCAGTTAAAAAGTGCACATGTAAGGTCAAATCTATGGAAATTATTCTACCACACTACATATAAATTTGAGGTCACCTTGTGGTTTATTGCGACAAATGTGAGTCAGTTGGAGAATTAAGCATTGTGTCAGCACATTGTCTAATAGCTCAGTGGTTAGAGCAACCGGATGGAGACCAGAAAATCCATGGTTCAAAACCCGGCTATTTTTTAGTCTTATTCTACCCTTTCCAGTACATGCATATGAACAGTATAGTAAATACTTTTGTAAATAAGAAATGTTTTTAGTTCAATAAATATAGAGTTACTATTATTTATTTACTTTTTATCTGAGTATGTGGCATTGATTTCAGCATCATGTGGTACTTTTGTTTCCCCTCTCCTTTTCAACTATGAGGGGTAGCTCAAAAGTAAGTTGTTTTTTTTTTAATTTGCGCAGTAGGCAGCAAAAGTTTTCTGGAGTTGCAGGGACCCTTGGTATGGGTGTAGTGGCAGCACTGTAAAATTCCTAGCCATTTACCTTTACCACTTGGACATTAAAATGGCAGTAACAATGGAGACTCCACTCGCTCTTACTGCCAATTGTGAAGTTCACACAGTATTCTGTGTTTTGATGGCAAAAAATAAATGTGTGACTGAAATTCATCATGAGTTGTGCAATGTGTACATTAAAGACATTATGTCAAGACCAATGGTTTCTCATTGGTGTGAATAGTCCTTAGAAGATGTGGAAATGAAAGTATGTGTAAACACCCAAAAAAGACAAAGGCTGGCAAGGTCATGGCAATGATATTCTGGGATTTGAAGGGAGTACTGTTGATTGATTACCTGCCCCGTGGGACAACGATGACAGCTGCTCACTATTGTGAGGTGCTGAGAAAATTCAGAAGGGCGATTCAAAACAAACGGAGGGGAAAGTTGAGCAAAACAGTTTTTCTGTTCCATCCTAATGCTCGCCAGCATGCTGCTCGTGAAACTCAAGCCCTGTTTGAGCAGTTTTGATGGGATGTTTTTGGTTATCCAACTTACTCACCTGACCTTGAACCTAGTGATTACTATATTTTTCCGCAGTTGCAGTAACATCTCAGGAGAAGGCATTTCGTAAATAACAGAAGTGGAAAGATGACTAGCCAGTTTGCTGGGGGAGTGGTCTGACATTGGATTAAAGAAAGTGTTATCACAGTATGAAAAATGAACTGACATTCAAGGAGATTATGTAGCAAAATAGTTACTGAATGTAGCTTTTAAAATATATGCTTTTTAAAATATTTAAACATTTTGTTATTTTTTTAAAAAAATAGTGTAACTTACCTTTGAGACACCTTGTGCAAACAATGTAACATGGTGTACTTGAATATGCTTACACTCATTCTTACTCCTGTTACCATACACTTGCTCCCATAACGAGTCACTGAAAGTTAACACGGCCAGTCTTAAATAATTATTTCTTTACATAATGGTTGCACTGTATGTTCTCTACACTGTATGTTTAATCTGAAAATTAATTTAGTTTCAACTCTTTTGCTAATATTGCTTACTTGCTAAAATCCCATTTTCTTCACAAATGCATAACTTAGTGAATGATGGTTACCTGAGTACATTAATATTAATTTATAAATATTATATTGCCTTGTTAAATTCCTAGCACCACACAAAGAACATTTTTTTCAAACGTAGTTACCAGTGGCATATGGTGGGATTGTCACTCGGCCTATCAGATCTGGACAATAAGGGGCTGTTGATCAAATGTTAACTTTACAACCTTTAGGACAATTAAAATTATAATATATATATATTATAAAATTAAAATAAACAGTTGTACCATACCTGTTTAAATTTTTCTACCTTTTTGTGTGTAAAATCTGTATAAATATCAAAAGGCTGTTAAAGAGGTTTCTACTCAAGAAAATAAAAGATGTTTGTATTTTTAAAAAGTTTACATACCATCTGTGGGCTAATAAAAAGAAATTTACAAAAGTTTTTAAAGAATATGGAATAACTTTTGTCCCTCAAAATAAATTTAATACAGAAAATTTACTAAATTTTTCTAAAAAGAATAAAATTCTCAATTATAAAAAGCCTGGCAATTATCAATTTAGCTTTTGGATTGTGATGATAGGGTTTATATTGGTAAAACTAAACGTCATTTAGAAACCAGAATAAAAGAGCATTTAAAAATATTATATATAAACAAATGGATAAATCAGCTATGGCAGATCATTTTTGGTCATTTAAACATGAAATAACTCCAGAAGTTAAATTATTAAAACAAATGGACGTATAGATTTAATGGTTTGGAAAAAGCTATTCAGTTTAAAAAACAAGAACTGTGTTATGCATTTTCAAATACCACCAATAGATTGTATTTATACGTTTTTGTTTTCAGAGGTTGGCAAAAAATAGATCTTTTAAAATGAGCATCAGTAACTATGGTAACTTGTTTGGATAGCTTTGAGAATAAGTTGGATGCAACTTGAAATTATCAGTAGTGCAACAACTTGCAATATTAATAAGATAAGTGGAGCTTTTGGTTTCTGATTTGTTCTTAATTTAGATTCTGTTGCTTCACTGTTAATAGCTTCAATTTTCCTTAATTATTACTAGGGTGTTTTTCCACCGCTAGAAGAGTCAAGTTGCCCAGATCAATCTTGTGGTTGCCCGTAAATGAGATTTGCTTCAAGACTGAAAAACTCCTTCCTGCACTTGTAATAGTGGAATGAAATGTTAAAATCATTTCATATATTCTAAAGTAAGAACAAATTAGAAGCTAAAAACTTCACTTATCTTAGTAATGTTGCAAGTTGTTGGTGCAAAGCTGACTAAAGTTTCGAGTTGACTCCAACTCATTCTCAAAGCTATACAAACAAATTTGTTACCAAAGCTACAGATGTTCATTTTAATTACCAATCTCTGAAAACAAAAATCTATAAATACAATCTATAGGAGGTAATTCAAAGTTCATAACACGGTTCCTGTTTTTTAAAATAAATATTTTTTCCCAAACCATTAAATCTATAGGTCCACTTAATTGTTTTAATAATTTAACTTCTGGATTAATTTCATGATTAAATGACCAAAAATGATCTGCCACAGATCACAGATAATAGATGATTTTGTAAAACTTACAAATCTTTGTTTAGATCAAAGTTTCTTTAGTTTTAATGGTAATTTTTTTTCAACAAACTTCTGGCTTGGCAATGAGTAGTCCACTTTCGCCATTTCTTGCTGATCTTTTCATGAGCTTTTTTGAAACTCAAATTATAAAATCATTCCCTCTAATTTTTAAAATATGGTATAGTTATGTTGATGACATTTTTGCTGTTGTCCCTAAAAAACAGATAAATGATGCTTTAAAACTTTTAAATTTACAAGACAAAGCTATACAATTCAGTTTGGAAACCGAAAATAATGGATGCCATTGTCATGAGTGGCTGGAGAACTGGAGGTGGGACATGGTCAGTGTCCGTCCCGGCCGGTTATGCAGTCTTCTTGACCAGGGGCCGCTACTTTTGAATCAAGTAGTTCCTCAATTGGCCTCTCAGGGACCTAACGAGGCTGAGTGTACCCCGGACCAGGTCTCCCTAAGGGAGAAAATCTCCATGCTGGTACCCGGAATTAAACCTGGGTGGCCCGCTTGGTAAGCAGCAGAAACTGCACTTAGTAGACAACCAGTGTATTGAATACTTGTGCAGTATGGTGTTAAACGTGCATGAAAAGTGACGTGAAGTGTTTTAACAAATAAGCAATATTAACAAAGTCTTCCAAGGAATCTGTATTAACCTTTGTACCTTTTGCATGGCCCACAATAAGAGAATTCAAGTGAAAATTTCCTCGATATTTTTCGAAAAACTTAGCTACTTTCCCTTCCACTTTCCAGTTAAGTATGAACCATGTTCAATTGCTGTTCGTTTAGTTAAAAATGTGTGCATTTTAAAATACTTTTTGATCTGTACTAAATAAATATCTCCAATATTGTTAAGCTAAATATATCAGTCTGGTTTACTTCAGCTCCGTCGTATTGTGCAGCTTAACACTTTCCCAGCACCATTGCCAGCAGTGCCATCCTGACGTACATTCCACATTCTGCCTGTCGGAAATATGCAGCTCTTGGATCTGAATCCAGTTCTGGGCTGATCTCAAACACACGAGGCAGAGGATGCATCACCACCATCTTGCGTTTGGCAAATGTCATTAGCTGTGGGGTCACCACAAACAGTCCACAGGCCTGCCAACACAGAATCAATTCTCAATGAAGTTATGTCAATAAAGCAAGTTCTGTCTGATTGGCAAGATATTGACAATATTGTAATACTTGCATAATCATGGTGTCTAGCAAAATTTGAAAACCAAATTCAAGGTGATTTCCAGGTTATTTCACGGTGAAAACCAGAGACCAGAAGATTAGGCATTATAAGTAATTAAAATAGACAGCAAAATGGCATTATAAATAGCTAAAATAGGCAGGAAAAAAGGCATTATAAGTACTAAAACAGGCAATAAAAGGCAATAGAAGGCAATTAGATTACATTATTCAACAACTTGATCATCATATTTTTAAGAACTTCTACATTTTAAACAAAATGCTAATGTTGTAATTGACACAAAAATGAACTATTTTTTAAAAAGGCCTCTGTATTGCAATGCCTTATTCGTTGACGTGACATTCAAATGCTTTTTTAAGTTCTCTGTGGTCATGTTGAATCTCCTGTCAGATAACACATTTTTTAGACGACAAAATGACATCTCAACATCGACAGAGGTTATTGGAGCAAATCTAAAACATAGCGTCATGGTAGGACCATTTCAATTGCAAAAGAATTGTCACCTTGTAGAATTTTTGAAATGTTCCTAAACTTATCCAGATAAATAATGAAAAATAATAAAATTACGGTAACAAAAAGCATTTATTTCGTAAAATAGGCATTTATACTTAAAATGGCAGAAAAAGGCAACATAAAACCGAGCCATTTCAATCACAAATGTATAATCCGTACAGATTCACTTTAAAATGGAAGATAGAGTTGACACATTCTAAAAGGCATTGTGCCTAAGTTCCAGTCTCTGGTGAAAACATTCCTTTTCAAGGAGACATGCAAAGAGCTTAACATGGTGAATGAAAGTAACCTAAGATATATGCTTTATATAGATAGGTACATGGAGTTAAAAACTTAAAAAGTTTGCTTGCTGCTGATTTCTCTTAATTTCAGCTGTAAGATCGTGCGAGTCATTAGCATTACATAAGTTTGTTGGCATAAATAAATAATAATTACCATCTGAAGGTTATTTAATCCTGGGATATAAAGTACTTACAATAGCAAGTCACCATTGGGGTAATTGTCTCTGATGTGAGACTGCCTTTGTGGTTTACCAGGAGAAATACGAACTGGTTTGAGAATTCAATGTCATTCTGGCAGATTGTCACAGTAGCTCAATGGTTAGAGCAGCCGCCTGGTAAGCAGAAGGTCTGTGGTTCAAATCCCAGCTGTGGCATTGAATTTTTAAGTTCCAGTTCTACCTCTCAAATGTAACAGTGACTTATCCTCACAGGAACTGCACGATATAATGCCCAAGGATATAACACTTGTGACCAAAACAGACTGGCAGAGTTTTTGAAAAATATAGAAAACAGAAAATGATCAGTGGGGAGAAGATGGAGCAGTTGAAAGCAGTTTACATTTTATAAGTAGTCTTCCAATGGATACCAGCTCACTGTGGGCTGAGTGGTAATGACAAAGCTGATTTTCTTGCAAAAAAGGGTACCAGCAGTGTACAAAAATCTATAGTTAAACTACCATTTTATGCAGCTAAAAGATTAGTCCACTATGAATTCAAAAAAATTATTGCAAAATATTACTATGAAAAATTAAAGAATAAAAGATGGGAACTACCAAACATTCAAACAGTAATTCCTGAGTATCCTTAGTTGCAACCTTCAGGTTGATTACAGGACATGATTGTCTGGCAAAACATTTAAACAGAATTGGGATATATTCTTCACCATTCTGTCCTCTATGTGATCTGCAAGAGGAAATGGATCAAGACCACCTTCAAATATGCCCGGCCATTTCTAGTGCCCCATTCATCAGTGAAAAATATTGGAGAGCAAGAGGATTAATGACTTCATTGTCAGAAATCCAGCATTAGCTAACAACAATAGACATAATAATTCCATACTCTCAGAAGACTAGTTTGGCTTAAGAAAACTTCAGAGATAGGTCCCCTTGCCATGTACTTACCTTCTCGTACTCCTCCTGAGAGGGAAATCGCTCTCTCTGTATCCTCGTCATGTACAAGACGTCTGTTTCAGGAAGCACCTCCCTGAGAGAGCTATGTTGTTCCTGTGGGATTCCTTTAGAGGCAACATACTGCATTACTTCCAATGGCATGCCGAGATTTGCCGGACTCACGTAGCGTAGTTGAACATTGTACAGCGTCAACAACCTGTCAAAAACAGTACATTCACTTTTCATAATGCTAGTTGCACATGTTTACTAAATATTGCATCAATATTTAGATTTATCAGTAAGTTATCTGTAGTAATGCCAAAAACACTTTCTGAATCATCAATAAATGCTAGTCACATTGCTAGCTTGATTTTCAAAGCGCATATGATTCTATATGCAGAACAAAACTACTAAAGAAAGTAAAAAAAATAGGGATACAAGGTCAAATGTTTTCATGGCTATATCATTTCCTAACACAACGCTTTATTGCAACCAGATATGGAAGAAATATATCTAAATATAAACAAATACACCGTGGCTTGCCACAAGGTGCAGTGCTCAGCACTACACTTTTTAATATATTTATTAATGATCTACCACAACAAATACAAGAATCAGGTGTGAAGTGTGCACTATTTGCTGATGACTTGGTAATGTGGACTTCAAAACCAAAAAGCAAAAGTACAGAACTGGAAAAAACCATACAACAATCCTTAACCAACTTACAGAGGTGGACCAAAGAAAATTTAATGACTGTTAATACAACAAAATCAAACTACCAAATCTTTTCACTAAGAAAAAAACCACTAAAAATAAAACTAAATTTTGAGGGTCAACAATTACCAGAAACAAAGGAAGCAAAGTATTTAGGAGTTACATTTGATACCAAACTTACATGGACCAAACAAATAGAAAATGTAATACAAAGAGCAGAGAGGCGCCTTTCACTGTTAAAACGTTTAACAGGAATGAAGTGGGGATGTTCCAGAACAACGCTTAACACAACATATAATATATATATAAAACCATTGTTTACTTACTGCAGCGAAGTTCTTGTAACAGCAAACACAAAAAAAATTCAAATCTTTCAAAACCAAAGTCTGAGATTAATTACAGGTGCTATCAAAACCACACCAATAGCAGCTATGGAAATACTAACCAACCAATACCCCATTGAATATGAAATAGAAAAAGCGGCTCTTATTCAACACGAAAAGTTGATCAGACTCCCATTCAATACATGGCACAAAAGAAATTTTACACATACACTAAAGACTCAGGAGAGCTTTCTTTCCAAAATTCAAGACATCAAGAAGGATGTACACCTTCCTAATTCAAAGGAAAACTTTATATCTAAAGTCAATCCAACACATACATTAGACATCACATATTATTTACACCTGACAGAAGAAGTTAAAAAAAGTAATACTCCAACTAGTGTTCTAAAATTATTGGCATTAGAGACAATCCATACTAGGTTTCCAGAACATGAGTGGCTCCATATTTATACTGATGGATCATTTATATCAAACAAAGATGGAGCAGGTGCTGGAGTCACATGTCACCTCTTTTCCTATTACAAATCTTTAAGTTATGGAACTACTAACTTTGATGGAGAAATTGAAGCAATTCGAATGGCCCTACAAAATCTTTTGTACAGAATTTCACATTTTCAGCAAGCAGTTATTCTCTCAGATTCCAGGGCTGCAATTATAGCAATTACTTCCAAGTTGTCACCAAAAAACCAAACTATTATAGAATGTTGGAAGATGCTTAGCCATCTAACAGCACTTCAAAAACACCTAGTCTTCCAATGGATACCGGCTCACTGTGGACTGAGTGGTAATGAGAAAGCTGATTTTCTTGCAAAAAAGGGTACCAGCGGTGTACAGAAATCTATAGTTAATTTACCATTTTATGCAGCTAAAAGATTAGTCAACTCTGAATTCAAAAAAATTATTGCAAAATATTACTATGAAAAATCAAAGAATAAAAGATGGGAACTACCATACATTCAAACAGTGATTCCTGAGTATCCTCGAAAAACAGCAGTTGCAACCTTCAGGTTGATTACAGGACATGATTGTCTGGCAAAACATTTAAACAGAATTGGGATATATTCTTCACCACTCTGTCCTCTATGTGATCTACAAGAGGAAATGGATCGAGACCACCTTCAAATATGCCCGGCCACTTCTAGTGCCCCATCCATCAGTGAAAAATATTGGAGAGCAAGAGGATTAATGACTTCATTGTCAGAAATCCAGCATTAGCTAACAACAACATTGCTAGCTGTTTTTACATACTGTTTTATTTATTTGACTAACTAAATAACGCAGATAATTTATGTATATTGAAATTATTAATTAACTTCTCTAGAATATAATATTCTTAAAACTGGAGAGATATAAGATAGGATAATAGGCTTTCTTTTTAAGCCAGCCAGTTTGCTGTTAGTTTTAAACACACAAGCCATGTGTAGGCAACGTTTGAGAGGCAGAATCAGAACTTAAACACTCAGTAAGTTGGTTGGAATTGAAGCAGATATTTCAAGGAATATTTAAAACCAAACCATAATTCATGACAGCTCGATTTTATTAACTGAATATTTTTCTTTTGTTATTTAATCTGTCAATCTGTGGAAACTATTGTTAACCTTGTTTCAATATTTCAATCATGTTTACATAATTGATAACTGTTTTGCATCATACCAAGTTTGGAGGGAGTTTTGAAATATGAATTAGTGTTATTTTTTGACATGTCCAAAACAACTACAAATCATATAATATGCGCAACGTATGACATCATCGGGATAATTCTGAGAAAATGAGAAAAAGTATTGTTAAGGAAGACAAAAGCTGAGCGGTATTGCTACAGTTACATATAAAAATTTTCCAAACACTACTTGGTCAATGCATTCACATATGATAGAAGCCATTTTTTTGGACCTTACCAAAAAATAGTAAATTATAGTGTTTCAGACATGCCAATTAGTTGGAAATGTTCAAAAAGTGAAGAAATAATTATAACAATGTAATAATTGTGTCAATAAAAAGTGTGCAGAGAAACAAATTTGTGAATTTAATTGGAGAAGTCAGTTATATGCTTTATTCCATTACCGCGACCTGAGATCAAAATAGTTCTCATTGCTCAATGCGCTGAAAGTAAAAACCACTGCACCAGCGTAAAAAAATAATAATTACTATCTAAAGGTTATTTAAACCAGGGACATAAAGTACTTACAATTTGTAAGTCGCCTTGGGGTATTTATCTCTGGTGAGAGATTCCCTTGTGGTCTAACCGGGAAAATATGAATCAGCTGGGGAATTTATTTATTCATACTGGGAAGTTGGCCATGGTAGCTTGGTGGTTAAAGCAGTTGCACACGAGTGAAAGATCCATGGTTCAAATCCCAGTTATGACATTGAATTTTTCAGTCCTAATTCTACCTCTCTAGCATAACAGGTGTTTCCATTGCGGTGTCAGAGACACTTTTGTTTCTTCTCCTTCCCCTCTCCTTTCTTTTCAACTACAAACAGCGTAACATGGCCATACTTCAATACACTAGGACTCGCTCTTACTCCCATAACTGTACACTAGTCTCCTAAAGTTAACATGGCCAGTTTTAAATAATCACATAATGGTTGTACTTGCATAGTGGTCACTATGTATTTTTACATTACGAAGAAAGCATAAAAAGTGCAACAATTATGTGACAGAATACAGTACTATAAATTTTGTTGCTGGAAACTTAACTATTTTTCATTGTGAATGGCTCTTTTTTGAGAACACATATTTTTTGTTCTAAGCTGGTAGGTGTATCACCAGTGTTTACATGCACTGTAAAAGATCGGCGATTGTCTTCTTTTCTCAGCCTCCAGGTATACCAACACTATTGTAATGTGTTTAAATTAACCAGAAGTTTATTAAACAGCATCTGTAGTTAAACTTTCGGTGCAGGTTAACTAAATTCTCAGTCAAATTATATACCTAAAAGTATTCAACTTGACTCCATCTGTCACTAAATGTTCCACTATGTTTGATTGCAAGAGTTACAAACCTTGCTAGAGAGTGAACTGTTCTTCCGTGCTTGAGGTCTCCCACCATTGTGATGGTTAGGCCATTCACTGTACCAATCTCCTCTCTGATTGTGAACACATCCAGCAGGGCTTGTGTAGGATGCTCTCCGACTCCATCTCCTGCGTTGATCAGAGGCTTGCGGCAACAGTTGGCTGCACGCTGCAATATTACATTACATTCTTGTTCACCATAAGTTACAACATGCATATACGGGTCCATCATTAGATTACACATGATTGCTAAAAACTTAACACAGTCAAAACCAATTGAAACAACATTCAAAGGACTGACAGTTTACAGTCGTTATAGCTGATAATCACACAAATCAAGTTTTTGGTTTTCTTTTCTCTCCCCCCTTGATTTTCACATTAAATAGCCTTCACTAAATTAATCAGTCAATTTAACTAGTGTCATCTATTCTTACACACACTCATGCTTACCCTGAAGGAAAAATGCATAGTTGGCCACTGTAGCAGCTGGCAGTAGAGTTATTAACGACAGAGGTATTGGAGACATCACCACACATCACACATTATGGGAACTTAGGTTTTCAGCATACATAGAATCATAGTTTTAAATAAAATTAAATTAAGCTTTCATTCTTATTAAAGCATAAAGCTGAGTTGCAAGAAACTAGTGTGTGTGAAGCAGTACTTACCGCCACTGCACCTGGTTCTGGATGCCTGAGGACAACTACATCTGCATATCCTGCCATCACAGCTACACTATCTGAAAAACAATGCATTCACATCACTTTTTCTACTCAATCTTCCACAAACTATTCTTACAAAAGATTATTGTTCTGTCGAGGTAAATTTTCATTACAGATTTTTAAAGATGTAGTAAGACGAATATAGTAGGCTGAAGTGATAGATATTTAAATGATGCATCATGTGTTGGTGGCATAGTGGCTGAACAGTTAGAGTGGTCACCTACTGTCTAGGCGACCCAGGTTCGATCTCAGGGACCCACATGTGGTATTTATGGTGGACGAAGTGGCATTAGGGTGGATTTTCTCCAGGTTCTTCAGTTTCCCCCGACACTCATTCCACCAATCGTCCATTTTACCTGCATTTCATATCATCCTCTTTCTCACTCTCATACTGGTCACCCGCTTCCAGGTCTTCACTCTGTCCGGTCCATAGGTTCATCTGCTCCCTGACAGGCATCTGACCCTAGGCACTGGCGTGTAAGTCCTAGAGCAGTGCTGTAAAACTTTCTTATGTGCTCAGGCACATTTAACTCATGCCTAAGGAGGCGTGGGTACCATCACAACCACCGTCAGAGCATGAGAGGAAAAAGGGAGAACACTGGTTAGGGAAGTAATGGTGTCCTAGGCGGTGTAAGTTCTATATGAGGAGAGGGTAATCTAGTAAAGAAGAAGATCGCTATGTGATGGCTTTGGAAATCCATACTCTTTTCATGGCTACCAGATAAGAATGTTAAGTATCACATGACTTTCTCTACTCACTCTTGCAATAACTATTCTTACAAATTCTTATTCTTCTATCTACTTCATGTTAATAGAGATAAACATTTCTACAAATTATCTTGTGTTGTTGTTGTTGTTGTTATTACTATTGTTATTACTATTATTACTATTATTATTATTATTATTATTATTATTATTATTATTATTATTATTATTATTATTATTACTACTACTATTATGATCATTATTATTACCTGTAAGCATATCATACCTTCTAGAGTTTCTCCTTTCTTGACAGAAGAGCTGGACTCGTCCATGTATATAACACGACCTCCAAGCCTCTGCATAGCAGCGGAGAAACTGCAGCTCGTCCTTGTGCTCACCTCATAGAAAATGGATGCCATTACTTTGCCCTGTATGAGGATAACATGTGTGCTTTATGATCATGTGACAATAAGAGTAAAACCAGGTCATGCAGTCAAAAGTGATTCCATAAACCAGCATCTTTTGGACATCCAATTAAGTTACCCAGAGTTTTAATACACTTCTTTCTTTGTATTTAGTGAGGCTCCAAAACGTCTAGTTCCAGCAAAATATGAATATAAACTTAGGTGGTAGAGAAAGTAAAAATGCTTTTCTTCAATTCAGGGGACCCAAAAACATCTGTTTTCAGTGAAATCTTAATACCAAATTTTTGGAGGAATGCAATTTGGTAAGGTTGGCAAATACAGGCTTATCGACCATGTAACGCAGAACACCATTGCATGAGAAGTAGTGAGCTGTAGTAGCACATAATTTGCACAAGGTTGGAATTGTACAGTTGGCAATGAGAATGGAGGTACATAGGTGACATAGATGCCAAGAAGGGAGGAAACACTATTCTCGCTCCAAATTTGAGCAACTTATTCATCGATCCCTTTCATATTATGATGAAACAAATTAATTCATGAATAACATAACCTGAAATAACTGAAATCATTTGTACAGCACGTAGATAGCCTTAAATGGGAACATATTTCATAAATATACGTTTATGGAAGAAATACAAAGTTTTGTGAGAGTTACATGAGGCAGGTGATTGACAAACAAAATGCTTTAAACATTGGATTTTACTGGAAATAATTGTCACAAATTACTGGTGCTTAGGTGATTACCCACCTAACAGCACTTCAAAAACACCTAATCTTCCAATGGGTACCAGCAGTGTACAAAAATCTATAGTTAATCTACCATTTTATGCAGCTAAATGATTGGTCAATCCTGAATTCAAAAAAATTATTGCAAAATATTACTATGAAAAATCAAAGAATAAAAGATGGGAACTACCAAATATTCAAACAGTAATTCCTGAATATTCTCAGTTGCAACCTTCAGGTTGATTACAGGACATGATTGTCTGGCAAAACATTTAAACAGAATTGGGATATATTCTTCACCACTCTGTCCTCTATGTGATCTGCAAGAGGAAATGGAGCCCACCTCGGTAGCGTGATGGTTAGCGTGTCTGCCTCATGTTCAAGAGGTCACGAGTTTGAATCTCGCTTAGGGTAAGTTATCCGGGTAAGGTTTTTTTCCGAGGTTTTCCCTACCCTGAGAAGACGAATGTCGGGTAACTTAAAGCTCCATGAACCTCGGGCTCCTTTGAGCATCATTTCACCCATTTCATTTCATTCATTCGTCCGATATGATACAATGTTGGAGGATGTTAATACAAAAAAAAAAAAAAAAAAAAGGAAATGGACCAAGACCACCTTCAAATATGCCCGGAGAGCAAGAGGATTAATGACTTCATTGTCAGAAATCCAGCATTAGCTAACAACAATGGTACTTAAATGTGGATTTCCATGAATAATTAACAGGTGAAAGGAATGAAGGAAAAGGGAATCTCTTCAAACACTTTCTGCAAAGGTTATGTCCCCTTTATTTACATTCTCTCTGTAATTATGTTTCAGTTTTCTCTTTCGTTCCTCTTAGCTAACATTACTGCACTATATATTTATGCCAACCAACTTAGTGTTGGTGATTTTAAACACACAAGCCATATGTGGGCAATGTTTAAGAGGTAGAACTGGAACTGAAAAATTCAATGCCACAGCCAGGATTTGAATCACTGTGCCAACAGTAACTTGAACCTCTCAAACTGCTGCACTATTTAGTTGGTACTTCTATTCTATTGTTTCAATTTTAGATTGCACTTCCATTCCATTAACCGTCTTCCTCTGTGATTCGTAGTTGCCAACCTCTTTGTCCTCTATTGGGAACAGTGCATTTGTTCATGTCAAGTTAGCATGGTTTATCAAGGTTGCGCATCATTAAGCCTGTATATGGCAACATTACAAAATCTTGATATAAAATTTTTGTGTCAGATAGAATATTCTTCTACTTCCTGTAGATTAATAGAAACAGCAAAATTACATTTTTAGATTCAGGGGGCCACAAAACTTGTATATCTGATGAACTCTTGGTACTACATTTCTGGGTGAAAAGCAATATATTCTTCCTGCTGTGTAGATTACTATGGATACAATAAACAAAAATCCCTTTATTGTACATCTTAAAACAGTTTTTAAATAATAAATATGGTTCTTGTATGTATGATTGTCATAAATAAATGAGTTTGTACTTCATTACGATTTTTTTAGGGGTGGGGTTCCTTGAGCATTTTGGGAGCTGTCCTACTCACGTGTGCGTGGTGCACGAGTAAATACAGTAATTTACCACTAGAGTTTACAAACCTAATGGTGCAACATTGTTTAAGCCTGCTAGTGTGTTAAATAAAAGCAGTACCTTGAATGTGATGTTATAAAAGGATGAATTGATGATTGAATTACCTTGAGTATGTGCTCTAAAGGTCTCTCCTTCAAAACAAAGACTCTAAGAGTCTGTGCCAAGTTGAAGATGTCATTGAGCTGGTCCTTGGTGAACATTCCCACTGACAGGATATGCTGACCTGCTAGGCCATGACTGCTGGTGGACAAGGGCACCACTGCAGGTACAAACAGGTTTGGGTTGCTCTCACTCTTATGTCTTGCCAAGTTCACTGGTGACGGACATCGGATCCCTGCTTGCAGCCTCAGGTGTTCCTCAGCTCGACTGCTGGATTCCGTCAGCAGCTTTGAGTACAGTTCTGAAGGTGGCACAGAGCAAAACATTATTTTGTTAAAGTAGAGTGTTACTAATGTTTCATGTACAGAGCTTTGTTTGGACACATGGCTGTATTACAGGGAATTGCTTGCCCTGCACTGTGCTGCTTCTGACTGGTTCTATTCCCTCTCAGTATGCCAGCTGATCAGTTGACATTAAGTCTGCTGATATGTTGTGTTTCAGTATGATTCCTAGGTGACAACAAACTTTTGTACAGAAGTGAGACAGATTCATTGTAATCTTGTTGATAGATACAGGGCAACAAATAGAATATATCCTTCATAGAAAACTGCTGTCTTCTTACAGTGGAAAAACTAAGGACAAAAGTTAGAGCCAAGTCTAAGGAAATCTGTGAGAAAACTTGCTCGGGAATCGGAAATTTCACAAACCTCAGCTTGTAATGTTCCTAAACTTTTAAAATCAAAGAACTATAATATATGAGGGTGATTCAAATATAAACGGTAATTTTGTTAAAAATATTTATTGATTAAATATATACACAAGTGACTACATCAACATTTCTCTATATAGCTTCCTTCACACTGTACATGTTTTTGCCAACGTTTCGGAAGCTTGAACATTCCTCCTTCAAAAAAAAGTTTGAGGGCGTGTCACCAACCAATTGCACACATGCTCCTCGACGACGACGACGCTTTCGAAATGGCGGCGCCGTGGCCGAGCGGTTAGCGCGCTCGCCTACCACCTAGGCGGCCCGGGTTCGATCCCAGGGACCCGCATGTGGTATTCGTGGTGGACGAAGCGGCATCAGGGCGGGTTTTCTCCGGGTGCTCCAGTTTCCCCCGCCATCTCATTCCATCTTCATTCCATGTATCATCAGTGTCACCGCCTGCGGTGCCGTAGTAGTAAAAGCGGGCGTTAAACACAACAACACACACACACACACACACACACACTTTCGAAATGTTTCCCTCCAAGCGATTCTTTCATGGGTACAAACAAAAAATAGTCGGGGGGGGGGGGGGGCGGGGGACAAGTCTGGACTATAGGGAGGGTGTTCAAGTGTTTCCCAGTGCATCTCCGCCATTGTGTCCACTGTCAAATTGGCGGTGTGAGGCGTTGCATTGTCTTGGAGAAGGATGACATCTCTGATGGGCATACGACGTCTTTTGCTTCAGTAAGCAGGTTTTACAGACCTTAACAATTGGCAATAGTAAGCTGCAGTCACTGTACGTCGATCATGAAGAAAATCAACCAATTCTGATGCGATTTCTTCAACAATGGAGCGGTGATCACCTTCAATAAGCTCTCAAACAGCACAGATGTCATCTGTGAGATTTGACCTTGGGCATCAAGCATGACTTTCGTTTTCCACAAATTCTTGGCCACCCTTAAGTTGTCTGGCCCAAGTAAACTCTCGATTCTGTGACAGTGAGCGTCCCCAAACTGTGCCCTTAAACGAGTTAAAATCTCCAAAGGTTCAACCCCTTCATTGGTTAAAAACTTGATAATAATGCATTGTGCAACAGACGAAGGAACCTCTTGCTCAGTCATGGCTGTACTGGCGCCAGAACCTAGCGAAGTAGCTAACAAAGCTAGTTCCCACTCCACTGCCCCACTCTGAACTGCTTCCTCCGTGATATGCAACAATTACCGTTTATATTTGAATTACCCTCGTAACTGTAGTTCAGATAATGTTGGTTGTGATGGATAAAGCTAATGATCACATGGCCATGTTAATATTGTGCAGTTGGGTTCGGCATATAACAAGGAAAGGACGGGGCTAAGCTGCTTCAAGCCACATGCCAGGCTGGTGAGTAAACAAAGGTACAAGGTCAACTTTCCTCACATGAGCAAACATGTGACTAACAATAATCGAAGCAGCTACACAAAAGGGGTTTTCTCCAGTACTTTCAAGAAAGATCTGATTACGTCACTGCCAGTGTGTTTGGAAGAGTTCACAAAAAGTCTGTGTGACGTCATTTCCACTATATAAGGAGGCCAGGAAACAGCAGAAGTGAGTTACAGTTACAGACATGAATTGGTCAGTGTGTCAGCTGAGCATGTGCACCATAAAGAAGATTCCCTGAGCGTCAAGTGATTGCACTGTCATATTGGTGTATGATAAATAGGGAAGGTGAAGAAAGACACTAAAAGGACTGAACAAGGTTATAAGAAGTAAAAGTTGAGAGCTGTAATAGCACAAAAGACAGTAGAGTGTGTTGAACAACAAGAAGAAAACTGCGTAATTGTGATAAAATTTTAGAAGACAATAAAGGGAGTATAAATGTGAAAGATGTGTGGGCCAACATCTTCTGTGCTTGTTGTACTTATAAATCTATGCACTTGAAAATTTAAGGTTATGAGTACTCAACTCTGCCGACAAATAGTGTGCTTCACACTGCTCTGACAATTCCCATTATATTCTGGCCATGTGTCCAAACAAAGGTCCTGTATACGCTCACAACATTACAGAACCACAAACCAATGCCAATTTGATTTGAAAGAACTAGAGAAAGTTGGGTTGTATATGTCAAAGCTCTGAAACACATTGCTGTATTAATAAGAATGGAACATGTATATTTTGTTGAGAGGAATGACATCTCATCTAACTAGACAATACAGAGGTTCATGTTTACTCTAGTTTGAATTAATAAATAGTCTATTTTTGCAATATAAAAGACAAAATAACCTCACTGTGCTTTCCCAATAAAAGTATTTAAATAATGAATACAGTCCTAGATAACTTGCTTTTCAAGTTCATGAAAAGGTTCAATTTTATAACACTAAAGGTAGGACAGGAATATTGCGTTTCAATGGAAAATATGTTTATCCTTGGATTTTTAGACAATGAAGCAAATATAAGATATGGTATCTGATATTATATGTAGACAGATTTGTAATCCACTTATGTTCCATAATTAATATAATTATGTAAGGGAAATTGTATGCCTACAATATTCATTTGTTTATTTAGCTTTTTTAGTTTTCATCATCAGAATATTAAGAACAATATATTATAACCATTTAAAATAAACTTGGAACATTTTAAACAAAACTTTAAAATTACGTACAGTAAAATCATTTATTCCACAATTGCCTTTCCTATACCACCACCTAGACCAATCTTATAGATTTATTGCTCTTGATACAGACTATCTTCAGATTCCATGTTACAGTGCTGCAGAAATGACACCAGCATGTGAACCAACTTGATAACCACCGCAATTAACTTCCCAAAGCGGGCTATTTTAATAGAACATCAACACCAACAAAAACTACCATAACAGTAAATATTGACTTAAAAAAAACAATCAGTTCAATTCAGGACAGAGATTGTTTGAAAAAAATCATAAATATTACATTTACATACCATTAACTTCGTCATTAACTTCGCCCAACTTGTGAATCTCCTGTTTGTCCATATCCTTGACAACACCGAGTCTGACAATGCTGTCCCCTGGTGACGAAGGACATTCCAAACTTGACGGTGGACGACTAACTTCTAGTGTAGTGGCTGGTGCTTGGTATCCAGGGAAGTGGTGCTTCTTGGTCTGCCACTCCCTTACGTCTTGACCAAAACCCGGAGATACCAACATCTGCAAATTAACTTATTGCATTTTACTTTGAAAATTTTAAAACTCGAACACTCTATTTTATCCTTTAACACCCTATTTTAAAATAGTCAGAAATTAATTTTTAGTTATCTGACAAAAAAGATATTAGGGAAATGGCAAAAAAAACCTGCCAACATTTTGCATTGAATAAAAGTATTAAAACAGAAACATGTATTTGTATACATGATAAAAGTAAATGACGAGGAGCATTCCAAAACTAAGGTCCAATGAACAATGTTACAGATGATACGCTTGAGTGACCTTTCATGCCTGCAGCGCTGTCTACCAACTCCTGGGGAACATACAGCAATGTTGGTGTGGCGCAGTAGGTGCTTGCCTGTTGATGAAAACAGATCGAAATGGCCATGGCAATTATAGCTTCTGCCAGTTGTGAAGTGCGCAGGGTGATTAGATATTAACTGGCAAAAGGATCATCAGCTGTGGACATCCAAAGTGAGTTATGTCTAGTGTATAGACTGGACATAATAAGTGACAAACAAGTTTGACAATGGTGACAAGAATTTTGAAATAGCCACACAAATGTGCACAATGAACAGCAGAGTGGCAGGCCCAGTATTCGGACCGATGACATCATTGATCAAGTGAAGTAAAAACTTTGAAGTGATCAGTGCTTGACGATTAGTGGTCTAGCTATGGAATTCCCAAATGTTGCTCGAACCTCACTTTACAGGATTGTCACTGAAAAGCTTGGATATCGGAAACTTTGTGCGATGTGGATGCCAAAAGTGTTCACTGGTCAACACAGAGAGCAATGAATGCATAGTGCATGACAGTTTTTGGACTGCTATAGACAGTGGTGCCATTCCGATTCACCCAAACCAAAAAAGTGTAAGCAATTGCCATATACAAATTGCAAAATGATGACTATCATGCTTTGGAACAAAAGGGCATCTTTTTATCGATTTCCTGGATCATGGAACAACCATTACAGCTGACTTGTACTGTGCAATGCTCACCAAATTGAGACATGCAATTCAAAATTGATGCTGCGGGAAACTGTCGTTTGACATCATCCTCCTGCATAACAATGCATGCCCACATACCACTGCCAAAACCAAAGAGAAGATTCAAGTGTTTTGTTGGAAACTCCTTGACCACACTCTTGTCAGTGTGGGTGGCTCGGTTGGCCCACTGATCCCAAGGTCGCGGGTTCAAACCCAGCCCAGATCAATGGTTTTTAAGTGTGCTTAAAAATGACAGCTCCATGTCAGTAGATTTACTGGCATGTAAAAGAACTCCTGTGGGACAAAATTCCAGCACACCGGTGAGGCTGGTGTGATCCTGGCAATTGACAGCATCGTTAAACAACAAAATATTTTATTTTTATTTTACCACCATCCATAGAATCCCGATCTTGCACCAAACAACTGTTTCCTTTTCCTGCATTTGAAATGTGGCTTGGTGGACAATAATTTCAAACCAACGACGAACTCAAGACGAGCGTTACCAACTGGTTCAGGTCCCAGGCAGCAGACTTCTATGCCAAGGGAAGCTGGTGCAGTGTTACAGAAAGTGTATAGATGTGAAACGTGATTATGTGTACAAATGAATTATATATCTAGTCACATATTATCAATAAAAATCTTGCCTCATGAGCGATATTTTTATTATGATCAAACAGACCTTAGTTTTGGAATAAGCCTCGTGTATACAATATGGTACAATACCTGTCCATCAACGTAGGCAACCTCTCCCCTCAGAACCACTCGATGCACTGCTCCTCGAACCTTCATGCCTGCAAATGGTGTCCACTTTGACTTGCTGTATGGCATTGCATCTGGTAATACCCACTGTTCATCCATGTCCACCTCGACGTAAGTGTGTGGCTGCTCGGGCAAGCTGAAGATCTTCCTGGGGTTGCGATGGAACTTGTCCACTAGATCCTGCATCAAACAAATGTTTTATATCTCAAGTACCAGGGTTTATTATCCTTAACATTAGAACTGCCGCCATACATCAATTACATCAATAGCTTTTTTTATTCTAAAGTAATGAGGTTTCTTTTATTCTCAAATACATTAAGAATACCAGTACATAATTTTTACAAAGTTATTGACTTTAACATAATAAATATCAATATTAAGTATAATATACTAGGTAATTAGTAAAATATGCTTCTGGGCTAAGATGCTGTGGTCCACTGGGCTCCTTCCTTCCTCTCCCAGACGTTTTGCTTGCAGGTACGGCAAGTATTATCAGGGGTGATGTATAACTCTCCTAGGCCTCTCAGTCGCTACTGAATTGCCAGCAGAAAGAGAGGGCTTATATATGCTGGTAGGTACCTCCCTCCTGTAACCTGATTGGCCCACATGTTTTCTGTGATTTTCTATGATTGGTCCACTGGGTTTGGCTGTGCGTCTGCTTAGTAGAGCATGGTACCATGTCTTACAAAGTTTGAGAGCATCTTTCTTGTTAAAGTTGTCTTTATACTTATAAATTTTGATTACTTCATGAAATTTATAAGTATAAAGACAACTTTAACCAGAAAGAAGAAGCTCTCTACCCTGCTCTACTAAACAGACCCACAGCCAAACCCAGTGGACCAATCACAAAAAACAGGTCGACCAATCAGGTTACAGGAGGGAGTTAGCTACCAGCATATATATAAAGCCACTCTTTCTGTCGGCAATTCAGTAGCGACTGAGAGACCTTGGAGAGTTATACAATGCTGCTGATGATGCTTGCCGTACCTGCAAGTAAAATGTCTGGGAGAGGAATGAAGGAGCCTAGTGAACCACAGCCTCTTAGCCCAGAAACATTTTACCAATTATGACTCTAGCTACAAAAGCTTTCGTTTATTTATAATATTCTAAGCATTAGCAGAGAGGAATAATTTTTAAGTAAATATTTGCAAATTAAAATAAGAACTGGGTAGTGCAGCTACATTGATAAAGATATGTTGAGACTGGTTCACTATAATCCAAGAAGAAATCAGAAGCAAAACAGGATATAACATTTTGGTTCACAACGAGGGTCAGCTCCAGGGGAGTGCCTCCATACCATGGCACTACCTTAATAAAGGGAAGACATACAAGGTCTATTCAAAAAGTATCGCAAATTTTGAATTTTCATGGGCTACATATATTTGATTTTCGATTGTTTTGTGGCATTAACCAAATCATCAGTAGCTGCATGTTTGCTATATAACAAACTACCATAAAATATAAAAGAAAATGTATACATAAATTTAAAGTAGAATTGAAAAAGTATTGCATAGATGGGAATTTTTACTCAATAGAAGAATTTCTAAATAGGATATAAGCCATAGCTGTAAAATTATAAATAGTGTTAGTTGGTAGATGTATATATTAGTATAGATGTGTAAATAACTATCTTTGTAAAAGTTCTTTATATGTAATTATGCATAACCATATGTATTCTGATGCTATGAATTACATTGTAATTTCTAAAGCTGATAACAATAAACAATTATGTTGGTACTCATGTCCTTCACTTTGTTGGCAAGCTCGGCCATTTTGAATGTTCAGTTAATTGTTGACAGCTATTTTGCTTGGATCTGTTTTGGCTCATGTTCAATTTTTGCCTATTCCAAAAAATGGAAGAAAGAATCTGTATCAAATTTTGTGTGAAAAATATAATTAAGTGTGCAGATGCATTCTCAACGTTGACTGTGGCATACGGTGAAGCTACCTTGGACCAAAGCAACGCTTATCTGTGGTACAAAAGGTTCTCATCCCAATGGATGGTACCACATGAGCCATGACTGAAAAAATTGTGCCAAGTTCGGTCGAATGTGAAGGTTTAACTTAGTTTTCTTTGATTGCAGGGGCGTGGTGCATAATGAGTTCTTGCCACAGGGTAGAACAGTCAATAAGGAATATTATCTGCAAGTTATGTACAATTTTCACAAAGCAATCCGCCAGGAACGCCTGGATTTGTGGAAGAACAAATATTGGCATTTGCACCATGATAGCGCCCCTGCTCACACATTGTTGCTTGTGCGTAAATTTTGGCCAAAAACAACACACTTATGATGCCGCAGCCACCATACTCCCCAGACCTGGCCCTCTGTGACTTTTTTTTGGTTACCAAAACTGAAGAGGCCCATGAAAGGATGATGCTATGCCACAATTGAGGAGATAGAGATGACATCGAAGGAGGAGCTGAACAGGATCATAAAAACAATTTTTTAAAGTGCTTCGAGGATTAGAAAAAAAGTTGGCACAAGTGTATAATAGCTGGTGGGGGTTACTTTGAATGGGACAAAATAGATATTGATGAATAAATAAATACTTTTTGAAAAAACACAAAATTTGTGATACTTTTTGAACAGACCTTGTACATATTTTAAATTGTTTGTATACTCCAAATGCAGTCATGCTTACTATTCTTCAAGGTGCAATGAAAGGTCTTGCTTAACAACAGAAAACCACAGAAGCGAGTACAGGTTGTAAGTTTGGAACACTATTACGTTACTATTCTATGGAGTTTAATGACTGGCAGAATGTTCAGACTGTTGTTAGAGAGACTTGGTGACCAAGTTGAAAAACAGGTCATGTATAGGTCGCGCGTTACTTCTTGACGAATGAAAATTTTATATGAAAGGTTGAATGCGAGTCTCTACTCAGCTTTTGCGGGAACGAGAGAGAGGAGGTACAGTCTGCAGTGAGATGACGCGCATGCTTCTGAGCTGAAGTAGTACAACACTACAAATCAATTTATGACACTTGCAGTAATATCAGCCACACGTATTATACACTATACCTCTATAACTGTTTCCACTTAACTTTCTTGCATTTATTCTATTCCCGACATCTCTCCCTCGTCTGAATTGCTATTTTCGTTGCATGCATACATACATCCGCACCGCACAAAACTTCTGCAGTCGACTGTATACACAAACGTGACAGAGGAAAACAGAGGTGTCTGTTATTGTAGCATAAACATTTGCTGACCTGTTTATTAAGGGTAGGCTCACTCATTGGATTTCTGCTCAAGGTCATTCGTCAAGAACGAACACGCAACCTATATCTGTGCCACTTTGCAGTATAGTGCAGTATTCAATAAAGGTTCGTGATCTGTCATAATCATGTGTAACTTACTTTTTGAAGTGCCCTCGTACATGTATTTTAGCTCTGTTGTACTCATTCAGGTTACCATTCTGTACAAAAGTATGGATCAAAAGTGAGATCTGTAACATCACAGATACGCCAAAGCACGTGATATTTGAATGTTCAAAATATAGCACGTCATTAAAAGATGGTAGAAAATTATTAGCAGGAAAAAGAGTCTGGGATATAATGAAGACAAACGAAGACTTCTGGGTGCTAGAAGAGATGACCAGGATCGTTTCCACTGCAGTTATGGAGCAATATCGACAACTCCCAGGAATAAGAGAAGTACTGAACCTGAAGAAGCGATACCTCAAAGATCAAGTAGAACCAACCATCCTTCGACATTTGTTCAACATCAAGAAGTGAGATCGCTAGAAGTTGGACAAGAAGAAGATGGAACATCTAGAGTGAACAGAAGAGAATACTGGTCTTCAATGGCAAGATTAGATGCAGCAAGAAGAAGTGAAGCTCGAGTTTGGTTTCAAGAATCACCATAGCTTGACATAAATGAACAATAATTATCTACATTTAATTGTTTGTTTTGTTTGTTTTCCTTATCTAGTAGTTATTTGATCTGCAAATGTACTCTTATGTATAAAATTGCTGGATACAAGCGACATGGTGTAAACTCTAGATGCCAGGACTGCAGATGTACAGATTGTTTTTTGCTATTTTGAGGTGGTCTTGAGACTAGCAGATACTACGTACCTCTATGGTTAACTTGCCCTCATGAACAGCTGTGAGAAGAAGGGGCAGTATTGTCTCCAGTCCTGGAAAACCTGGGGGCGCCTTCTCGCTCGTTTTCTCCTCGACAGTGTGTGGTGCTACAAAACCAAATTAGGAATAATCAACAATTGACATATAATGCATGTGTTACTGCAGTGTTTGTCCCTACTGAAGCTCTTACCGTGATCCGTGGCAAACACGTCGATGATGTTTAAGTTGTCCCAGAGGGCCTGCTGGTCTTCTTCTGTGCCCAGGATGGGTTTAACACTGCCTTTTGTAGGGCCCAACCTCTCCAGGTCCTTTTGTGTAAGGAACAGGTGATGTGGACACACCTCACACGTCACAGGCAAACCCTGAGGAAAACACCTTTATTTACATCTTCATTCACTAAACTTCACACGTTATGGCAACATTTGTTTGCTTATTTCAACATATAGTTTTATACATACTGGAACACGTAAAACAGCCTAACAACAGGTGACAGTTGGTGGACAGCGTAACTCAAAAACGAAAGTCGGTTAAAAACCAAAGTTAGTATTTAAGTTTAATGTCTTTCAAGGATGTGATTTGAGGATTTTTAAGAAAATAGCCCCACCCTAAACTACCCTTCACATGGAAAATTTTGATTTTCTTGAAAATGGCTCTAATGATTTTGATTAAAATGCCATATGTTTAAGATATTTGTATGACAAATGAAATGTATATTTTGAATTTTCTGATTATAGCCCATGTAGTACTGTTACTCTGCATGACTTTTGAATAACTCGTAAACCTCTTACTGCACAAAAAATGAGATCTCACTAAAACACATAATTTATGTCTGAATAAATTTTTTGAACCATTTCAGATATATTCCTTGTTATTTGTGCCAGTTTCGGAAAACTTAAAACTTTCATGAAATGGAACATCGTTCATTTTTTTAATATGCTAAGCATGCAAAGAGAATGGGATCTCAAAGCTTTAAAAGATTTGACTATCGCACAAAGCCTATTGTATTGTAATATTCCCCTTGTACCTACAAGGAAATAAGCAATAAGATGATTTCTACAAATGTTTATCTTAACTAACACAAAGGAGATATAGGAATAAGAGTTTGTAAGAATGGTTAGTACAAGCGTAGAGAAAGTCATGTGAGTACAACACATCAGATTTTTTTTTCAGATAATCCGAACATTTCCAAATCCAAGCAGACCACACCTTAAGTTAATTTGGATTAGCAGGGTTCTACTGTGCATATAGATCAGTAAATACAAATAACTGACAATTACCTTTTCTTTGGCTGCTCGTATTATCTGGATCTCTTCCTTGCGGGCAACATGACAGATGTGAATGGGTCGACTATGCAGAGTTGCCAACAGTAACACAGCTGCAGTTGTTTGGCTCTCAGCATGAACACAGAGAGGCCACTTCTTTGGCCAACTGTTGAAGTGCTAAACAACATTTGTTTTTTGTAAATAAATAACAGCAAATCTAATTTACATAAACTAATATTTATCTATATCCTTTGAAAGTTATTTAAAATCGTGGCTTCAACTGATCTTTTGCACAGTTGTTGAACAATGTGTGTGTTCTTTAAGACAGTCCACAGCACCGCAGATCAATAGACTTTCTAAAACTGTTGACAACATTGTTTAGCGTCTGTGCCCAAAGCACCTCCATATTGTAACCAGAGTTACCAAACAAGATGGCTCTGCATTAGATGCAGACAATAAACATGAAATAGTGCAACATTCTAAAGGTAAGCTGCTGAAAGTACACATTGTGTTGAGTGATTTAACAGACTAAAGCAGGAGAATCCATCTTTCATTGTGAATAACAATGTCAAGCTAACTGACAGTATTTCCAAGTGTAGCACTGCACGTGCACACAAGGAACTAAAGCAAAAGGGAACATTGCAAACACCAAGGAAGAAAACAAAGTGATGTAAGCCAGAATTACACTTTATCAAATATGCTATTCATAACAAAATGCAAGACTTTTCTTTAATAATGAACTGCCAAAATGCAAGAGTTTTCTTTAATAATGAACTGCCAATGTTAATTAGTCTTAATGCACTGCTTTGTATATATGCAAGATGCTATTAAGAGAATATTTTTAGATTATTTGAAGCATTTTTTGGCATAGCATATTGTCTTCAGCAATACAATTGTATTTGTAGCTGTTTTTTTTTTGGGGGGGAGGGGGGATGGGAACAAAGGTCAAAATTCCTGCAGCTGTAATCAAATCTGCCAAGGGGATACATTTTCAACTCGTTTGATTTGATGCTCAAACCAGTCAGGAGCAGCTGATTGACCGTGCTGTAGCCGAGTGGTTAGACCACTCGTGTCTCACCAAAGCAGCCCGGGTTCGATCCCAGGCAACCGCATGTGGGATTTGTGGTGGGCAAAGCGGTGCTGGGGTGGGTTTCCTCCAGGTTCTCCAGTTTCCCCCGCCATCTCATTCCACCGGTGCTCCATCTTCATTCCATGTATCATCAGTGTCACCGCCTGCGGTGCCGTATGTAGTAGAAGCGGGCGTTAAACACTACAACAAGTAGCTGATGATGTAAACAGTGCCATGAAAACATGCTCCTGTATTAATTGTGCAGTGAATGAAACCCATAAATGTTAAATAAACCAATTCAAATATTTTAAGACTTTTTAAAATTGGTTTCACTGTATTAAATTCTTCCTGCATTGATTTTGATTGAACAAAATGTTTTGTGGTTCTAATACTAGAACGTTCATTGAAGTTTCATTTTATTCACTGTGATATTACCTTACTCCAGACTGTTAGATCCTTCAATGTGAGGGTGGTGAAGGTCTCGTTGAGGTACATCTTGAGTCCTGCAGCTGATGGTGCCAGGTCTGCAATTACACCGTAGTTGTCTGATGAAGCACCAAGATACAGGGCATAGTCGCAACGGGCTCCTGCCTGCGCCAGCTGCAAAAACAAACCATAATGTCACTATCAAACAAAAACCTCTTGTGTATTGCACTCACAACGCTTTCTATATTCACCCTTTTGTGGAACCACAGCAGAACTGAACTAAAGCGAGCAGTCGTGTTAGATAATGCATTTTTTTTATATCAATGGTAACAAGTTTAAGCAATGAAAGGAATAAAATAATTGTATTCCAAATGTATATAAAATTTAATGAAAGACTATACTGTATATAGTATTAGAATATCCATTATAGTATGTATAAAGACTATAACTAGTAATTTCTTACCAAACTTTCTTCTTTCCAACAGTTGTACAATGTCACCATTTGATAAGTTTATATCGGTTGGTATTGATTCATTGCTTTCTTTTACAAAATGCAAAGCAACAAAAAAACAAAGTTTTGTGTTATTGATAGTGATTTAGCTCAATATCTGATATTAAGTTTTGAATACCAACTTTTAGTCATTCTTAATTCTTATGTTTTGCATCTCTCATCAGTTGTCACTCTATTGTTGATGAATTCAAGTTTCTGTTAATCTTTATTAGAATACAATGGTAGATTAACTATAGATTTCCGTACACCGCTGGTACCCTTTTTTGCAAGAAAATCAGCTTTCTCATTACCACTCAGTCCACAGTGAGCTGGTATCCTTTGGAAGACTAGGTGTTTTTGAAGTGCTGTTAGATGGGTAAGGATTTTCCAACATTCTATAATTGTTAGGTATTTTGGTGACAACTTGGAAGTAATTGCTATAATTGCTGCCCTGGAATCTGAGAGAATAACTGCTTGATGAAAATGTGAAATTCTGTACAAAAGATTTTGTAGGGCCATTCGAATTGCTTCAATTTCTCCATCAAAGTTTGCAGTTCCATAACTTAAAGATTTGTAATAGGAAAAGAGGTGACACGTGACTCCAGCCCCTGCTCCATCTTGGTTTGATATAAATGATCCATCAGTATAAATATGGAGCCATTCGTGTTCTGGAAATCTAGTATGGATTGTCTCTAATGCCAATAATTTTAAAACACTAGTTGGAGTATCACTTTTCTTAACTTCTTCTGTCAGGTGTAAATATGTGATGTCTAATGTTTGTGTCGGATTGACTTTAGATATGAAGTTTTCCTTTGAATTAGGAAGGTATACATTCTTCTTGATGTCTTGAATTTTGGAAAGGAAGCTCTCCTGAGTCTTTAGTGTATGTGTAAAATTTCTCTTGTTCCATATATTGAATGGGAGTCTGATCAATTTTTCGTGTTGAATAAGAGCTGCTTTTTCTATTTCATATTCAATGGGGTATTGGTTGGTTAGTATTTCCATAGCTGGTATTGGTGTGGTTTTGATAGCACCTGTAATTAATCTCAGACTTTGGTTTTGAAAGATTTTTTTGGTGTATGAATGTAACATGCTTCATTAGTTTCGCTTGTGACACACAAACTAAACAAATATTTGCATGCACTGTATTATTTCACATTTTAAGTTCTTATTTGTTTCTGCTGGAGGTCAGCAGAGTAGGTAAATGTAATGGTCAAGAGTGAGTCACCAACCCACACCATTGCGGAAACATGATTTATTGTGTCAGCTAAATCAGTTTCTCAACTCAGTTAACACTACATGTTTCCTCTACTCCATTGTTTTGTATGTTTTCATACAGACAGAACTGTCTATGTTGCATTCATTCACTAGTCAAGGAATATCAACTATAGCCCAGCAACTCTTTGGGTACAAGTACGAGGCAATAACGTGAAGTCTTGATTTCTTGCATTTCTTATCAAGTCAAATGCAACAACTTTCAATAGTGCAAAACTTAAAAATTTAGAAGTGCTGTGATGCAGTGCATGGCATACAACAAAGAACAGTCAGGGCTACTTCACACCACATACAAGGCCAGTGAGCAAACAAAGGCACTCACAGTCAGGCTGCCTCATGTGACTATTTGTGTATACATGGCTAACAACAATGAGCTTAACAAAGGATTGCTGGAACCTTTAAGAGGCATCCAGCAGGCTGTGTATTTTTGGAAGTTGAGAAAGGTTCATCTTGCATCATCCTCGCTATATAAGGAGGCAAGGAAAAAGTAGAAGAGAGTTAGTTACACACATGAGTCAGTCAGTGTGTCAGTGAGTGTGAGAATGTGAAAGATATGCCACATCGCATCAAAATAAAGAAATTTAATAAGCATTGAGTGATTGTACTGTCAGAGTTAGTGTGTGAGAGACAGTGAAAGCAGTGAGTCAAGGTTACGAGAAGAAAACAGTTGTGAGTTATAATATCATGAAAGACTGTAGACTGTTTTAAGTCAGTAGAAGAGAACTGTGTATTTGTAATACAATTTTGGAAGGAAAATAAAGTGATAGAAAAGAAAACTGAAATGGATTTTGTCATTTTGTCATAGTACTAAACAGCATCAAAAGTTTATCCCAAAGTATTACTAATACCTTTATTCCATCAAGTACCAAGGTATCAATGCAATTGAGGTCCCATAGCTACAGTGCAATATTGTTATTCATTTATTTATTTATTACACTTACCTCCTTCACAAGAGCAAATGTTTGATGGTCCACGATAGGAGGGGTGGTGTTTGGCATGGCGAGGATCATAGTTACACCACCAGCGAGAGCAGCAGCTGTTCCTGAAGCAAAGTCTTCCTTGTGTGTTGCCCCAGGCTCCCTTACATGGACATGTACGTCTATAAAACCAGGCAGCTTCAACATCTGCCTCGATGTCATGCAGTCTATGTGCGTTTTCATAGCTGGTGCCCGTCCTATCAGACGCAGTGCCTGCACATAATTCATAAACAATGCTCAAGGGACAGATAAACATAAGAACAAACAAAATACTATCCAAAGACAGTAATAGGGAAATACATAAAATCAACATCAATCATTACACAAGGAAACATAATAATTATCCGGTTATTCACTAGAATTATACAAAACTAAATCAACAGTTAATTTACTAGAGGTCACTACTGGTGCTATACATTTTGTTACAGTCCAGTGAAGAGGGACCATGAAGGATAGACACACAGATAAGCTCTGGTCTATCATAACACTGTATACCATTTACTAGAGGTCACTTAGTGGTGCTATACATTTTGTTACAGTCCAGTGAACAGGGACCATGATCATGATGAAGGATAGACACACAGATAAGCTCTGGTCTATCATAACACTGTATACCATTTACTAGAGGTCACTAGTGGTGCTATACATTTTGTTACAGTCCAGTGAAGAGGGAACATGATCATGATGAAGGATAGACACACAGATAAGCTCTGGTCTATCATAACACTGTATACCATTTACTAGAGGTCACTAGTGGTGCTATACATTTTGTTACAGTCCAGTGAAGAGGGACCATGATCATGATGAAGGATAGACACACAGATAAACTCTGGTCTATCATAACACTGTATACCATTTACTAGAGGTCACTAGTGGTGCTATACATTCTGTTACAGTCCAGTGAAGAGGGACCATGAAGGATAGACACACAGATAAGCTCTGGTCTATCATAACACTGTATACCATTTACTAGAGGTCACTAGTGGTGCTATACATTTTGTTACAGTCCAGTGAAGGGGGACCATGATCATGATGAAGGATAGGCACACAAATAAGCTCTGATCTATCATAACACTGTATACCATTTACTAGAGGTCACTAGTGGTGCTATACATTTTGTTACAGTCCAGTGAAGGGGGACCATGATCATGATGAAGGATAGGCACGCACATAAGCTCTGGTCTATCATAACACTGTATACCATTTACTAGAGGTCACTAGTGGTGCTATACATTTTGTTACAGTCCAGTGAAGGGGGACCATGATCATGATGAAGGATAGACACACAGATAAGCTCTGGTCTATCATAACACTGTATACCATTTACTAGAGGTCACTAGTGGTGCTATACATTTTGTTACAGTCCAGTGAAGAGGGACCATGATCATGATGAAGGATAGACACACAGATAAGCTCTGGTCTATCATAACACTGTATACCATTTACTAGAGGTCACTAGTGGTGCTATACATTCTGTTACAGTCCAGTGAAGAGGGACCATGATCATGATGAAGGATAGACACACAGATAAGCTCTGGTCTATCATAACACTGTATACCATTTACTAGAGGTCACTAGTGGTGCTATACATTTTGTTACAGTCCAGTGAAGAGGAACCATGATCATGATGAAGGATAGACACACAGATAAGCTCTGGTCTATCATAACACTGTATACCATTTACTAGAGGCCACTAGTGGTATTATACATTTTGTTACAGTCCAGTGAAGGGGGACCATGATCATGATGAAGGATAGACACACAGATAAGCTCTGGTCTATCATAACACTGTATAACATTTACTAGAGGTCACTAGTGGTGCTATACATTTTGTTACAGTCCAGTGAAGAGGCACCATGATCATGATGAAGGATAGACACACAGATAAGCTCTCGTCTATCATAACACTGTATACCATTTACTAGAGGTCACTAGTGGTACTATACATTTTGTTACAGTCCAGTGAAGAGGAAGGATAGACACACAGATAAGCTCTGGTCTATCATAACACTGTATACCATTTACTAGAGGTCACTAGTGGTGCTATACATTTTGTTACAGTCCAGTGAAGAGGGACCATGATGGATAGACACACAGATAAGCTCTGGTCTATCATAACACTGTACAGAGAGAGATTCATAATATGAACAAATAATTTTAAGATGTGATTCAGCTGTTGTATTTGAGTATTTTCTTCTCAGGGATGTATGTATGTGTGTAAGTGTCTTGTTATTGTGCTAGAGGACATTAACAGTTTTTCAAATGCTGCGTTGGGTTCAACAAAATTCTGTCACAACATATTCCTTATTCCCCCTTTAGTATTGGAATATTGCTTTTATTCTGTTTTTAACATTGTTTATACCACCATTTTGTTAATTAAATAGTGAGGGATTCTGTCACATAGCGTACAGCACTTTGTGGTATTGAATCTGCTCACAAATCAGTAAAATCCACTTCCTAGACATGCTTTAAGGTTATGAATGGTGATGGTGGTATATTTACCTCGACTAGAAGTTTGGTACATTTGACATCTGTGACGAGAGGCACTGAGTAGTCAACTGCAAGCCGGCGTGTTATATCTATAGTGAACATGTGTAATCTGCTCACAAATCAGTAAAATCCACTTCCTAGACATGCTTTAAGGTTATGAATGGTGGTGGTGGTGGTATATTTACCTCAACTAGAAGTTTGGTACATTTGACATCTGTGACGAGAGGCACTGAGTAGTCAACAGCAAGCCTGCGTGTTATATCTATAGTGAACATGTGTAATCTGCCCACAAAACAGTAAAATCCACTCCCTAGACATGCTTTAAGGTTATGAATGGTGATGGTGGTATATTTACCTCGACTAGAAGTTTGGTACATTTGACATCTGTGACGAGAGGCACTGAGTAGTCAACTGCAAGCCGGCGTGTTATATCTATAGTGAACATGTGTAATCTGCTCACAAATCAGTAAAATCCACTCCCTAGACATGCTTTAAGGTTATGAATGGTGGTGGTGGTATATTTACCTCGACTAGAAGTTTGGTACATTTGACATCTGTGACGAGAGGCACTGAATAGTCAACAGCAAGCCTGTGTGTTATATCTATAGTGAACATGTGTAATCTGCTCACAAAACAGTAAAATCCACTCCCTAGACATGCTTTAAGGTTATGAATGGTGGTGGTAGTATATTTACCTCGACTAGAAGTTTGGTACATTTGACATCTGTGACGAGAGGCACTGAGTAGTCAACAGCAAGCCTGCGTGTTATATCTATAGTGAACATGTGTAATCTGCTCACAAATCAGTAAAATCCACTTCCTAGACATGCTTTAAGGTTATGAATGGTGATGGTGGTATATTTACCTCGACTAGAAGTTTGGTACATTTGACATCTGTGACGAGAGGCACTGAGTAGTCAACAGCAAGCCGGCGTGTTCTGTAGCCATGAGTCATGAAGGATGAGACACGCCGAGCACCTCCATTGCGCATTGGTAGATTGATGACCAGGTCGAAGTGCTTCCTTGCCAGGAAATCAGCCAGATAATTAGGTTCTCCACTGTTTGTATCAATGTCCTCAAACGTCCACTGCACTGGCTCCACCTAACAAACATTCACAACTGTCTTCAGCGTCTGTATTAGGTAACACACATATGTAGGTACATTATGGCTGACACAAAACTTAATGGCGGTACCTCTATACAACATCTAGTTATATATTTAAATATGCTGTACCAAATTCCAATTCCAATACCAAATTCATCTAATTTCTACATGGCACAGCACCTTGATTGATCATATGGGTTAGTAATAATAAGATTTGGACCTTGTGACAACTTGTTGCTGCCACTACACAACTGTATTGCGGATGGTGTAAGCAAGGCGCATTTGACGTTCCAGACATGTCCACGGGTGCACCTCGGTCTCATTTGAGCATCACTTCATTCATTCATCGTCCGACACAACATTATACGTCGCAGGACTCTAAGATATCCCCACAAAATCTGATGTGTTACACTCATATGACTTTCTCTACTTTTGTACTAACCATTCTTACAAACTCTTATTCCTACATCTTCTTCGTGTTAGTTGAGATAAACATTTGTACAAATTATCTTATTACTTATTTCCTTGTAGGTACAAGGGGAATATTAGAATACTGTAGGCTTTGTGCGATAGTCAAATCTTTTAAAGCTTTCAAATGCTGTTCTCTTTGCACAGCTAACATAAAAATGAATAACAATGTTCCATTTGATGAAAGTTTTAAGTTTTTCAAAACTCACACAAATAAAAATGAATATCTCCGAAATGGTTCACTCTACAAAAAAATTACTTAGACAGAAATTTTGTGTTCTAACAAGATCTATATTTTTTGTAGAGTAAGATTTGGTCTATCTCTTACGGTTTACCAGTTATGCAAAAGAAATCGTAAGTGCGTTGTTGCAACCCAGCATTAGACTTTTCTCAAATGTGAAGTGGATCTCCGGATCACAGAGAATGGAATGTTAAAGTCATCACATATTGACCAGCTCTTAAAAGATTTAACTATGTATCGCTTACGACTACTAGGTACATATATCCCGAGACGCACACAAGTTGCGCGAAGAGCAGAGTGATTGTGTGGCATGGCGCTGCCGACATTTCCCAGTAACTCGGTAGCCAGCAGTGGTTGAACGTGCAGGTTCGTATTGCAGCTCCCGCCATGGTTGCTGATCCACAGCACAACCCACGTACGTCACGCAAAAAGGCCTTCTAACCTTCAATATTACATTCTATAGCAAGTCACAAATATGATAGAAACAAACAAAAATAACTTTAAATCAGCTCTAAACGGCCAGAAATACATAAATTCGCTTGAAATAAAACGAATACAAGTTTAGTCTCAGGCGGTAACGTCTGTGAGTAGGTCGCGGGTTCGATTCCCGTGGCAGACCTTCCTGACCTATGGATTTTTTTCGCAGGTTTCCCTGGGTCACCAGGCGAGTGCTCCTCCGAATTTCCTGTCCCTTCATTTAGTTACATTAATCATTTAATTTCAGCCTTCATCCCGTTAGGTTTCTTTCAGGGTTAGAAGCGTCGGCGAGCGTCGCGCCAGGTGGAACAAATGCGCTCTGGAAATCGCGTCCCTTGTATTGGAAGGCGAGTCACTGGTTTCCAGGCCCCCATGGGATGGTACAAGCTCGAGAGAGAGAGAGAGAGAGGGGGGGGGGAGCTACGTCAGCCTCCGCCGGGGTGCTTCTAACTGGGAAAATGTAGGAACCCTGCTCTTTGCTCTGTCGTGGCAATATTCCGACCGCCCTTAGGATCCTTTCGCCTCATCCATTCTCCGGGGGGTACTCCGTGAGGGGCATAAGCACAAAAGATCGCATTTCGGTCAAGGTGCAAAGTCCCTCTCCGCAAGTTGTCATGGAGTCATTAGTGCAAATGTACTGCCCCGTTCCACATCCAACAACTATAGATTCCAGAACAATATCCTCCGCATTGTAGCAAAAGCGCCCAAGATAGTCCTCTCTGATTGTCTACACGGCGAATTTCGGCTTCAGACAATCGAGGAATTCATCAAATTTAACAACTGGCCTTCAACCTACACCCAGTTACCCAGTTCCCTCGCAGCAACAACCCTTTAGTGCGTGACCTTGGCCACTACAAACACAATCGTCCGTCCGCTTTCACTATCCGACCGCAATCTGAATCCTCATTTAGCAAACATACACACCAAAATACATCCAACACGGCTAGCTCCCTCATTATACCAGTGTTTACGTTATCTGCAGTATGAGAAAGTTGAGATGTAACGCTTGAAAATGGTTTATTCTATTAAAACAAAGCAGAATGCTGATTACAGAGAAAAGCCTTTTCCTTAGTTACCGATTGTTCTTTCACAATTCATCAAATATCGTCAGTAATTTTTTCTGATGCCAACATAGGCCGAAAGTTACAAGACAAAGCCCATAGCATGGAGGTGTGTGTATGTGTTTACATTTTCACGCATATAGTGGCAACGTGCACAGTTCTCGATTGTTCACATATGAATATATAACTTCTAGCAATGTCTTCAAATAGCAAATTGACTTCTCACATACCCACACTATTTCTACCTTCAGCCACGCCTGCTACAGTTAAGGGACTGAATTTTCTAACTTTTTACTTTCTCTACTACATATAGTAAAGTAGAGGGACTAGAGTATTCCACCCAAAAATTCGATGTCGAGATTTCACCGGAAATATGTTTTGAGGCCGCCTGAATCAAAAAGAAAAAAAAAAAGTATCTCAGTCTGAGGACAGCACAACTCAAAAACTTAAAGTCGGTTAAAAAACAAAGTTGATACTTAAGTTTAATATATTTCAAGGAAGCGACACGAAGATTTTGAAGAAAATTGTTCCTCCGTAATCTACCCTTTACATGGAACACTTTTCGAAATTTTTTATTTTCTCGAAAATGGCTCTAATGATTTTGATCAAAATGCCATGTGTTTGAGATATTTTTGCATAACTGGTAAACCGTAAGAGATAGACCAAATCTTACTGTAGATCTTCCTAAAACACACGGTTTATGTCTAAATAAAATTTTGCGTAGAGTGAACCATTTCGGAGATATTCCTCGTTATTTGTGTAAGTTTTGGAGAAGTTATACTTGTGTCAAATGAAACATCGTTATTTATTTTTATATGTTAACCATGCAAAGAGAACGGAGTTTGAAAGCTTTATAAGATTTGACTATCGCTCAAAGCCCACTGTATTCCCATATTCCCCTTGTACCTACAAGGAAATAAGCAATAAGATAATTCGCACAAATGTTTATCTCAACTAACACGAAGAAGATATAGGAATAAGAGTTTGTAAGAATGGTTAGTACGAGAGTAGAGAAAGTCATGTGAGTGCAACACATCAGATTTTTTCAATTTTTCAATCAGTTTAGTTGTTACAAAAGCTTTGTGTTTTAGGTCAAACAGTTTCTGAGATAATATAATTAAATAATTTTAATTAACGAAAAGAATTCATCCATTCTCATTTTTCAGAGAACTATACTAGTGGCATTTTCTGATATTTGAGTAAACTGAAAATAAAGTATTTGATCGAAGTTATTACTTGCAGAGTAAACAGGACTTATGGGCTATAGCCAGAAAATTTAAAACATATATTTCACTTGTCATAACCAATAGCTTAAACCTACCTACGGTATTTTAATCAAAATCCTTCCAACCATTTTGGAGGAATTTTACTCAACATGTTCGTGTCGCATCATTGAAAGATATTAAATAGCATCTTTGGTTTTTAAGCGACTTTTCATTTGAGTTACGCTGTTGGATGGAATATAATACTTCCCCTACTTACTATACGTAGTAGAGAAAGTCAAAATAGTTGTCTGGACTTTCCGTGTTTCGCAAGTCATTTCACTTGTCTTCGTGTCGTAAGTTGGCAACATTTATTCATATTAGTCCATTTGTTATTAATTCCAAGAGTGGTGAGAGTGATTAGCGGGAATTAAGCTCATCATCAAGTAATTAAGGAATGTTTAATCCTCTGAATCCTTCCATTTCATGTCATATAAAATCATTACGTTATCGCTTGTCAACTTATCTGACATGGACGTCATTTCCGGAAAGTACTTGATTGCAAATCTCGCATATTTATAATATGTTGTACATACATCGGAATAAGATGGGATCTTGTGGCTTGGACCTTGACAGGCACGAGATAAGATTATAACAATAGCCTACCTTCCAACTCGTACTCACATAACCCATCATATTTACTTAGTGGGAAAGGTCCAGCTTTGTACGTACATATCTTGTTTAAATACTCCTTGGCAATGGTCGTATTTATTGCAGCAGATAGTGCTGGTGGTGCACAATACATTTCCTGAAAACGCATCTTCCGACTTTCGACACACTGCAAATAACCAGCCCCTGCGTCTATTATTAACGGTGGCCTATTTCTCACTTCTCTAATAGTTACCTAGGTAGAGTAGGAAGAGGAAGCACTGCATACCACTCTACAGGTACCGACATTTCAACCGAAATACACGTAGATGTCTTTCTTGAATTCATAAAAAGGTTATGTATGCACTCACATTGCTATCTCTACTCACTCCTGTACAAACTAGTCTTAAAACGACTGAGATAAACAGAAATGCGTTTCATTACCTATCTCCTCGCACGTACGATACGAATAAGGAAATAGTAGACTTTAAGTGATAGTGAAATACTTTAAGTGTTGGTCACTACGTGATGACTTTGAAATTCCGTTATCACAGGACATGTGACTAAATGACAACTTGACTTAGTACATCGACCGAAAGGCGATCTATGTCCCTGACGGGGCACCAACGTTTCCACGACAGAGCAGAGGGCAGGGTCCCTACATTTTCCCAGTTAGAAGCACCCCGACAGAGGGTGGCTCTATCCGGTTCCTCTCATACCCTTTCAGGTTCACCCCCAAAGGGGGCACGGGGCTTGGAAACCAGCTCCCCCCCTTGGGATTATACCATCCTATGGGGGGCCCGGAATCCAGGAGCCTCGCCTTCCAATCCGGGGGACGGGATTTGTTCTCCCTGCCAGAACACTTGCCGACGCTTCCAACCATGAAGAAACCTAACCTAACGGGATGAAGGGTGAAACGGAATGATTCCTGTAACGAAATGGAGGGACAGGAAATTCTGAGGATATGTAAATACTCCAGATATTCGCCAGCCGACCCGGGGATCGAACCCGCGAGCTCCGAAATGTGGGCCACAGACGCTACCGTCTGAGCCATCGGACCCGGTCCCGCACATAAGAAAAAATAAACGACTTTCCACTCGAGAAAAGTTTCCATACAAATAACAAGGAATATCTCGGCAACGGCTAACTACACAAAACGTGTATTTGACATAAATAGTGTGCTTTAACGAAATCTTCTGTGCAGCAAGATTTTCTTTATCTCTTACGGTTTACGAGTTATGCAAAAGTCATCCAGAGTAAATACGACTACAGGGGCTATAGCCAGAAAATTCAAGATATACATTTCATTTGTCATAAAAGTATCTCAAATATATGGCATTTTAATCAAAATCGTTAGAGCCATTTTCAAGATAATCAAAATTTTCAAAAAATTTTCCATGTAAAGGGTAGTTTAGGGTGGGGCTATTTTCTTCAAAATCTTCGTGTCGCATCCCTGAAAGACATTAAACTTAAATACCAACTTTGGTTTTTAACCTACTTTTAGTTTTTTAGTTATGCTGTCCACAGACTGACACACACACACACACACACCTGGGCATTTTTTTAAAATGCTTTTTTTGATTCAGGGGGTCTCAAAACATATTTCCGGTGAAATTTCGACATGGAATTTTTGGGTGGAATACAATACTTCGTGTACCTACTTGATATACGTGGCACTACAGTCCATATCGGACCAGGGCCTGCCAACCCGACTGCCGGCCTCACGCCCACATACGCAAGTAGAGGTGGGCGATAGTGTCTCTTATTTGGGAAGTTTACGTTATGCAATTGTTGTGTGGAATGTACGTGATAGAGAAGAGCATGGTTTATCTGGTACGTATGCCATAAATTAGTGTATGAAAGGAAAGGTGCAGAATGTGCATCAGCCCGCAGGTCGTCATGACAACGAACGCTGCTATCTTGGCCATCGCTACAGATTAGATACGGCGACAGTTGGAACTGGCCGTGTCAGTCAGTCAGTCAGTCAGTCGTAATGGAGTGAGTGACAGACAGCCATGGGAGTGGGCCATGCGAAACCCAGCAGGCCCACCAGCCCCAGCACCAGCACCAGCAGGCCTACCACCACCATGACCCCCGAGCAGGAGGCCATCGACAGGATACGGACCACCCTCAGGAAGGACCTCGACACGTTCCTTCTCAACAACATCCTGCTCTCGGTGCAGTTCTTCGAGAACTTCGACCGGTAAGTAGCCAGTCAGCCAGCAGGAAGAATGCCTTAGTGCGCCGTGACAATTGAAGGTTGTTGCCAACTTCCGGCCCCCACATTCCACATTCAACTGTCCTCACTCACATGAATACCCAACGTTGCACAAATTAGATGCTTCCTAAATTTTGAAGGGGAAAAATTACGATGTGCTAAATTCACATTACTTTCTCTACCCACTATCATATCTGTAAATTTATTATCTTTTCCTGCCTAAAGCCTTGCTTTCCTCAAATCTCAAAACTGAACTGAAAACTTAAAAATCTGATGTGTTGCACTCACATGACTTTCTCTACTCTTGTAGTAACCATTCTTACAAACTCTTATTCCTCTATCTTCTTCATGTTAGTTGAGATACACATTGTACAAATTATCTTATTGCTTATTTCCTTGTAGGTACAAGGGGAATATGGGAATACAGTAGTCTTTCAGCGATAGTCATATCTTTTAAAGCTTTCAGATTCCGTTCTCTTTGCACGGTTAACATATCAAAAAGGAATCACTCTTCCATTTGACGAAAGCTTAAGTATTCCAAAACTCACATAAATAACGAGGAATATCTCCAAAATAGTTCACTCCACGAAAAATTTTAGTTGGACAAAAATTGTGAGTTTTCGAGATCTACAGTTTTTGTACCGTAGATAACATTTGATCTATCTCTTACGGTTTGCTAGTTATGCAAAGGTCATCCAGAGTAAACAGGACTACATAGGCTATGGCCAGAAAATTCAAAATATACATTTCATTTGTCGTCAGAATATCTCAAACGTATAGCATTTTAATCAAAATCGTTAGAGCCATCTGCAAGAAAACCAGAATTTTCGAAAAAGTTTCCATGTAAAGGGTAGTTTAGGGTGGGGCTATTTTCTTCAAAATTTTCATGTCACATCCTTGAAATACATTAAACTTAAATACCAACTTTGGTTTTTAACCGACTTTTCGTTTTTGAGTTATGCTGTCCACAGATACACACACACACACACACACACACACACACACACACACACACACACACACACAGACTGACACACACACACACACACACACACACACACACACACACACACACGGACCTTTTTCTAAAAATGCTTTTTTTGGATTCAGGGGGTTTCAAAACATATATTTCCGGTGAAATCTCGACATCGAATTTTTGGGTGGAATACAATACTTCCCCTACTTACCAGTAGAGAAAGTAATAAAAACGATTGTCACCGTAATTTTCGACACCTTGGTTTCTGGTGGAAAACTTAAAAATCTAGTGACAAACGAATAAGAAGAGATTCAGTTCAGTTCCGTTCAGTTCTCGGCCGGAGGAAAGCACTTCCATAATAAACAAGGTCCCCATTCATGATCACGTGACTGTCAACTGAAGAAGTTGAAGTTATCGTTCAGTTCAGTTTTCAGATGGGAGGAGAGCATGACTTTACGGCCTGCTCCGGCCTCAATCTATCTTTGCCTTGGTCTTCCCGGGTCTCTTCGGCAAATAGATTTATAATTTAAGGTATTTCTTGGCATTGTTGAGCAGTCCATCCTTTGCAGGTGTTCTTCCCAATTTCCTACATGTTCTTTGATTTTAGCATGTATTTTAAATTTTCATTATATCCTGGTTTCTTATTTTATCTTTTCTTGTATATCCTAACAATGATCTTAAAAATTTCAGTTCAGCAGCTTGAATATGACTAAAATAGTTTATTATTATTATTATTATTATTATTATTATTATTATTATTATTATTATTATTATTATTATTATTTGTACCTCGACATGCATATTTCACTAGAAATATAAGTTTGAGGTCTTCTGTACCACGAAAATGTTTTAGAAAAAAGCTCAATATGACTGACAAACGAAAAGTGGGTTAATAACAAGTCTGGCAATTAATTTTGCCATTTTCAAAAAATTGCGACCTCGCCAACCCTTCAGAAGGAAACATTTTATGACATTTTGATTTTATCAAAAATAACTAACATTTGGACTTGAGAGAGCTGTGCGCAAGATGGGTGCCGCGATTGCTCACAATGGAACAAAAACAACGCCGTGAAGATGTTTCAGTCAAAGATTTGGCAATGTTTCGCCGCAACAAAGCCGAGTTATTGCGTCAATTCATAACCACGGATGAAACATGGATCCATCACTACACACCTGAGACGAAAGAACAGTCCAAACGTTGGATTGAAAGGGGAGAATAAAGAAGGCGAAGACAGTTCCATTTGCAGGCAAGGTTATGGGGTTAGTTTTAGGGAGATTTAGCCCGTTCTGATTATTTTGTTTCCAAACTTGAAGAAATGGCTTGGTGGTAAAATATTTGCCAACAATGAAGAGGTGCAGTGTGCTATTTTGCAGAGCTGGACGATTCTCTCTATAAACAGGGTACTGGAGCTATTGAGTATATCTGAGAAATGGGTATGCAGCTGAAAGGAATCGCCTTTTTGTGTCCGTCACTGTATACTGACTGTAATTTCGACTGGGGAGTGGAGTGAAGTATAGCCACTAATTACGTAAGTGTCTCCAAAGAGACAAGACTGGACCAGTGTTACCAGGTTGAGGGATTTTTCCCTTGGCGTAGGTATTTTTAAACTCGAAAGGGAACGAGGGAATTCCTCAACAATTGGCATTAAGTCTACAGTGGCAGGCATGTGGCTTGTAATTTTTTATTGAAGAGGATAGATTACAGAAGTCGGTTTTAATGTAAATCAAAACAGGACACTGACCAGCACGAGCTGTGACAATGAGTCAACTGGGTGGGTTTCCCTGCTTTGGAAGCTCAAATTCCACGCCCCTCCCACGTAACTGGTTCGCGCTGGACTTGTGAAAGCATACCTCAAATCACAAGACAGCCAGGAAACCGGCACCAAAAAATTTGATGTCGAGATTTCACTGGAAATATATGTTTTGAGGCACCCTGAATCTAAAAAAACATTTTTAGAAAAAGGCCCGTGTGTCAGTGTGTGGGCAGCATAACTCAAAAACGAAAACTCGGTTAAGTTTAACATATTTCAAGAATGCGACACAAAGATTTTGAAGAAAATTCCTCCACCCTAAACTAGTCTTTGCATAGAAGTTTTTCGAAAATGTTGATTTTCTCGAAAATGGCTCTAACGATTTTGATTAAAATGCCATATGTTTTAACACATTTTATGACAAATGAAATGTATATTTTGAGTTTTGTAGCTATAGTCCATGTAGTCCTGTTTACTCTGGATGACTTTTGCATAACTGGTAAACCGTTAGAGATAGACCAAATCTTACTACACAAAAAGTGTACATCTTGCTAAAACACACAATTTATGCCCTAATCAATTTTTTTGTGGGGTGAAACATTTCGGAATACTTAAACTCCCGTCAAATGGAAGATCGTTATTCATTTTTATATCTTAGCCGTGCAAAGAGAACGGAATCTCAAAGCTTTAAAACATTTGACTATCGCACAAAGCCTACTGTATTCCCATATTCCCCTTGTACCTACAAGAAAATAAGCAATAAGATAATTTGTACAAATGTTTATCTCAACTAACATGAAGAAGATATAGGAATAAGAGTTTGTAAGAATGGTTAGTACAAGAGTAGAGAAAGTCATGTGAGTGCAACACAGGAGATTTTCCTGTTTTGTTTGTTAAGTTGGGTACTTCTAGGACGGCCGCTGTATCACGTTCTCCTGGACTGACAGACAACTGCCAACACGGACTGGGCTATAAGCCTAATCTCACAGTATTTTACTACACAGGAATTACACAATGTAATCGAGTTAATCCTTGTAATCCATCAAGCACACGGATTAACTCGACAACCGAAATCTGTCATGACGTCAAAAACTATCATCGCTGTCACAATAACTTCATTTAATACGTACTTTGCTCATCTACAAAACGCAAGAAATTTCCTCTGAAACCCAAACTAGAAATAACCTGAAGACATTCTCATAAGGCAGAACGAATCCATGGTTCACTCTACAACAAATTTTATTTGGACATAAATTGTGTGTTTTAACGAAATCTACACTTTTTGTGTAGTAAGATTTGGTCTATCTCTAACGGTTTACCAGTTATGCAAAAGTCATCCAGAGTAAACAGCACTACATGGGCTATAGCCAGAAAATTCAAAATATACATTTCATTTGTCATAAAAATGTCTTAAACTTATGGCATTTTAATCAAAATCGTTACTCATTTTCGAGAAAATCAAAATTTTTGAAAAATTTTCCATGTAAAGAGTAGTTTAGGGTTGAACAATTTTCTTCAAAATCTTCGTGTCCATCCTTAAAATATGTTAAACTTAAATACCAACTTTGGTTTTTAACGGACTTTTCGTATTCGAGTTATGCTGTCCACAGACCACACGGATCTTTTTCTAAAAATGTTTTTTTTTTTAAATTCAGGGAGCCTCAAAACAGATATTTCCGGTGAAATCTCGTCATCCAATTTTTGGGTGGAATACAATACTTCCTCTACTTATTATACGTAGTAGAGAAATTAAAAATAGCTCTGTGAAATAGGGAAAACAAAGTAAGTGTGTACTTAGTCTCTCCTGAGTATGCGCGTGTTTAACTGTACAACGCCACGCGCACCTCACTGGCTAGTCAGCAACACACCAGCCACGTCTAAACCCGCCTTATGTTCATTCCTGTTCTGCAGCTACCTTATAACACATCGAGTGTAAAGCTTTCTCGACATAAGAGCCTAAAACAAGAGTTGACGTGGGCAGTACAGAATTTGTACACATGTGATTGTTTGGAGGTCATTTTTAGTAGCTATCTCTTCTTTGTATTCACTCTATTATACTTAATAAATAGTATCATTCATTGTTGTGCTTCCTACGTTTATAATGTGACAGAACTTATGATATGACTAGGTATACAATCGAACTGGCATGATGAAAATAAACATGTCTCTCTCTCTCTACAACTCTAAAATGAGCTTTGTTTCATTACTTGACATCTAATCTTATCTGACTCCTGTCGTTCAAGTTTCACTTCCGTCTTAACAATGAACAACCTAAGCATTTCTTCGTAAAATGATAAACGTAGGTATTTCATACACAAATTCCAAAACTCCAATATGAAAATACATTTTTTTTTTCCCTTTTTGGCTTTAAAGTCGGCAGAGAATTTCGTTGAACCAACTTCAAATATTAAAAATATGTCTTACACTCACTTTAAGTGATAGTCAAATGTTTTAAGAGCTGGTCACTATGTGATGACATTGAAATTCTGTTCTCCTTGCACAAAGATAAAAGTCGAATAACGCTTCCTATTTGAGATAAGAACAGGTGTTTGAAAATGCAAACCAATAACACGGAATACCTCGGAATTGGCTACAGAAAAAATACATAAATTGTGTGCTTGTATGATTATACAAAATCATGCAAAATGAAGAGGATTTCAAAGACCATACCCAGAACCTTCAAGACACACATTTTATTGGTCATTAAAATATTTTGAAGATATAAAACAATTAGTGGAACATCGAAAAATGGGACACAAATGATTTGGTGAATATTCTAGTGAGAATATTGATACTTTAACGGAAGAGGTGAAGTCAAAAATACGGAAATGAGCACGTTATGTGTATGGAATAATTTCAGATGTTTCATAACGAAAGAGATTACGAATTCACAGTGGAGCTGTTTTCTGGATTAGTTGTGTCAACTGTGAAAATAAATCTTCATTAAAGTGTACGAATGTTATTGTAAATCACTATTAATATTAAATATGTACTATTACATAAATTAATTATTAATTATTTCGTGGAATATTCTAAACAAATTCCACTAGAGGTATATCTACCTAAATAAAAGCACTGTGTTCGGAAAATTATAGTCATAAGAAATACTCTGGTGGCATTGCTACAGAAAATTGTTGCTGCTGTCATTAATGGCCAAAGGTTCCCATAAACAACATCCAATTTTGTTTCTACCTCATCGCAAGTTTTTGCACTCAAAAGTAGAAAACCTAATCACTGAACGATACTGCACTTTTTACTTTCTCTACTACGTATAGTAAGTAGAGGAAGTATTGTATTCCACACAAAAATTCAACGTCGAGATTGCGTCGGAGATATATCTTTCGAGGCACCCTGAATTTAAAAAAAAAAAAAAAAAAAAAAAAAAACCATTTTTAGAGAAAGGTCCGCGCGCGCGTCCGTCAGTCTGTGGACAGCATAACTCAAAAACGAAGAGTCGGTTAGAAACCAAAGTTGGTATTTAAGTTTAATGTCTTTCAAGGATGCGACACGAAACTTTTGAAAATATTCCTTCAACCTAAACTACCCTTTACATGGAAAATTTCTCGAAAATTTCGATTTTCTCGTAAATGGCTCTAACGATTTTGATTAAAATGTCACATGTTTGAGATATTTTTATCACAAATGAAATTTATATGTTGAATTTTCTGGCTATAGCCCCTGTAGTCGTATTTACTCTGGACGACTTTTGAATAACTGGTAAACCATTAGAGATAGACCAAATCTTACTCTACAAAAAATGTAGATCCTACTAAAACACACGATTTATGTCTGAATAATTTTGTTCTAGAGTGAACCATTTCGGAGATATTCCTTGTTATTTGTGTGAGTTTTGGAGAACTTATACTTCTGTTCTGCAAAGAGAACGAAATTTGAAAGCTTTAAAACATTTGACTATCGCACAAAGCCTACTGTATTCCCATATTCCCCTTGTACCTACAAGGAAATAAGCAATAAGATAATTTGTACAAATGTTTATCTCAACTAACACGAAGAAGATATAGGAATAAGAGTTTGTAAGAATGGTTAGTACAAGAGTAGAGAAAGTCATGTGAGTGCAACACATCAGATTTTTCCATTTTAGCAAAACCATGTTGAAATGCCTACCACATCCAAGGTATCCTATGATTCAGTATGAAAGTTTGTTTTGGCGACGTGTAACAAATGACGGTGACACCAACGCCATGTCTTCTGAAACAGCTTCTTCTGCTTACCCTCCCCGTACTGAGGACTGACAGACCCGTGCGTGGAGTCAGACGCCTGTCAGGGGCTGACGAATCTATGGACCTGGAAGCGGCTGGTGTGCAAGAGTGAGGAAGGGGATGAAATGCAGGCGAAATGGATGAATGGCAAGGTGATGACGGAGCAATTGGTGCAGTGAGTGGTGGGAAAACTAGAGAAAACCCGTCCAGACGCCGCTTCATCCACCACGAATACCACATGCGGGTTCCTGGGATTGAACCCGGGCCGCCTAGGTGGTAGGCGAACGGTGTAACCGCTCGGCCACGGCGCAGGGTACTTATTCAACCGCCCTGCTATCTACGAGGAAATCAGAAGTAAAATCCATTCCTACGAACGTTTATCTCAATTAGCGTGAAGTAGGTACATAGAAGAGTAAACGTCTGTAACAAGTTTGTGGAAGAATGACTAGAGAATAATCATGTAAATGCAACATAACACTTCTAGTGTTCTTGCAGATGCTACACTAGTTTTCCTGCTGTTATCTGAGCAGATTATCACTGCGAGCAAGGAGTTGTGCACGTTTATCTCGTATGTAGCTGCTGGTAAGCTTTTCTATCAGTTGAAACTGCCTGAAGAGCACTACACGGCTGGGAATACCAGATCAAGCAGTAGGATGGGAAGGACCTCTTCCGCCCCACATGGACAATACAGCGGACGTGGGGGGTCTAAACAGTTGGTGCTCCCGTGTCGCATAACGAAGTTTAAGACATAATAAACCCGCGGCGCGACAGCCAAGAGTTACCGCCTGGCCGCTGCGTCCCCCACCTGCCTACCACAGGCGTCCTGAGAGGGGTGCAGTACTGGAGGTGGGACGTGGTCAGTGTCCCAGTCCCTCCCGGCTGGTTACAGGGTCTTCGCAACCAGGGGTCGCTACTTCTCGATCAAGTAGCTCCTCAGTTGGCCCCTCAGGGACCTAACGAGGCTGAGTGCACCCCGGAGCAGGTCTTCAAACGGGAGAAAATCCCCACTTGAGTACCGGGAATCCAACCCGGTCTTCCTCCTGGTAAGCAGAAGCGTTACCACCACGCTAAGGTATGAAACGATGAAATCGGAGTTCGATTCCGATGGCCGATGAGTTTTTCTCGGGAGTTTCCCCGCTCAGCAAGCGAATACTGGGAAGAATAATTATATTCCCCGAATTTCCTGTCCCTACATTTCATTCCGTTAGGTTTCTTTCAGGGTTTGAAGTGTCGGCGAGTGTCGCGGCAAGAGGAGCAAATGTGCTCTGGAAATATTGTCCCTCAGACTGAATTCCGGGCTCCCCATGGGATGGTACAAGCCCGAGGGGGGAGGGGAGCTTAGTCAGCCTCCGCCGGGGTGCTTCTAACGAATCCATTCACCTTATCCATCCTCCCAGAGGGACATAGGCGCAAAAGATCGCCTTTTAGTCGAGGTGCTAAATCCCTCTCCGGAAGTTGTCATTGAATCAGGTAGATAGAGGAATAAGTTCTTAAGAATAGTTGCACAAGAGTGGGTAGAGAAAGTCATGTGAGTGCAGCACATCAGATTTATTTGACTCACTTCACCATCTTGCTTTCTGTTAGACTGTGAAAGTCACGTGAACAGTAAGGTAAACAATTCGCTAGAACAAATCACCAGGTGTAGGTTGTCACAGTTCTGTAACAAGATGAAAGAGAGGGTAGGAGAAGGGAAGATTCCGTGTGATGTCCGTGCGTCCGTCCATATGGAGCTTGCTTACTTGGTGGATTGACAAAGCCAATATGATAAGAAGCACTATCTGACAGAACAGCGTGTCACTTACAAAGCTAGATGGACAATATGCCTGCGAGCTATCACACTGATTCAGATAAGGCAGGCACATACCAGCACGCCATAGGATGTTTCACAAATCTCATCTCCACTCACATTCAGCCCGGTCGAGGAAAACGTCGCCAAAAGAAGCCATGCTTTACACAAGTATTCACACATTTTGGGGGGCTTATTAAATATCATTAAATAAAGTTGTCAAGGAGCACAATTGTGGGATCTGATTTGAGCGTAGAGCTTGACTTACTCAAATTTTATATTCTCAATTATTTATCTATAGAGAAAGTACTGGATTTCACCCAAAAATTTAATACGTACCGAGATTTCACCGGAAATGTACGTTTTGAGAATGCCTGAATTTTGAAGAGAAATCAAGTACTTTTTTAAAAGGGATTGTGTGTGTGTGTGTGTGTGTGTGTGTGTGTGTGTGTGTGTGTGTGTTGAGGGGTGTTGGCAAGCTGAGGACAGCCCGAGGTGTGTCTTACTGTACCGGTCCGTTTCAGGTCTCAACCACTTTCCTGACGGGATGTGGCGGGTGTAATAATTGAAGTTAGGGTATAGAAGGGAGGTAGCATATGTTCTCCTCAACGGCTGCAGGTCAGAGTGCAACGGTCGTTGGGCACCGCTCATGTTATAAGTATTGTTTTTAATTTTGAAATCCAAGCATCTCTTGGAAGGATTGTATGGGAGCTCAGCTTTTGCTGCTGGTGGATTAGCTCCGTTGTTACAGGATATGCACGTATGCCATGCGAGGAAGCCGGTGACGCACAAACTGGCGTGCTCTGTTTTATTTGTCTCAGTCCCGTAAAATTAGATGAACTCAAGATCTATATAAAAGATAACACTACGGAACAATTTAATGTTATTTTCGTTGTCTTCCATTTTTATGCTGACTTTCACTAGAAGAGACTTCCTGATTTAGAAACTGCAATCAGTTTTCTTCAACGACGTCAGGCCTTTTCTCTACCTCTTATCTTCCTCCGATAGACACGTTGATTTTGAAACGGCCTTTGATTTTTCCATCATATCAAATCTTTTTTTTTTTTTTTTTTTTCTTCTTCTTCTTTCTGTGACATCTTCAAGCGCTGGTTACTAAAGTTTACTTAATGTGTATTTCTTTTGTGTCTTTGTGGCTCTCCGTATTGCTATAACATATAACGTTTACTGGAAGAATTGCGGACCGCATTGTGCAATGCAACTGATTGGCGACTGTTCATCCATAGCTCAAAGCAGAGCTTAAAATGTGTCCTACTTTACAATAGAAATTTGCCCTCATGTCCGTGTTATCGTAACCTGCAGTGCTCTTGTGGGACCGGCCTCGTCCTGGTTATAAGACACATGGGTTAGTATCGTAGTTTGTTTTGGTTGTGAGTAACGATAACTGTGTTGATGGTTGCAGAGAGCTGACCACCCTCAAGAACAGTCCAAGTGGAGAGCGGGATGTTTGTTTTGGTTGTAAGTAACGATAACTGTGTTGATGCTTGCAGAGAGCTGACCACCCTCAAGAGCAGTCCAAGTGGAGAGCGGGATGTTTGTTTTGGTTGGGAGTAACGATAACTGTGTTGATGCTTGCAGAGAGCTGACCACCCTCAAGAGCAATCCAAGTGGGGAGCGGGATGTTTGTTTTGGTTGGGAGTAACGATAACTGTGTTGATGCTTGCAGAGAGCTGACCACCCTCAAGAGCAGTCCAAGTGGAGAGCGGGATGTTTGTTTTGGTTGGGAGTAACGATAACTGTGTTGATGCTTGCAGAGAGCTGACCACCCTCAAGAGCAATCCAAGTGGGGAGCGGGATGTTTGTTTTGGTTGGGAGTAACGATAACTGTGTTGATGCTTGCAGAGAGCTGACCACCCTCAAGAGCAGTCCAAGTGGGGAGCGGGATGTTTGTTTTGGTTGGGAGTAACGATAACTGTGTTGATGCTTGCAGAGAGCTGACCACCCTCAAGAGCAGTCCAAGTGGAGAGCGGGATGTTTGTTTTGGTTGTGAGTAACGATAACTGTGTTGATGCTTGCAGAGAGCTGACCACCCTCAAGAGCAGTCCAAGTGGGGAGCGGGATGTTTGTTTTGGTTGTGAGTAACGATATCTGTGTTGATGCTTGCAGAGAGCTGACCACCCTCAAGAGCAGTCCAAGTGGGGAGCGGGATGTTTGTTTTGGTTGGGAGTAACGATAACTGTGTTGATGCTTGCAGAGAGCTGACCACCCTCAAGAGCAGTCCAAGTGGGGAGCGGGATGTTTGTTTTGGTTGTGAGTAACGATAACTGTGTTGATGCTTGCAGAGAGCTGACCACCCTCAAGAGCAGTCCAAGTGGAGAGCGGGATGTTTGTTTTGGTTGTGAGTAACGATAACTGTGTTGATGCTTGCAGAGAGCTGACCACCCTCAAGAACAGTCCAAGTGGGGAGCGGGATGTTTGTTTTGGTTGTGAGTAACGATAACTGTGTTGATGCTTGCAGAGAGCTGACCACCCTCAAGAACAGTCCAAGTGGGGAGCGGGATGTTTGTTTTGGTTGTGAGTAACGATAACTGTGTTGATGCTTGCAGAGAGCTGACCACCCTCAAGAGCAGTCCAAGTGGAGAGCGGGATGTTTGTTTTGGTTGTGAGTAACGATAACTGTGTTGATGCTTGCAGAGAGCTGACCACCCTCAAGAGCAGTCCAAGTGGAGAGCGGGATGTTTGTTTTGGTTGTGAGTAACGATAACTGTGTTGATGCTTGCAGAGAGCTGACCACCCTCAAGAGCAGTGCAAGTGGAGAGCGGGATGTTTGTTTTGGTTGGGAGTAACGATAACTGTGTTGATGCTTGCAGAGAGCTGACCACCCTCAAGAGCAGTCCAAGTGGAGAGCGGGATGTTTGTTTTGGTTGGGAGTAACGATAACTGTGTTGATGCTTGCAGAGAGCTGACCACCGTCAAGAGCAGTCCAAGTGGAGAGCGGGATGTTTGTTTTGGTTGGGAGTAACGATAACTGTGTTGATGCTTGCAGAGAGCTGACCACCCTCAAGAGCAGTCCAAGTGGGGAGCGGGATGTTTGTTTTGGTTGTGAGTAACGATAACTGTGTTGATGCTTGCAGAGAGCTGACCACCCTCAAGAGCAGTCCAAGTGGAGAGCGGGATGTTTGTTTTGGTTGGGAGTAACGATAACTGTGTTGATGCTTGCAGAGAGCTGACCACCCTCAAGAACAGTCCAAGTGGGGAGCGGGATGTTTGTTTTGGTTGGGAGTAACGATAACTGTGTTGATGCTTGCAGAGAGCTGACCACCCTCAAGAGCAGTCCAAGTGGAGAGCGGGATGTTTGTTTTGGTTGGGAGTAACGATAACTGTGTTGATGCTTGCAGAGAGCTGACCACCCTCAAGAGCAGTCCAAGTGGAGAGCGGGATGTGGAGCGAAGTGCCCAGTTGGCCCAACATCTTCGCCACTGCCTCTCACCTGACAGATTGTACGACCTGGTAGCCAAGAGGGTGCGCTTCCGTACACGCCAACTACTGCACGACCCCCGGCTCTTCGTGGTCCAGTATAACGTAGAGGTCGTAGAAGAGGACACAGACTACTCCGCTCTTCATCAACCTGATGCCTACCGGTTTAACATAGAGGAAAGTGACAAGGCAGGTGAGTCATCTGCTCATCCAAACACCTAACAGTGGGCGAGACTAAACATCAAACAAGAATTACTTTTAAAAATTGAAATTATTTTGTCTTTCAAAATATTACCCTTCAATTTCGTACGATAAAACCACTTCCTAAAGCAATGATGCCGCTCTTCTTGATGCACTTCTGAAACCAGCTTTTTATAATGCTCCACTGTTTCTTCTGACGACGAAAAAGTGATTGTACACATTTCATGTTCAATTTTTGAAAAACAAAAAGAAATCACAAGCTCCTAGGTCAAGGCCATATGGTGGAGGGTCGGTGCATCCAGATACTCAATCGTTAGTTTTGCTGTATGTGAAGATGTAAAATTATTATTTTTCTTTTGGGTATTTTTCATAAACTCTTTCAAAAGTTTCGGAAAATAGACATTTGTGTATCTAACGGTACGTCTGTCCTTTAGTGCTACAGTAGCAATGTAGCCCATTTTAGGTTACCAGCCGTGTGATGTCCATAAAATTGTTCGGGCTTTTGGCCATATTAAACTCCATGACCAGCATCAGGAAATGAATAATGGCCATCACAAACTCCTGGCTTTCATCGGGAACTGCATAAGAAATAAACGGCCATCTCAAAATCAGTGTTCGTGTCCAAACTGTGCCCAGTCGTAGGCCCTTGTCTTTTTTCTTATTTTTTTGTTCTAATGACGCTGTCACCTACCAGGGTCACATCAGCGTCGCCGGTGTGCCGGAATTTCGTCCCTCGGGAGTTCTTTTACGTGCCATTAGCCGTTTTACCTATTAAAATATTTAGTTATACTTTAATTTGAATGACTCTTTTACGAGTCTGTCGCAATGTCCGTTAGCACGGTGTAAAACCGCACCTCATCAAATAACATTCTGTGATCATTGTCCAGACTGTGCTGTGCTACTGCTGATGTTTCTGGTAGTAGTAATAGTAGTCGTAGATTGTCTCTCTTCCATGTCTTAATGTCTCTCCATATTGGCAAGCAATTTTGTAAACACCAGATATTTTAAAGTCAAGATTGGCGTTAATCGGTCTCATATACTGTCCCGGCTTTTTTGTTGGCAGAAATGTCGTTTTAATGTTATGCAATTTTATTCGAGACTGTACTGTAGAAGGAGGTAAACGCCTTTCCTTTACATTTTTCATCTTCCTCTGAGTTGTGATTGTCCGTGGAGCGGTTAACTTTACGGTGTGCTTGATGAATGTCTTTGTGTAACTATTCTTTTTAACGGTGTTTATCAAATGATTTATTTCGTGGGTAAGTGGTGTTTGTCCGCAATGTCATAAGTTCGATGAAACAAGGTAGTGAGGACGGTTTCTTCTGGGTCGTATGCGCATCAAGATAACGATCTCTATGTGCAGACACTGTGTCCTAATGTACCATCTTCTTTTTATAAATAGGGACGTCCAAAACTGGAAGAGAATCTAGATTTTCAATTTGCATGGTGAACTTACTTATTATTTTGATGAGTACTACTGACGTACAAGAGGAAGGATTGTAGGACTTCTTCCCCATGTTGCCAAATCACCCTTGGTGCCGTCTTGCAATTTTAAGAGTTTTTCTGCACCAATCAATACGTTGTTGCTTTTGATCAGGAGTCAGTTTTTGTGGAATCCATCGACAATAAAATTTCTCACGTCTAACTGTTGATATACGAAAAAATGTTTTTATTTGACTCATAACAATGTCCAATGTCGCCTGAATAAATTCATAAGATGTCCGTCGATCTTCTTCAAGCATTGCTCGAACAGTGACAATATTTTCATCAGTAACAACAGTTCTTGGGCGTCGTTCACGAAATTCACCAGTGAGAGAAAACCGGACTCTTGAATTCGCTGTACCAATAAATTGCTGCCTTCTTCGTCAAATGGATTTCTAAGCAAATCTTCACATTATTTAGACTTTAATGGCGATTTAAAATCGTAAAAAATCACAGCCCTGAAGTGTTCTCTATTCAAATTCATTTCTCGATGAACACAAAATCTTTAAATCATGATAATTACAAGCTATTTGAACAAATGAAGCAAACTGCACGGTAGTCAACTTGTAAATATTAGAAATTAGCTCTCAAACACGACATTCTAAAACTTCTTAACGTCACCTTTGGGTCCTGTGGCGGGCTTTTTGTATATAAGGGGGCGATGAGATCTTTGTTACGGGGTCGTAACAGGTAAAGGTCAACACGGCGAGGGCTAACGTTTATCCAATTTAAGTCCGGATTCCGCCAAATTAAATTTATTTGGATTAAGGTAACACACATTCACAAATTATTTAACTCCTTGAACATATTCTTGAAGCCAATGTCCGAAACTATTCGGCAAAGTTTTCTTTTATAATCGTTTCTCATGCTAAACCTAACGGCGTCACTTTTACAACAAGCTTTGGGTTTTCTTTCACCAACTCGTATTTGTATTCATGGATATTTATTGTGCGATATTTCTTTCCGCGCGATCACTATCATATTGTTCGGTATTGCCTCGTGTAACTTCGGATTACCAACGTGTTTTCTGATTCTTACGACGCGCACTCGTCACAATTTAACATTTCCCGTCTTCTCTATTTGACGTCAATATCGCAACTGTACTGAAAAATATCCACTATTTGTTCTTCGGAACTTAGCAACTACTGTCTTTCCTTTGTCCTTTTTTTCACGATTTGCACTTACAATCAATGTTGGTCATGATTCACTTTACCGAATAGTTTCCGACGCAACAATAACATATAACATGAAACAGAAAACTGACATATTTTTGGTAGACCCAAATAAACATACAGATATTCGCATGACTCATCCATTCCTAGTGGTCCAAATTAACATCCTGGTTTACAGTTTCTCCTGCAGTCCTAACAAGTGGGCATATGTTGCAGGTTATGTGAAGCTCCGAGCCGAGGACATGCTCTCGAAGCAACGTGACATGTACGAGGACGAGGCTATTTACTCCAGTGGATCCACCAATTCCGAAGACAAGGCGCGAATCACCCCTCAGGAAGAGGAAGAAATAAGGGAGATCATCTCAGAACTTCCGGGGAGCCGTGTAAGGAGCAAGCTGGGTCCACCAGCACAGTCCCTTCCGAACCTAGCAGGCCGGGAGAAGCGCAGCGTTAGTTCAGGATACAAGTCGCTAGGCAGTTCTCCTGCGCCTCTCAGTGACAGTTCTGCTTACTCCTACACGACCTTGAGAGAGCTGACGAAGCCACGACCTCTAGCAGAACTGAGCTTTGGCAGCGTACCTCGAGAAGAGGGGCAGATACCCGCGCGGTGCTTCTCTTCCCAGGTGCTGCCGGACTACAACACTCGGGGCGGATACCAGACGAGGTACTACCTCAACTCCAACACCTACATGCACTGCTTTGTGGAGGAGTTCTCTGTCCGCCTGGGGGAGAAACTCGGGTTCACTCAGCGCGAGAAGGACATGGCAATACAGCAAGGCGCTAGGATACTGTGTGACACGGAGGGAATACGTACTGACGTCATCCCTGCCCTACACTGCCCCTCGTGGCCAGAGGACGCCAGGGAGTGGTACTCCCGTGGCAGGACGCGACTTCCAGACTCCAGACCAGGTGCCGTGCACGGCTGGCCCTCGCAGCGCACCTTGGAGGATATCCACAGTCTAGGTTGCCACTTGGTCCCATTTGGCTTCGCCCCTACTCGAGGTCGCAACAGCGAGCACCATCTGGAATGGAGGATCGCCTACCCAAGTGCAGAGAGGCGTCTGGAGTGTTGCCTCAGTCATTCCCAGGTCCGATGTCTGTTGTTCACATTAGCACTTTACAGGACGTTTCTGGAGCCTCTAGTGGACAGCGACCAGCTAGGGCTTCTCCCCTCACACATACGTACCTTGCTCTTTTGGCAGTGTGAGACGCATTTTAACTGGCCGGAGGACAGGCTGGGTGAGGTCCTCAGGAAGTTCCTCGACAAGTTGTACGACGCCCTAAAGCGCAGGAAACTACCTGATTACTTCATATCGAGTCACAACCTCTTCCAGGGCATACCTCGCCCTTGCCTGCTCCTCGGCCAGAACAAGCTGTCTGAGGTGCGCGAGAACCTCGTCATGTATTTGTTGAAAGCACTGTGTAACCTCAACTACACCAATGAGGACTTTTACCCTGTTCTGGACTACAGAAGGTTATACCGTATCATTACTACAGACAACTTAGCTGGTCTTCTCAACCCCAGCTTACGACACCTCCAGAACACAAGGAACAAGTATTATGAGAGCGATTCACAGTCCGACGACGAGTCACAAGAGGAAAATAACTCTCAGAAAGATGCGATACGTCAGTGGAAAAAGGCAGCCTGGAGAAAGGAGGTGCGCAGGGCTACCAACCAATCATCAGATAAACACAAGTCTTCTGGAGAGAACATCGATGTCAAGGTAAGCAAATCCACATAATGTAAGGAAACTACCAGGCAAAATTTCAAGTATTTTATAAAAAAGTCTGTTGAGTTGCACTCACGTAACTTTCTCTACTCTTGTACTAACTATTCTTACAAGCTCTTATTCCTCTATCTTCTTCAAGTTAGTCGAGATAAAGGTTTGCAGAGGCTATCTTATTGCAGGTATAAGGGGAATATGAGAATACAGTAGACTTTGAGCAATAGTTAAATCTTTTACAGCTTTTAAATTCATTTCTCTTTGCACATCCAAGAGACAAAAAAGTGAATAACAACCTTCCATTTGAGAAAAGTTTACTATTGCAAAACTTACACAAATAAAAGGAATATCTCCACATTGGTTCACTTTACAAAACAAAAATGCATTTGGACATAACTTGTGTTTTAACAAGATCTACATTTTTTGTGTAGTAAGATTTGGCTGTCTCTTACAGTTTACCAGTTATGCAAAAGTCATCAAGAGTAAACAGTATTGCATAAGCTACATCCAGAAAATTCAAAATATGCATTTCATTTGCTATAGAAATATCCTAAGCATGTCATTTTTATCAAAATCGTTAGAGCCATTTTTGAGAAAATTAAAATTTTCCATGTAAAGGGTAGTTTAGGTTAGAGGAATTTTCTTTAAAATCTTTGTGTTGCATCCGTGAAAGATATTAAACTTAAATACAAAGTTTGGTCTTTAAAACAACTTTTCATTTTTGAGTTATGTTGTTCAGACACACACACACACACACACACACACACACACACACACACACACACACACACACACACACACACACACACACACACACTTTCTCTAAAACTGCCCTTTTTTGTATTTGGGGAGCATCAAAAGATATATTTCCGGTGAAATCACATGGAACTTTTGGGTGCAATACAATACTTCCCCTATGTACTACACATGTTAGAGAAAGTACCAAGTATGCAAACATATCAGTGCAGTTTTAACTATATGGCAGTCAAATTGTTTAATAAATTACCAGGAGGAATCAAAGACCAAATAAAAAAGACTAACAAGTATGTATTGAGAAATCCATTTCTGGGGGGTTCCAACCCACGAGATAGGTTGTAATTTAAGTTTCAGGATCCTGAAATACTTAATGTATATATATTCGAGGCATGTTTTTAAACTAAGTACCATTTAAATATTTTGCCATTGCAGCACTGTAGTTCAAGATCTTTAGTACATATGTGCGATGTCTCCCTCCATTCATCAGGAAGCCAGATATAACTGTGAGTGACTGTCACTTTGGTTTTTCCTGTTGTCTGAGCATTTTTGAAATTTTCAAAACAATCATTGATCTGACAACTCTGAAGCCAGATCAGTGATCAGTTTTTTTAATATGAGAAATGTTATATCAGTAAACATTCATCCCCAATTGTGTGAGGTTTGTGGGAAATAATGCCCAGCTTCACACAGCCTAAACTGAAGATTTGGTCGCACTATTTGGGTGGGAAAGGTTTGATCATCCTCCCTACAGTTCAATTTGGGCCAAGGGATTTTCATCTGTTTCTTCATCTAAAGAAGCTTATAGTGGGAAACATTTCAACCACAATGATGTTAAAAAAGAAGTGCAGACTTGGCTTTTAACACAGGCGGCACCATTCTGTGACAAAGGCTTACAAAAACTGGTTTCCCACTATAAGTGGCTAAATAAGTTTGGTAACTAAGTGTAGAAGTAGTGCAAGGTGTAAGGTTATGAATGGTTAGAAAATTTGGAAAATACTGTTCTATTATTGCTTAAAAAATTAGTGGTATTTACTTTAAAAATATACCTTGTTTTTAGTTCTAAGAGTTTATTTCTTTGTTTTGGACAAATCTCCTATTCATGAGCTATACTCAAATATATAAACATAATGTGATAATACTATTCTATTCTAAAGGCTACTTTATAATAACTGTGAATGGTAACCAAAACAGAAATGCATATCAAACATATTGTAATTTTGTCCAGTTAAACTGTCACTTCACTTAGCCTTTTTCTGCAACGTAGTGGCATAACAAAATACACCTGATGTGGGCTCTTCTGGATTGACTCACTGAAGAGTCAGTCACAAGACATACATATATAATTCCTTATACAAACTGTGCATCGCCACAGTCAGCACAAACTTGCTCATAGAACAGCATCTTTTTTATTGTTACAGAAATAAACTTACTAACTCATGCATTGACTTGCTTACTCAGACATGACAGACTGACTTGCCAGTGCTCCCTTATGCAGCATTGGAAGTTTCCACAGTTCCAGAACATTCAAGAAAGCAAAACATCCAGAAGGTTCTAGTTATCTAACAATAACGGATATCATGTTAAACATGCTGTTTGCCTGTGTACAGCTCCAATTACTTGGAACCGATCTCTCAGTAACCGTGTACCATACCTGATAGAGTAAACATTTTCTAAATACAAATTCATTACAATTACCAGGTCCTTTAGTTTTAACCAAGCTTTCACTCCTGTATTAATGGCACACATCAAAGTTCTTTGTTCTTTGTTAATATATACCATTTATTGCTATAGCTTTTAAGCAATAACCAGTTTTGTGTTGAATATAAACAAATTATAGATTTAGGTTTTTCTAATGAAGAACTAATGCTCAATGGAGGTTAGGATACACTCATGTTAGGATTTCTTCTAGTTTCATTTTCCTAGTTTTCCACTAGACAGAGCCCTAGCAGCTGTTTCATGTCACAGCCACCTTTAATAACTTCCATGATGAACAATCTAATACTTTCTTGTGTCCGGGAAGAGGAATGAGAAAGTTGGTCTATGGGTAACCAGAGGTGCTAGCCTCTGGTTCCCGAAGTTGCGGGTTCAAACCCAGTGGAGGACGATTGATTTTTATAGTCATCAAAATTCTTAGCATGGCTTCCTTCAGAAGGGAGGTAAAGCCAGTGGTCCAGTGTTGCAGATTTATAGCATGTAAAAAAGCCTCAAGCCTGATAAAGAGGCTTCTGAACAAAATTAAATGATCTGGCACGCCCAATATAGAATGGGACACTGAGAACTATAGCAATTAAAGAACATCCATAAATAAAAACTCAATTTTTTCCTTTTAATGCTCACATACCATTCTCATTTATTGTAATCCAGCCTTTAATTTCATTATAACAAAATTTAAAAAGCAAAAATTTCTTTATACATTAGTCACATCTGTAATTCTGAATGATGTATCTCTTTACATAGGTGCACCCAAAGAAAGGGGCAGAGTTACCAAGAAAAACAGCGTTACTGGACTTCTTTATACCACATTTCATCAACTTGGCGAGGAAGAGCAATACATTCCGGGCAACACGACAAGCACATATGTACCTCCAACATGCTGAACGTCTTTCCAAACTGCTAGCTGAGTGTGAGGAAGATTCCGCTTCTTTTGATTCCAAATCCCGACATTACATGATCGACATCAACAAGATCCGACAGGCAATGGGAACCGTGCCCTCCAACACCGACCCCAACTTCTCTCTAGGGACCACAACTCCTGTAGCAAAACTTAGTGAAATTTCTGGACCAACCAAAATACTAAGATCCAACCTCAATAGTCAAAAATTAAGTCTAGACTTACATAACAGTAAAAGTGCAATTCCAACCAAAAAGCAGGTTTATAAACAAACAATAAGGACAGAAAATGTGACGAGTGAAATTTACAAATCGCAGTTTCAGCAACCGGAACCACAAGTATCAGAAAGAAAAGGTGTCTCTGTGAAACCTACTGCAAAAGCATCCAACACCATCTCACAGTTAGACACAGACGATATTATGCCATATGATGCAAATAAACCAAGTACACCAAAAACAATAAATGCATTGAATAATGCTGTGAACGATACACAAGAAAGCGTGGAAGTTACTGTAACTGTAGCTCAAGTGCATGCCCCACAAGAAACATCGCCAGATGCAACAAACAAGAAATCAAAATTCACCTTTGAAGAGAAGCTTGAAGAAGAGTCCACAGATTTGTAACTTATGTTGTTTTAATTTGAGCCAGTTGACTTCTGATGTCAATCAAGTGCCTAATGCACGATCTGAAAATAAAAATCGACAAATACAGCTTTTGTAAAACATTGTGACATAGTCCACTTGCATAATAAGAGAAGTGGGGGATCAATGTTCCTCCTACTGTGATTGTAATAAGCACAATTGGGAGTATATGTGACTGTGTTGTGAGTTCTGATAACACTTCTAGTGCCTTGCTCATAATACGGAGTGTCATGATGTTTTACACAATCTGTAACTCTTAACCTTAGCATTACCAAGGAGAGTGGGGGTACTTTATGCCCACCTGTAATTTTTTAAATTCTGTCTTTTAATTATTTGATTAAAGGCATGTGTGGCCGAGAGGTTAGACTGTTTGCCTACCACCTAGGCAGCCCAGGTTCGATCCCAGGGACCCGCATGTGATATTCGGGGTGGACAAAGCAGCGTCTGAGCAGGTTCCCTCCAGGTTCTCCAGTTCCCCCACCACTCATTCCACCAACTGCTCCATCATCACCTTTCCAATCATCCATTTTGCCTGCATTTCATATCATCCTCTTTCTCACTAAAATACCTGGTGCTTGGCTGACCACCCACTTCCAGGTCTTGATTCTGTCTGGTCCATATGTTCCTGTGCTTTCCAACAGGCGTCTGACCCTAGGTGCCGGCCTGTAAGTCCTACATAAGGGGAGGGGAATCAGGTGAAGAAAAAGAAGATTAGAGGTATGCAATTAATAGCTATTGGCAATTACTGTTTTAGCTACTAAATTGCATAAGAGAAGACAAGATATAATACCAAATTTTAACCAAAATTTGTTTTAAAAATTGCTCAGAGGTTTTGTTACCAGTGGTGGTCGTGAAGTACCCTACGTTGGTAGAATAAGCTCCAGAATAAGGGGCAATGCTAAGGTTAAGTTGGTAATAACAACTAGGTATGGTAATGTTGCTGTAGACAGCTTTAGGGATGCACAATCTCGCTAAACTATGCCAACTTGACATGAACAAATACACTACATTCACCATTGTTTACAAAGAGGTTGACAACTATGAATCAAAGAGGAAGTCGGGTAATGGAATGGAGGTGAAACTGAATCATAATTTTGGAGAGAAAAGGGGACATAACATTTTCAGAAAGTGCTACAAAGTGAAGATTTCCTTTTTTCTCATCCCCTATAGCTGATAATTATGAATCAAAATCTGTATTTAAAATAACACAATCACCAGTAATTTGTGACAATTATTTAATGCCTGAAACATCGGATTTCTGACCTCTGCTACCTAAGAAGTGTATTTGCAAATCACAAGAGTGATATTGATACAAAATTTCAAAAAAGTAATAAATGTAATAATGTAATGAGGAGACAGAAAACAGATGAAAAAGATGGCAAACAGATGACAACTGAAACAAAACTAAGATTACATAATATCACATCAAAATTTTCTCTCAGACACGGAAGTGAAATTTGGATTCTAGATAACAGAAATTCACGTAAACTTGAAGTAGCCCGAATGCATTTCTTGCAATCACTGTTGGGATTTACTATTACTGCCCATAACAGATGTAAAGGTAGTATTCAAACAGAATAGTGGTCTAACGAAGATATTGCATGAAAATAAAACTGAAACCTGTATTTCAATGTTTTAAACTTAATACATATCATATACTTACATTGCTGCGATAATTTTGAGAATCCATTTTCCAAAACTTATCACTATACATTGTCAGTGTTAACCTTCCCCCTCCAATTCATCACAGCTGTGAAACATCTGGGCCAGAGATCTACTAATACTACAACAGACTGGACCACCAAAGGAATACAGACATCACAGAAAACTTTGGACTACCAAGTTTGACTGAGGAAATACAAAAATACCAAGAATGGAAAGAACTAGACTCCCAAAATTGGCATTCCAGTATGCTCCAACTGGTCACAGGGACCAAGGAAGACCAAAACAGAGATGGAAACACCAAGACCTTCTTTGTTAGGTTTATCATTACAGGCCACATGCCCTAAAATGAACTTGTTCATGACGATAATGATGATGATGAACATCGGATTTTACCAAGAATAATTGTAGTAAATTACTTATACATTTGGGAGGTCTTCTGGGTTGAACTGAGGAATGTGTGCAAAAGTAAAATGCACTGACAAATGAAAACTATCACAAACTAACAGTAAATACAGTTTCCCATCTTCTTCAGATTCTAATATTTGTCATCTACATACACGCAAGACTACCTTATTAGCCAGATGTACACACATTACCAGAGGTTACTTCCATTCATCACTTTATACGCATTGTCAACATTGCAATTCCAACATTGTGCAACCGGTCACTTTCATTTTTCATACACTGCCAGCCTGCGTTTCGTGCACCCTAAGCCCGTCTATGGCAAGATTACCCTAGGTACTCTAAAATATCCATACACCTATACAGAACAACCCCAATTAACCATTACAACAGAGGGAGTGGCCTAATGTATAATCCATCTTACTTAAAGAAGAACTCTGAATTAAAATTTAGAATATTACAAAAAAAATTCATAACTTCCTTCTTTTGGTCACAGCTTTGTGAAATTTTCATGTTTTATACTCTTATATGATATAAATATATGGTACACTTCAAAAAAATTGAACGAATACATATATTTGACAAAATTAGAAAAGTATTTTCTTCAAAATTAAAACTTTCTTTATGTAACATTTTAAAAATAATGTTCAGAGATAAACTTTAACTTTTCCCCAATTTTTTTCTCCTGATTCTTTATCCTATATGTTTAAAAAAAAATATTCCAAAATTGATATTTCTTTCCACATGTGTACATTGCTATCATATACGAAATTTTCTTTAATGAAATTGAAACTTATGTTTAGTTACGTAACTTTGCAAAGTTTCATCAAAATCTATGAAATTGTGTAATACAAGTATGTACATTTAGAAAAATAAATCTTTTGGGTAACAAAAGACAAAGTCCAGATTCATATTTCACAAAAGTGTTGTTCCTGGCTTCAGAAAGCTTTATATCAATTCCAAGAGTCTTTGTGACCTTTGTTCAGGAAGTTGTTCTTCATCACTGGGTAGCATAATGGTAGTATTTAGATTGGCACTGGAAAAAGTTTCATTCTATGTAGTAATGGGATGCTACTACTATTTCTTGATACTTGATACTCACTTTATAAAAATATGTAAAAGCAATGGCATGTTCACTGAATTATGTTCTTGTTACTACTTTTCTGTGTATAAACAAATGTAACAAATTTTGTTTTTCTTCATCATTTTCACATGTCAGGACATGTTCTGACAGTGATGTACATTGATTCTGTTTTCATTGCTTTTTCAATAGAGATTCTATAAACTTTACGCAGTGCATGAATGTAAATAATTTGTTGTATTATATTTGCTGATGGCCAGCGTCATTAAGAACTGAGTTATCTTCCGAGCTTGTAGACCATGGTCTAGTAGAATTAACGTAACCCAAAGTTACACCAAGGACTATACTTGGCAAAACATGTGATGGGACAAATCAATAATAACAATATTAATATCATACTGAAAATAATCTCATTTCAAAAATGATAATATTAATAATAAAACACAGAGAATTGTAATGAGACCATTAACATAGTTGTTAAACATTGCAAACAAAAGGTTTGCCAAAACCTTTAGAAATTATTGTTCACTTTAATAAGGATGCCATGTACAATGAGCCTGAAAAACCCCTTAAAGGTGCAGAATGAGACAAGAAGCACTGATTGGTGGAAATCTGGAAATTACGAATTAGTATATATGTCTAACAATGAAAAACATAGAACTGTCAATAGGAGATGGGAAGTCTTAGGGTAATTGTCAGTATCAAAACGGGAAGGCATGACCAGAAAGCCCCTACTCTGCATTATTCATTGGAAGACTCACGCCAACAGAAACTGCAAGTGTCTCTCTCCGACAGAACATTACGAAGTCTAACAGTCTCGAAAACTCACAAGGACGCATAAATTCACAACACCTTTAGGAAACATGATTTCTAAAATAATCAGGAAAGTCAGTTTCACAAATGAACAATCTTGGCGAGGGTATATGATTGCAAGAGAGAAAACTAATCTGTACATAATCTAACTGAATCTAACGTATGGTCATGAAACACAAACGAACAGATGGAAGGAAAGAACAAATGTATTTATGTGCAGTATTATCTCATGTTTTTAGTTCTGATTTGTTTCTGCTGGAGGTCACTGGAGTAGGTAAATGTAATGGCTGAGAGCCCCAAAGGCAGGCTATTACAGAAATCCGATTTAGTGCATCATTCACAACTCAGTTAATGCTGCATGTTACCTCTACTCCATTAGTTTGTATGTTTTCATTTAGACACAAGAATCTATGGAATGTTGCATTCATTTACTACAGTTAAGGCCTATAAAGAACTATAGTCCAGCACTCTTTGGAGACATATGCGAGGCAATAGCAAAGTCTCAACTACTTTTATTCCTTATCTAGCATAAAATTAAATGCAATAACTTTCAATAATGCATAACTTCAAAATTTAACTATATTGAAGATTTATCTCAAAGTGTGGCACATACTTGGTTGCCACTGAGTATCGAGAGTATCAAGCTCCCATCTCTAGATGTATGAATAGTTTGGTTAATTCTGAAATTTCTACTGCAGATATCCCTGTGGATTTAGGCCAGTTGTTTATTACTGAAAGAAACTATCGCCATTATGCTAACCATTTTCATTGCAAATGGCCCCTGATTAATCCAAGTCTACAAGTTACAATGTTATACTTTGCACAGTGTTATATCCCATACCGCCAAGCTTAATGAGCAACAACACAACTTAATGCGTACAGCAACAGGAGCTTGGTATGACAATTCTGATTATGAGCCAATTGTACATTAGCTAATGTGAGAGAACTTACTTAGTATTAAGGTTAAGTATGTGAGTGTTTGTGTGTGTTTCTGTAGAATATAAAATATTTATTTGTCTTTAACACATATGTACCATGGTGAATGTCCATAAATAAATAATATTTTGATTACAAGAGTTATTTTGATTTACTTTCATGACACACTGATCCCTTTGATCAGGGGTGTTCAATCAATGGCACCCTTGTTGATTGAATGACTATCATACAAGAGGTAAATGGTAGGTCTTGTTCCCACGCCTGCACATGAGTCTCTGCAGCTAATTGTACAGTTTTATTCCCTGGTTGATCCTAATAATTGATGTCTACATCCTTAAAATGGCCTATTAGATCTCTAGTCTATTAGGCAATACTTTGAGGGCAATTCGTAAAGTAAGGTCCAAAGTTATATACACATGAAACCATCATAGTATGTTGCAAAATGGTTGTTTTATTCAATTTCTCTATTTTTCTACATAGTTTCCATATTTGTTTAAACATTTGTCAATACCAGAGGCTGGAGGATTATACAAAAAGTTACAAGTTTAGTGCACATAGGTTCTACTGTTGCTGTCTAGCATATACACAGCTGCAGGTGTCTGCTGATGTGCGTGCATATGCTGAAGTCATAGACGTCTGTCGTCTGTGTGGATAACGAGTGCACAGTACTGTTACCTCAATCATCCTCCATGTCCAACTGACCTGTATCGCATGTGACCACATGCAGCTCCACGATCTGGTCATAACGTCTACAAGCTTCTGTGTGATGAAGTCATATGCGTCTGTCAGTACTGTTACCTCAATCATCCTCCATGTCCAACTGACCTGTATCGCATGTGACCACATGCAGCTCCACGATCTGGTCATAACGTCTACAACCTTCTGTGTGATGAAGTCATATGCGTCTGTCATCTGTGTGGATAACGAGTGCACAGTAATGTTACCTCAATCATCCTCCATGTCCAACTGACCTGTATCGCATGTGACCACATGCAGCTCCACGATCTGGTCATAACGTCTACAAGCTTCTGTGTGATGAAGTCATATGCGTCTGTCGTCTGTGTGGATAACGAGTGCACAGTACTGTTACCTCAATCATCCTCCATGTCCAACTGACCTGTATCGCATGTGACCACATGCAGCTCCACGATCTGGTCATAACGTCTACAAGCTTCTGTGTGATGAAGTCATATGCGTCTGTCAGTACTGTTACCTCAATCATCCTCCATGTCCAACTGACCTGTATCGCATGTGACCACATGCAGCTCCACGATCTGGTCATAACGTCTACAACCTTCTGTGTGATGAAGTCATATGCGTCTGTCGTCTGTGTGGATAACGAGTGCACAGTAATGTTACCTCAATCATCCTCCATGTCCAACTGACCTGTATCACATGTGACCACACGCGGCTCCACGATCTGGTCATAACGTCTACAAGCTTCTGTGTGATGAAGTCATAGACGTCTGTCGTCTGTGTGGATAACGAGTGGAAATTGTCAATCGCCCTATTTTCACAGATCTTTTCATCACCAAATCTTCTGTGGCCCGCCTGAATGCTATTTATTATGAACATTGTCCCATTAACCTTGAAAGCTCTCTCCCACTTACACACTTTGCTGTCACTCATCACATTGGGGCCATTTACTTCACTGACATGTCAATGAAAGTCTGGTCTGAAATGTTCTTCGCTGTCAAAAACGAATCAAAGACTATACTTCACAGCTAGTGGGTCCATTGATTGTTTAAACATTTTGAACTGACATTGTGAACAGCACACTGTAACATTACCAATGCAAATAATGTCTTTTACATACAAGGCATGCAAGGCCGGGACTGGGTGCACATGCACATTTCAATGTTCACGTGAAATTTGATGAACTACAGCGATTCGGACCTTACTTTACGAATTACCCTCATATATCTTCCCTTTGGTGCATAGCTCCAAAGTTGATGTATTTATTTTTACTTTCTCTGCTATGCACTCATAGTAGGTAAGGGAAGTATTGTATTCCATCCAAAATTTAAATGGACTCAACATAGAAATCTCATAAAAAATCACATAATGAAAAAAATTCACAAGAAAAATACTCCAGGGTCTGCAAAGTAAACTATTCTGACTGCAAAAAAGTGTATGTTGGAAAGACAAAACACAATATTGGCACCAGATCAAAAGAGAATTTTCATAACATAAAATGAAATCAAAAGACAAATCTGCAAAAGCATTGGAATGATCACTAACAACAAGCTGAAACAAACATATAGACAGGACAAGCTGTAACACATAAAATTATAAAGCTAAGTCAACTTTCTTACTGTATTCTAATAGCCCTGGACAAGGACTTTAAAATGATAGATTGTTTGCTGAAATTGCTTGATTAACAGGGAAATTGTGGCCAAAATAAGGTTTAGAGTAATTGTGACTATTAGATGTAAAATCACGTTTTTTCAGGAATGACACCTATATAGATAAACTTAATAAGCAAAACTCTGTGTGAATACAAAATTTGATCGAAATCGTTAAGAGCTGTTTCCAAGTTGTGTAGATTATATTTTAATATATATACAAAAATTGCTCATTTAAATATATAAGATTAACTGACCGTTCAAAATAAACACTGAAAAAGAAAGCCAAAAACACAGAAGCATTAAAGAATTAAAATATAGTAGCTATAAGCAACAGGAAGTTTATGAGGAACAACTTTTAAAAGATCTTGAGTCCACTTTGTAGGAGAAGGTAAAAGTTAATACTGATCCATGGTTCAAATCCCAGCTATGACACTGAAGTGTGAAAGAGCAGTAATTAATATTTTGAGCCATTGTTTGGTTTTATTTGTGTCAAACAATGAGCACAATTTGTTTCTAATTTTCAGTTCACCCAATTACAATATTCTTGCTCATTTATTGTTCTTAAATTTGTGGCATCTATTTGATTGAAGATTAATTATTGGCGGCATGTAGCGTTTTTGAGAAATTTATTTATATTATTTACTTATTTTCTCATTTATGTATTTATTTGTGTCTTTGTTCATTTCTTTGTTTATTTTTTAATTTGATCCTTAAAATCAATTCTGCACAAAGTACTTTGATATAGGATAAGTTAATAGTTATGAGTCATAGTTACATACAACATAATTATACTAACCTTGTTATATAGTGTCCATCTGCATTCAGACATTCCTGCCATCTTCAGATGAAATTTTCATTCATATGTAGAAATTCTTCTTGTGTAAATTTCATAATTTCTATTCTTATATTGTCCATAAGTTCCTCTATAGCTTGGGGATTGTTCCTTCAAGTTGTATTTTCTAGTGTTGCCCACAAATAGAAGTTGCGCATAGTAAGATATGGGGAATGGCATAATCCATTAGAAATTAACTCCCTAAGGGATTATTATTTATTTATGCCAACAAACTTACTGTTGGTGTTTTGAAACACACAAACTGTGTGTGGGGAAAGTTTAAGAGGTGGAACTGGAACTGAAAAATACAATGTCACAACTAGGATTTTAGCACAAGGTCCGTGGTTCAAATCCTGGTTGTCACATTGAATTTTTTAGTTATGATTCTATCTCTCAAACATTGCCAAAAGGATTTTTGAGCATTTAGAGCTTGTTAGAAATATCTGTTTTCTCCAAGAGATAAAATAAAAAAATTCAATCCACCAGCTGGGATTTGAACCAAAAACCCTTTGCTTACCAGGCACTTGCTCTAACCATCAAGCTACTGTGAAAACCTGTCAGAATGCTTGTGTGTTTAAAAACACCAACAGTAAGTTTGTTGGTATAAATAAATAATAATCCAGAGAGGAAGGAAGAAGAGGGAGAGGGCGAGCAGGAATAGAATGGAGCGATTACGTGGAGTAAATAGTGAATAACAAAGGAAAGACTTAGAGGAAAGCTAGGGATAGGACAAAATATAGGAAATGGATCATGACCAACTGAGGAAACCTGCTGCTCAAAAGGGCATAAAGGAGAGGAAAAGAAGAAGATATTAGTGATAAACTCACTTCATAGCACTGGCGTCATCAGTAAACAATTACCTGTTGGGAATGGCCAAATCAAGTGAAGAACCAGTATATTGTTGTTAGCTAATGCTGGATTTCTGACAATGAAGTCATTAATCCTCTTGCTCTCCAATATTTTTCACTGATGATATTGAAGAGAGCAATAGCAGTATAGCAACCGCTTTTTAGAGAGCACCATATTTTTATGTTCTGGTGGTCACATCGCTCTCTCACAACCCCCAGAATGTCTGGAGGACCCCACCTGTGGTCGGTTTACGGGTCTCACCGACCTGACGGGGAGAGTTATCAAAATAAATTCACCGACCATATCCTCTGATTACCAATCAGAGGACGTATTACATGCCATGACAGGTCAGCATGTTAGGGGTTAAGATTTTATAGAGAAATTAGAGAAATGGAGAGGTTGGAAAAATAAAGACTCCCTAGCCCTCAGGAACCCTAATAGCATCGGGGTCAGAAGAGAACAAGAGATGACCAAGGTAAGGTCAGATAGAAAAGTTACAGTGAGGAGCAAAACACCAGTAAGTGGAAGTAATGTTTTGCTCAGCTTGGGTACCCTGTGGTCACTATCCACATATCCCCTAGACACCAGTAAGTGGAAGTAATGTTCTGCTCAGCTTGGGTACCTTGTGGTCACTATACACGTATCCCCTAGACACCAGTAAGTGGAAGTAATGTTCTGCTCAGCTTGGGTACCTTGTGGTCACTATCCACATATCCCCTAGACACCAGTAAGTGGAAGTAATGTTCTGCTCAGCTTGGGTACCTTGTGGTCACTATCCACATATCCCCTAGACACCAGTAAGTGGAAGTAATGTTCTGCTCAGCTTGGGTACCTTGTGGTCACTATTCACATATCCCCTAGACACCAGTAAGTGGAAGTAATGTTCTGCTCAGCTTGGGTACCTTGTGGTCACTATCCACATATCCCCTAGACACCAGTAAGTGGAAGTAATGTTCTGCTCAGCTTGGGTACCTTGTGGTCACTATCCACATATCCCCTAGACACCAGTAAGTGGAAGTAATGTTCTGCTCAGCTTGGATACCTTGTGGTCGCTATTCACATATCCCCTAGACACCAGTAAGTGGAAGTAATGTTCTACTCAGCTTGGGTACCTTGTGGTCACTATCCACATATCCCCTAGACACCAGTAAGTGGAAGTAATGTTCTGCTCAGCTTGGGTACCTTGTGGTCACTATCCACATATCCCCTAGACACCAGTAAGTGGAAGTAATGTTCTGCTCAGCTTGGGTACCTTGTGGTCACTATCCACATATCCCCTAGACACCAGTAAGTGGAAGTAATGTTCTGCTCAGCTTGGGTACCTTGTGGTTACTATCCACATATACCCTAGACACCATTAAGTGGAAGTAATGTTCTGCTCAGCTTGGGTACCTTGTGGTCACTATCCACATATCCCCTAGACACCAGTAAGTGGAAGTAATGTTCTGCTCAGCTTGGGTACCTTGTGTTCACTATCCACATATCCCCTAGACACCAGTAAGTGGAAGTAATGTTCTGTTCAGCTTGGGTACCTTGTGGTCACTATCCACATATCCCCTAGACACCAGTAAGTGGAAGTAATGTTCTGCTCAGCTTGGGTACCTTGTGGTCGCTATTCATATATCCCCTAGACACCAGTAAGTGGAAGTATTGTTCTGCTCAGCTTGGGTACCTTGTGGTCACTATCCACATATCCCCTAGACACCAGTAAGTGGAAGTAATGTTCTGCTCAGCTTGGGTACCTTGTGGTCGCTATTCACATATCCCCTAGACGGAGACCCCTGAGTCTTTCTTATAAGTTTGAAAACAGTGTTGTTATAATCAATTTAATTTAAAAGGTGAGTCAACCAACAACACTAAACAACACCTACATTTATAATTTTCCAAAATGCGTTCCGGAAATTATAAATGCAAGTGCTGCTCAGTGTCACTAATTGACTCACCTTTCAAATTCAAATGCACTAGCATATGTATATATATATATATATACACACCAGCATATACATATGTACACATCTTTGCAAAAACATACAGAAAGATAAGTCTGCTGAATCATGCAGTGCTTCCTCAACAAAGATAAATCAAAGAAATGAGTTGACTCACGTCTAATCCATGTTCCATGTAGAAATCAGCTGTGCCCATTGTTGCATAAAGCTTGTAGCCCATCTTGTACAGTGCTCTGATACTCGGTAGAAGTTCAGTCTTGTGCTACAAACAAAACAGGCAATTAGGTACTGTCTAATGTGACTATGTAAGAGATTAATTTGTCATCAAAATATTTTATAAATATAGTGTTTCATACTGGTTTCATAGAAAGGATTGGTCCTTATGTTGTTGTTGTTGCTAATAATGGTGGATTTCTGACAATGAAGTCATTAATCCTCTTGCTCTCCAATATATTTCACTGATGGATGGGGCACTAGAAGTGGCCAGGCATATTTGAAGGTGGTCTTGGTCCATTTCCTCTTGCAGATCACATAGAGGACAGAGTGGTGAATATATCCCAATTCTGTTTAAATGTTTTGCCAGACAATCATGTCCTGTAATCAACCTGAAGGTTGCAACTGAGGATACTAAGGAATTACTGTTTGAATGTTTGCTAGTTCCCATCTTTTATTTTTTTATTTTTCATAGTAATATTTTGCAATAATTTTTTTGAATTCAGAGTTGACTAATCTTTTAGCTGCATAAAATGGTAGATTAACTATAGATTTTTGTACACCGCTGGTATCCTTTTTTGCAAGAAAATCAGCTTTCCCATTACCACTCAGTCCACAGTGAGCCGGTATCCATTGGAAGACTAGGTGTTTTTGAAGTGCTGTTAGATGGGTAAGGATTTTCCAACATTCTATAATAGTTTGGTTTTTTGGTGACAACTTGGAAGTATTGCTATAATTGCCGCCCTGGAATCTGAGAGAATAACTGCTTGCTGAAAATGTGAAATTCTGTACAAAAGATTTTGTAGGGCCATTCGAATTGCTTCAATTTCTCCATCAAAGTTTGAAGTTCCATAACTTAAAGATTTGTAATAGAAAAAGAGGTGACATGTGACTCCAGCACCTGCTCCATCTTGGTTTGATATCAATGATCCATCAGTATAAATATGGAGTTATTCATGTTCTGGAAATCTAGTATGGATTGTCTCTAATGCCAATAATTTTAGAACACTAGTTGGAGTATCACTTTTCTTAACTTCTTCTGTCAGGTCTAAATAATATGTGATGTCTAATGTTTGTGTCGGATTGACTTTAGATATGAAGTTTTCCTTTGAATTAGGAAGATCTACGTTCTTCTTGATGTCTTGAATTTTGGAAAGAAAACTCTCCTGGGTCTTTAGTGTATGTGTAAAATCTCTCTTGTGCCATGTATTGAATGGGAGTCTGATCAACTTTTCGTGTTGAGTAAGAGCCGCTTTTTCTATTTCATATTCAATGGGGTATTGGTTGGTTAGTATTTCCATAGCTGCTATTGGTGTGGTTTTGATAGCACCTGTAATTAGTCTCAGACTTTGGTTTTTGGTCCTTATGTAAACAGTGCCTAAAAATGTACCCCTCTGCTTTCTCGCTCTGACTGGAGCAACATTGGCACTACTTTGGTAACCATGTGGAGCCTGGAACTATTTCACCTGCCTTTGACCCACTAACCTCTTCATGCAATCGTTTAAAACACACTACTGATTAGATAACAACTGTGTATAGCACTCTGAACTAAAAACATAAATAACAAATATATCCTCACAGTCAACAATGTCATTCTTGCCATTTCTTTTCCAGAAGTTGAAACCAATGTCAGGTAACAGCTTGTAAAAAGAAGTATGCCTGAACGTAGGAAGGTCTGGGTCACAGTTGACAAACACAAGCACTTTTTCATTGTAGGTGACTTGTTTATGAGGCAAAACTAGTAACTTCTTGATGCAGTGCACTCCTAACAAATTCATCACATTGAACTTCCAGTGTTTTACATTTCCTTGATTTTTTAAGCCTATTTTTAATCTTTTATTGTGCACGAATTTATACTTAATGCAGACACACCTTAAGATTAACAACATCCTTGATACCCCAAATGAGATATTTCTCTCATAGTTTGTGAAACACAATTGGAATTACAGCTTTCTCACCACTAGTTACAGGCTTCCCTCTGCAATGTTTTACAAACTGCCTGATGGTTCACTAACAGTCTTACTTTCCCGCCTCCACAGTTGACCAACAGAAGGCAGTCTGCACATGCTCTTTGCTCATTTTCTGATTAAGTGCAATTAATCTCTTTAGATTCATTTTGCTGCAGTTCTACATGTTAAACATACCATTATTATGTAACACAGAGAAGATGCAGTAGTTTTTGTTAGTATTGAGTGAACTACTTTGTAGCCGATGTACCTTGTAAGCATCAACCAATGAGCGTACACTTGATTCACGTTTGTACAGTATTTCTGTTTACATAAGTACCAATCCTTTCAAAGAAACCAGCATAATAAAAAATGTCAGAGCTATCTTTGAGAAAATCAAAAGCTCACGAAAATATTGCACGTAAAGTGTAATTTGGGATGGAAGATTTTCTTGAAAATTTTGGTCGCATTCTTAAAAAGTGGCAGATGATGAGAGGCAGGGCGACTGCTTGGCTGCTGTAACCTCCACCTCCGTCCATGTGGAACATTGTAGGCAGTATTTAGTATATGAAACTGCAAGGCCATTTATACACACTTCAAGCTGATTCTGCAGCTCTTGAACTGATTGGCAAGGTCCTCTACTCATAAGTAGAGGAAGTATTGTATTCTACCCAAAAATTTGATGCAAAGATTTCATCGGAAATATATGTTTTGAGACCCCCTGAATCCAATAAAAACATTTTTAGAAAAAGGTCTGCATATATCTCTGTGTGTGTGGGTGTGTGGGTGTGGGGGTGGGGGTGGGTGTGGGTGTGGGTGTGGGTGTGGGGGTGTGGGGGTGGGGGTGTGGGGGTGTGGGGGTGTGGGGGCGTGTGTGCGTGTGTGCGTGTGCGCGTGTGCGCGCGTGCGCGTGCGCGTGCGCGTGTGCGTGTGCGCGTGCGTGTGCGTGTGCGTGTGCGCGTGCGCGTGCGTGTGCGTGTGCGTGTGCGTGTGTGTGTCAGTCTGTGGACAGCATAACTCAAAAACGAAAAGTCGGTTAAAAACCATAGTTGGTATGTAAGTTTAATGTCTTTCAAGGATGAGACAGGAAGATTTTTTAAGAAAATAGCCCCACCCTGAATGGAAAATGTTTATTTTCTTGAAAATGGCTAACGGCTTTGATTAAAATGTCATATGTTTGAGATATTTTTATGACAAATGAAATGTGTATCTTGAATTTTCCAGCTATAGCCCCTATAGTCGTATTTACTCTGGATGGCTTTTGCATAACTTGTAAACCGTTAGAAATAGTCCAAATCATACTATACAAAAAATGTTGTTAGCTAATGCTGGATTTCTGACAATGAAGTCATTAATCCTCTTGCTCTCCAATATTTTTCACTGATGATATTGAAGAGAGCAATAGCAGTAATAGTAACCGCTTTTTAGAGAGCACCATATTTTTATGTTTTGGCTGTCACATCGCTCTCTCACAACCCCCAGAATGTCTGGAGGACCACACCTGTCGTTGGTTTACAGGTCTCACCGGCCTGACCAGGAAAATTATCAAAATAAATTCACCGACCATATCCTCTGATCACCAATCAGAGGACGTATTACATGCCATGACAGGTCAGCATGTTGGGGGTTAAGATTTTATAGAGAAATGGAGAGGTTGTAAAAATAAAGACTCCCTAGCCCTCAGGAACCCTAATAGCATAAGAAGCATATATGTTGTTTTCTAGTGCCTTGCATCTGGCAATGAAGCCATTAGCATATATAGGCTAACAAATTTTAAAAGCGGATCACTATTGAGACTTTGGAATTCCATACCCTTTGCATGTCCCTAAGAAAAACCAAATAAGCGAGTTTATACTTGAAAGAAGTAAGGTATATGAAAATTCACCAAGAACAAAAAAAATCTTGAAAATGGTTAACGCTAAAAAACTTTATATAATGCTTAAAATCTAAATTTTTGCTATAGCAAGACTTTTCTTTTGTAGTGTTTAACGCCCGGTTTTACTACATACAGCACCGTAGGTGGTGACAGTGATGATAAATGGAATGAAGATGGAGCACCAGTGGAATGAGATAGCTGGGAAAACCAGAGAACCCGGAGGAAACCCGCCCGAGTGCCACTTCGTCCACCACAAATTCCACATGCAGTTGTCTGGAATCGAACCCGTGCCACTTCTGTGAGGAGCAAATGGTCCAACCACTCAGCTACAGCACGGCCTATATAGCAAGACTGACATGCACACATGCAAATACATCTGATTTTATAAAAATGCAGCTTATTTCTTCTGGGTGCCTCAAAAAATTTATATATGGTGAAATTCCGGTGCAAATTTTTTGGATGGTATGCACTCTTAGCCACTATACGAGGGCTGTACAAATAGTATCCGACCTTATTTTTTTTCTCGCTAACAAAGAATGACGTAGGTACGGCAACTGCGCATACTCGTAAAAGGAAGCTTCCTGCGCATGCGTGAATATTTATATCCCCGCAGCACCACCGTTCACGTCAGTAGCTACCAGTGATTGGCTCTGTGTAACACATGCTCGTCGCATTCACATTTTCTGGAAGATGACGGAACGCATGGAGCAACGGTATTGCATCAAGTTCTGCCAGAAACTTGGGGATACCCAATCAGAAACCATTCGCAAGATCCAGCAGGCTTTCGGTGATGATGCAATGAAAATTACTCAAATTAAAATGTGGTATAACCGGTTCAAAGATGGCCGCATGTCGGCGGAGAGTGACCCACGAACCGGAAGACCATCAACGAGCCGAAATGCTGTTGTTATCGAGCAAGTGCGGACACTGATCATGGAGGACCGACGTTTGACAGTTCGGGAGATTGCTGCTGAGGTTGGGATCAGCGTTGGTTCTGCAGACAGCATTTTGACTGAGGATTTGGGCATGCGAAGAGTGGCAGCAAAATTTGTGCCCAAGCTGCTTTCACCGGAGCAGCAACAACTCCGCCTTGCAGTGGCACAGGACATGCTGGAATGCGCTAATAGCGATCCTGAGTTCATGAAGACTGTGATCACTGGTGACGAGAGCTGGGTGTACGGGTACGACCCAGAAACAAAGGCCCGGTCATCTCAATGGAAGCACCCACATTCCCCAAGACCAAAAAAAGCACGACAGGTTCGGAGCAAAGTGAAGGTGATGCTGCTTGTTTTTTTCGACTATCGGGGCATTGTGCATCATGAGTACGCACCACAAGGGCAGACCATCAATAAGGAGTACTACCGAGAAGTCCTTCGTCATCTTCGTGATGCAGTTCGGCGCAAGAGACCTGATCTGTGGGCCGCACGCAACTGGCAGCTGCATCACGACAATGCTCCAGCTCATTCGTCACACCTGATCCAGAATTTCCTGACCTCGCACGGCATTCCGCAGGTTCGTCAAGCTCCCTACTCACCTGACATGGCCCCATGTGATTTCTGGTTGTTCCCAAAGATAAAGACAACGCTCAAAGGGTCCCGTTTTGAGACCCGTGAGGAGATAATGCACAACGCGACGGAACGTCTGCGCACCATCTCAAAAGAAGGTTTCCAGAACTGCTTCCAGCGATGGAAGGACCATTGGACTAAGTGTGTGCTTTCAGAAGGGGCCTACTTTGAAGGGGATTAAGAGTCCCATCCACTCAGGTACATAATTGTTTTTCCCAGCACAAGGTCGGATACTTTTTGTACAGACCTCATATATCAGTGGGCCAAAACCAGACTATATACGAAGGTGAACTCCAAGTAATTTTATGTGCCGTAACTCAGCTCATTTACCGGTCAAAGGTATTCACAAAAGCAGTTCTTCTAGTAGACCCATAAGCAGCATCAAACTCAGTCAAAAACCACAATTGAAATAAGAAAAGCACTAAAGCTGTCGCAAAATTTGGTGGCAGATGACTCAGTACTAAATTCAATCATAGGCTTGCCATGACTTGAACACGCTGTGAAGCCAACAATATAAATATCATTTGCATCCACAAAATTTATTTGCACAACAGGAAAAAGTATAGCAATCTATCTATGGTGCAAAGGTGCACTCCAGGTGCGAAGTTATCCAGTCTTATGGTATATATTATGTTCAATGGCTTATATCATTTGTTCTGCATTTATAGAATATTTAGTCTAATACCTGGAATAAAACTAAGAATAGGTAAAAAGATAGTAAAGGATATACAAAAAATGTTGTTGTTGTTGTTGTTTTCTAGTGCCTTGCATCTGGCAATGAAGCCATTAGCATTCGTGCTTTCCAATACTTTTGAACTGTAGTTTCTTCTGATCTTAATGCTTCACAGGTCTTCAAGTGTTCTTCATTCATTTCTGCTGGATCGTTACACAGGACACATATTGGTGAGGCTGAGATACCTATTCTGTAGAGATGACTTGCCAAGCAGTCATGATTTGTCAATAGTCGGAAGGCTGCAACAGCTGTTTTCCTTGGTCTCTGGGGGATTATATCTGGATTGGAAAGTAGTGTAATCCATTTTTTATCTTTGGCATTTCTTTCTATTTCTTGTAGGTATGAATGACAAAAATTTTTAATGTATACAAAAAATGTAGATCTTGCTAAAATACACAATTTATGTCAAAATAAATTTTTTTGTAGTGTGAACCATTTCAGAGATATTCCTTGTTATTTGTGTCAGTTTCAGAAAACAAATCTTTCATGAAATAGAACATTGCTGTTCATTTTTTTATATGTTAAGAGTGCAAAGAGAACGGGATCTCAAAGCTTTAAAATATTTGACTATCGCACAAAGTCTACTGTATTCCCATATTCCCCTTGTACCTGCAAGGAAATAAGCAATAAGATAATTTGTACAAATGTTTATCTCAACTAACACGAAGAAGATATAGGAATAAGAGTTTGTAAGAATGGTTAGTACAAGAGTGGAGAAAGTCATGTGACTTTCACACGGCCAATCTTTTGATGAAAAGAATTTAAAATGTGTCCCAGGACAGGAATTATTAGCAGAGATTTATGATCCCCTGGCCTAAACCCCTGTGAATTCTGTCTCTGGGGTAACTCAACACATAAAGCATATATAATAAATGCACACGCCCCGGAAGAATTAAAACAAAATATCCACCGGGAAATTGCCAGTATTTCTCAACATGAATTACAGCAGTTTCCTAAAAAGGCACCAAAAATGTGTGGATGATGGTTACCATTTAGCATCTCATTTCATAAAGTTGGTACATAAAGCCAAGCCTTTAAAAGCAGTTTTAAGAATGTTATATGATTTCATTTGCACCTTTCTATGCTAGTGGCAGATGGCATTGATCACCAAGGATGCAGGCAGGCAAAACATTGTACAGCCATTCAGAACTTTTTTGTTCTCTCATTATATTGTACATGAAAGAGCACTTAATTTTGCTCATAGGCTTCTTTATCAGGCTTGAGATTGTTTTGTATACTATAAATCTATGACACAGGACCACCCTCTTTACTTCCCTTCCAAAGGAAGCTATGCTAATGAAGTTTACGCCAAACAAAATCTATCACCCTGCACTGGGTTTGAGACCATGACCTCAGGAACTGGAGGAAAGCCTGTTAACCTAAACCATAGAGGATAACCCAATGTTGTCAAAGTTTTCCTCTATAAGAACACAGTGATTTACTTTTGGTTTGTGATCAAGAACAGATTCTGTATGTTTCCCTAAATCTATTGACAATATTACAATGTGAATCTGTCTCACTTCTATACAAGAGTTTGTTCACAAGTATCAGCCTCTGTACAGCACAGACTCCAGTCAACTGATTAACTGGCACATGGAGAGGAAATAGAACTGGTTACAAAGGTCGCAGTGCAGGGCAAGCAATTCCCCGTAATGTGGCCATGGGTCCAAACAGAGGCTCTGTAGCAGAATGGGAAAAGTACCTATCCCATCACAACAGAGAGTGTCAGAGTAAAACATAATAACATAACTATCACAACAAAAGTATTAAATGCAGCATTCTTACTTTGAAACTGCCAATGGAGAGAAGAATAGCTTTTTTGGGAATCTGGAAGCCAGTACTCATCATTGCCTTTAGATAAGCTTCATAGCGATTTTCTCCAAAACAAGCGACTTCACCAGTAGAAGCCATCTCCACCCCCAACATAACATCAGCACCTGAAACAATGAAAACAAACACTTGTGTATAATAATGTTACAATGCACATCACATTAGTTTACATGTTCAAACAATTCCTCTAAACTATAAAAACAATCTTCTAACAAAAGCTATTTTACAGCATACTTAACATAGGAAGTGCTGAAATGTTTTTAGGTGTTTAGGTAGTTATATAAATACATAATTATTTTAAACCAAAAAGGTAAGTCGATTAATAACACTACACAACACTTATTTATAATTTATACTGGAACATGTTTCGGAGGCTGACTTTCCTCCATTATCAACCAGACATTGACTGGTTCTCCCTGGTGTAGATGGCGATGTTTCCTCTGAGGTCTCCTTCTGGTGGTGGTTCAAGAAACTTGCTGAAGATATCCTTCTTAGGGATGTCGAAATTGAATACCCTGTTTCTATTTTTGAAAATGAAGATTTGTTTCCATATGGAACAAAAGCTCATAGTTCAATCCAAGAAGTCACAAACAGGCAATTCTCAATAGCTTAACACATAGATTGGTGAACATTCCCCTTCCAACAGAAGAATACAAAGCAGAATATTGAAAAATAATTGAAATAGCACAAAAAGGTGGTTTCTCCAAATCATTAGCAGACAAAAAAGTGAAACAAGTAGAAATAAAAAAAAAGTTGCTGAAAGAAACTACAACACTCACAGCAGCAGAAACAAAAATGACATTCAAAAAATTCACATTCCATCCTTGGGCCTTGGAAAAATTCAAAAAAGTTTTCAAGGAACAGAATATTCAGCTAGCACCAGTGAACCACTACTCCATAAAAAATCTACTGAACTCAAACATCAAAGATGCCATCCCACCCAATAAAAAATCTGGCATATACCAAATTAAGTGCAATGACTGTAATGAAGTGTATATAGGAAAAACCAAAAGAAATTTAGATATAAGGTCCAAGGAACACTTTAGAAACGTAAAAAACAAACAGTTGGAAAAATCAGTGGTTGCCAACCACTTTTGGATAAAAAAACAACACAACATAAAGCCAGAACCAAAACTCCTCAAACACATAACGGGAAAACAAGAGCTGTCCATTTGGGAACAAATCTTCATTGTGAAAAATAGAAACAGAGTATTCAATTTCGACATCCCTGAGAGGGATACTTTCAGCAAGTTTCTTGAACCACCACCAGAGGAGACCTCAGAGGAAACATTGCCATCCACATCAGGGAGAACCAGTCAATGTCTGGTTGATAATGGAGGAAAGTCAAGCCTTTGAAACATGTTCCGTTAAAATATAAGTGTAGTGTAGTGTTATTAATCCACTCACCTTTTTGGTTTAAATTGAATATTACAACACTGTTTTCAAACTTCCAAGAGAGAAGATACATCATTATTTATTTTTTATTGAAGCATGTGTATACATTTTGGGTTCAGTATCACACAGTATTTTTCGTTTCCCCATCTTTCCATCTCCTTTCTTTTCAACTATAAACAACCTAACGTGACCATGCTTGAACTCATTCTTACTCCCCCAGTGTACACTAGTCACTGAAAGTTAACATAACAGTCTTCAATAATTTATTCTTTGCATAGTAGTTGGACTGTGTGTTTTTACTTAAAAAACCTCAAAAATGCAAGGATTATGCTATGAAATATGACAGTTCCATTTGTGTTACTGAACAGGATGTAAAACAAGGGTTAATCTGAGTGTTTTGAAAGGGTATAGAATGTTGGAATAAGTGCGTGTAACATCAGAAAGAGAATAATTTTAAAAGTTTCACACTGAAAATTTCAATAAAAAGTCATGCTGTCCAAACAATAAGTTTTCTTGTTGGTTTTTTAAACATCCCCATAGAGCAAATGTTCACTCACCTGCTAGTCGAGAAAATGAGAACTGTGGCACTTTCACTCCAACTTTGCCACATCCAGCAAGAACATCTACAGGCTCCACTTTCTCTCCAATTATTACACGAGTTGCCATTGCAACAAAATCAAAATCCAATGTCTTGGATACAAATGGAAATGAACGTGATACTCTCACGTTGCATTCTATCACTTTCAGCTCATTATCCTGCAAAAAACATTTAAAGTTAACATTATCTTATACCATTAGAATTGATTTCAGAATCTTCAGTTCTACTTAATAGCACAGCGAAACACTTTTCTTATACTGTGCGCATGCTACTCTGTCTACCTCTTTCACACACAAGCACATGATATGGCTATATTACAGTGCACTTCTATTGGCTACTGCCATATGCAGAAAATTTGACATGGATAATAAACATGGCAATCAACTTGCAAAACCTTAAAAATAACTGACAAATATAAAGAAATGTGACATTCTAAAATGTTGAGTGTAGCAAAAGTGATTAGAGAAACCAACCTTAGCAATAAGCTGCATGTTGAAGGGCCCAGTAACTTCCAGAGCTCCAGCGATTGCCCTCGAGATGGTCATTATCTTGCTAAGAGTCTGGGAATTGATGTCTTGTGGCGGTGTCACAAGCGTGGCATCCCCTGAATGTACGCCAGCATTCTCAATATGCTCTGAGACTGCCATACACAGGATCACGCCATCATATGCAACAGCATCGACGTCAATCTCCTTGGCTTCTAACAGGAACTTGGAGATGACGACGGGATGCTCCCTGCTGACATCACTTGCTGACTTGAGATACGCCTCCAGGTCTTGTGGCGAGTGTGCCACATTCATTGCTGCTCCACTCAAAACATATGAAGGTCGCACTAGACAAGGGTAGCCGACCTCCTCACAGAAGTCTATCGCAGACTTGAGATTTGTCAGCTCCTTCCATCTGTAAGGTTAAAGTATTGTATTTCATCACATAATCATTGCACATTTTATGCTTTCTTCATAAGGTAAAAATATACAGTAACTTCTTTTATGTTTTACTCTTATGCGTTTTCTAAACTTATATTTTTCTTTCAGTAGTCTCAGCAAAATCCTATAATATGTTACGACAAATTATTCCGTTGATACGACTTTCATTTATACGATTTTTATGCTTTAACAATCATAGCTTACACTCCCAAAAGCAAAATGCACAATTTATATGTTTTTTTATGGTTTCATTCTTTAAAATCTTAAGATTTTATTGTGATTAACCTTGTTAGTGAACATGGGTAAAAAGAAAAGGAAGTGCATTATAATTGCTGAAAAATTACACAATTGTAATGCACTTTCTTTTCTCTCATCCACGTTCACTAATACAACTGAAGCACAGACCACAAATGACTGATACAAATATGGTTTGGTATTTCACAACTTTGCTCAAAAATAGCTTTAAGGTTACTCTCACTTCTGGACTGAGGGATCTTTTCTGAGAAATGTACTACTTGACAAACCCATGAGGCGCACCAGAAAGAATGTGAAAATGAGGAGTTGTTTACGTGAGCTTATTGCACATACACAGCGACATTGTGTATGTACTCTCTGTTCAGAAACACTCATGTCTTCAGGAAATAAACGTCTCATACATCAACAGGCATGGGAGATCATCCTTTTGTGTTTCGTTACTAACTGTACATCAAGGTCCAGTCACTAGTACACAAATAATTATAATTAGCTCAGCCATTCAGATGTTACAAAAAATATTTTATTTCTTACACACATAGTTTTGACATTTTCAGCACATAAAAAAAGCTTTTAGCACCTAAAAATCTGAACCCTACTACTGATAATTACATATTTGTTGCTGTATTAAAACATGATGAAGTTAATAAATAAGACTAGTATTGTGGTGAGAATATGGGAGTCTGGATTGGTATGCCAAGTTTAGGACTAGCATTCCAGACATGTGGTAACACTGGACATGAAGGCTACTAGCTTGACAGTATTATGCTGGGATTGCGATGAATTTAACATCAAATGGAACTATTTAGGATCGATATAGCATCACTTAATGTTACTAGTTTGAACCAATCAGCGAACAGTGCCATTTAGGAATAAATTATGCTTCTCCATGCAGCTATTTGCATCAAAACTCTAATTTTTTTTCCCTTCTAAAGTAGGTTATGGCCATCTCCATGCTGTATTTGTCATTTGAAAATGTTTTTACTTCTCATTTTCATATTCTCTTTCTTTTCATTTTTGGAAAACATAACCTCTCAATAGAAAAAGGGTTATATCGCATATCTGTCATGTCTGCCAAGTACAATAACCAATAACAATCATTCCCTTTATGTTAAGTGCATCCTAATAAACATTTTAGTTTCTTACTTCACGTTTGTCTATCATGTTGTGTTGCAAGTGTGCGTGCTAGAAAGATGAGAAATAAATACTTTATTCTATTCTACTTCATGTTATGTCACATCACGTTAAGTCACTTTAAGTAGAGTTAATCCTAATCTTGGCCTTAGAAGCTCCTAGAATACTTGCTGATGTGCTGGAAGAGGAAGGAAAGGCAAAGTTAAGGGGCAATGTTAACAGTTGCATATGAGTGTGTCGCTCACTTAGCTGAGAACCATTGAAATGTGAAGGTCTGTAAGCAAGCTTGCCGCTTTTCCTTGTGACTGGAAATTCAGTAAATGTATAAACTTAGGGCTTTCACGGCCGCCGTCCTGACTACTAGCTAAGCCTAAGTCTTCTGGGCTTGTAGGCTGTGGTCTACAAGGTATCAAAGATACCAATGTTTCGCCAAGTAATGCGTTTGGCATCTTCAGGGTAAGATGGTCCTTTGTCTGCACGGGTCAGAGTTTGAATGCGGAAGCAACGATTGTGGCACCCTTATATAGTGGGGATGGGAAGGGCACGCTGTGCTGGCTAAGGTGGTGATTGGCTCGCATCGGTTCACGGGCCGGGCATAGGCAGGGTTTTGTTACAGGCCTACCAACCGATGCGAGCCAATCACTACCTTAGCCAGCGCAGCATGTCCCGTCCATTCCCACTATATAAGGGTGCCACGGTGTTTGCTTCCGCATTCAAACTCTGACCAGCGCAGGCAATGGATCATCTTACACTGAAGATGCCAAGCACAGCGCTTGGTGAAACATCTGTATCTTCGATGCCTTCTACACCACAGCCTGCAAGCCTGGAAGAGTTAAGCTTAGCTAATAGTTAGTAAATGTTGTTAATTAGAGTAAGGACATGACGAGATATATGAACATACCTTGGCTGAGAAATGCCAATTCTGTCCAACATCCTGGAGAACTTGAATCTATTCTCAGCACCATCTACAGACTCAGGGGAAGTACCAAGGATGCGAGCCTGCTGACGATGCAAGTCCATTGCTATGTTATTGGGCAACTGTCCTCCCATACACAGTACTATGCCTTCAGGGTTCTCAATGTTGTAGATATCCATCACAACCTGCAATATAATCATGCTTATATAACAAAACCAGCACAATATAAAACATATACACCATATTTCATTGCATAATTGGCATATTCTTAATGCTTTTCTTGAGTAAAAACACAGTGCAACTTTTATGTGAGGAATAAATTATTTAAGACTGGGCATGTTAACTTTAGGTGACTAATGTACAGTTATGGGAGTAAGAGCGAGTATGAGTGTACTAAAGCATGGTCACCTTGTGCTCTTCCTAGTTGAAAAGAAAGGAGAGGGGAAGAAGGGGGAACAAGGATACTGCACAACACTGAAACTACAATGCAAATATCTATTCCAATAAAAATAAATAAATAATGGTGACCTTATATTTATTGAGTCACAAATCATCTTCTATTTACGAAAGCATTCACAATATTGTTGAAACATGTGTACTTTTTAAGTGGAGTCAATATTATCGGATTGTTGAATATGAAACAGAGCAACCATTATTGTGCGACCCTTCAATATAAACAATTGGTAACAATTTATAGGAACTTCCAGGTTTTCTGGAAAAAGCACCTTGAATAGCTTGTAGATTTCAATTACCCTGTGATTTTCCACCCAATCTTTTACAAGTTTTTCACTCACTGAAAACTCCCTTTCTGCAGCTGATTACCATTCTGTTCATCACTCTTAGTTTAAAACCTGCTGTACAAATTCTGTATTTCCAGATACTGGTATTTCATAAAATAAGCACTTGTTAGAATAACTATAGAAACAAACAGTTCTACACAACTGAAGAATAAGATAGCTATTGGCTTGGTGTGTGCTTATCAAGTGTAAAACAGTTCACACCCCTTGTCACTCCGTTTACCTACCACTAATCATGTCTGCTAACTCCCTTGCTTAAGGTGCTTCAATTAATTAAATTCATTGATGAGCTGACGGCATTGATATATCTTTAATACCTATTACAAATTGCTTTAAGAATAGGACTGAACATCAGAGTATGCTCCTATGAACTTAACAGGACTATAAAAGTGTGAGAGGTAGAACTGGAACTTAAAAATGCAATGCCACAGCTGGGATTTGAACCAGAGACATTCCGCTTACCAGGTGGTGACATTGAATTCTCAAACCAGTTCGAACTTCTCCCAGTAAACCATAAAGGTAGTAAGTCTCACATCAGAGACAATTACCCCAATGGTAACTTACTATTGCAAGTACTTTATGTCCCAGTATTAAATAACCTTCAGATGGCCCTTTCTGAGCCAAGGCTTACCACCTGACCACTGTGTCCCCCACCTCTACCGACTACCAGCATCATGAGTGGGGTGCAGTACTGAAGGTGGGACATGGTCAACTTCCCAGTCCCTCGTGGCCCGTTTTGTCTTCTCAACTAGGGGCCACTACTTTTCAATCAAGTAGTTCTATTCACCCCTCAAGGAACTAACAAGGCTGAGGGCACTCTAGACCTGGTCTCCCAGTGGCAGAAAATCCCCATGCTACTACCGGGAATTGAACCCGGGTCTCCCGCTTGCTAAGCGGCAGTGCTAGCACCACACTAAGGAGACGAGCACCAAGTTCCTAATAGCTTGTCTATAAATTAAGGTGCAACCATTACGCAATGAAATACAGTAAGTTTAGCATTCATTTCTAATGTCTCTTACCTCAAACGAAATTTCCTCGAAGTAGAGTCTGTCACACATGTCATAGTCTGTACTAACTGTTTCTGGGTTATAGTTGACCATGATTGTCTTCCTTCCCAGTTTGCGCAGCTCCCTCAGGCAGCCAACTGCACACCAGTCAAACTCCACAGAGCTCCCTATGCGGTAAACTCCAGAACCTGCACAGCAGAACCTTAAATAAAATATCATTTCCATGTGATATACATAGACAAAGTAAACAAGTGTATATGTAGCCTTACCTATGACCATTGTGTGTCCTCCAGGGAAGGCTATATCGTGTGCACACCCGCTGTATGTCAAATATAGATAGTTGGTACTTGCAGGCCACTCTGCCGCAACTGTGTCTATCTGCTTCACAAACGGTGTTATTCCTGCAAATCAGTCAACAAACAATCTTACAACTAAGCAAATTCTTCACCACCATCCAATTCAAGTGAACAATCTATACACTCATGCTTAAACTTTCATCACATTAATGCTGATTCATATTTTGCAACTGATGCATTTATTTCAAAAATGTACTACGAGAAAATTTAAGAAAACAACAGAGAAAAATGTCTTTGAAACAATGAGGATTTTAAATTTATGGAAAAATTGAGTCAAAAGTTGGAAGGAACACTTACATTACTTACACTTTTTATGACTGGATTTAATAGCTAATTTTTTCCATCTGATTCATCACATACACTGGTACTGTCATTTATTGTTCCAGAATCTAAAAGTTGGTCCACAACCCCTTGGTAATGGTAAATAGAACACAAATCAAGGCAGCAGTCGTCATTTTCATTGACAACAGCCCAGCAATGAGAACGTGAATGCATATTATCGACAGCAAAGTGGAGGTTGATATCGTGCATTGGGAGTTCATTTGTTTCTAACAGATCAATGATATTTTTTCTGGCTTGTGGGTAGAGAGAGCTCTAGTGGCTGTTTTATGGCATGATCATCTTGAATAACTTTTCATGTTAAGTCTAATATGCACAGTATTGTGATGCTCACCTCAAATACTCAAAGTCAAGCTACCTTACACCACTTGGCAGCAGTGCACACCAAAGAGAGCGAAGGTCAAGTTATCCCTCACTACTAGGCTGCAAGTAAACACCCTACTAGGAGCGTAGCAGAAAAAAGAGTTTCAAGAACATTCTGGAAGCTTCGGCTGCCAGCTTGATAGTGGAAGTGCCACAAAAGGATGAATTTTCAGATCTTGAAGTGAAGCAGTTTTATAGTGCTGAGTGATCGTATCATCAAAGTGAGCTGTTTGTGAGACAGGGAGAATACGGAAAGACAGAAATGTGTATGTCAAGGTTATGAGAAGAAAACAGTTATGAGTTGTAATATAATGAACTGTAGATTGTATTAATGACAGTAAAATAGAACTGTGTTTTGTGCTCCAGTTTGGAAGAGAAATAAAGTGAACAGTAATTGAACTTTGTTATCATCATTTGTCATAATGTGAATCTAACATGCTGTCCCCAGTAACAAGAATGAGAAAGTTAAAACTTTGCCGAGTCTTCTTTCACATTCCCGGGGCGTGGGAAAGCTCGCTGTCGGTTGTGAACACTCCCATTAGAATACATGTATTTCAGCTTTCTCATTCTGGTTACTGTTACAGTTACTAGAGGTTGTGAACCAGGTTTACTGCAACCAATGTCAAGACGACAGCAAAAATACTGAATATTTTAGTTATCACTCCTTAATTAAACTCTGAATTAATTACAGAGACCATTGAATTATTCCAATAAAGGAAATACTTACCAGCTTCCTCTCGCTTCTTCCTGATAGAGAGCTCTGTGCTCTTAACAAAAGTTGCTATCTGAGTGTCTGAGAAGCCAAACTGTTTTGCTCTCACCAAGAGGTCATGTGACAGCTGTGGATGACCCACAGACTCTAGCAGAACCTGGAAGTCGACAATGTTCTTCATCTTCTGCAGGAACCAATGGTCAATCTTGGTGAGTTCGTAGAGACGGTCAATGCTGTAACCAGCCTTGAGAGCAGCAGCTAGTACAAACATACGTTTGTCAGTTGGCTTCTCCAGTTCCTCGTCAGAAAGTGGTTTCACATAAGGATCAAACCCTATCACGTTCTCATCCATCATACGCAGGGCCTTCTGGAACGCCTCTTCAAACCTCCTGCCTATCGCCATCACCTCCCCCACACTCTTCATAGAACTACCGATCTGCAAACAACATATCTATATAAGCAATCAAACTTATCACATCCAGCATACAAGGATCCTTCTGGAATGTCTCTTCAAAAATCCTCTCATCCTCTCACATCATGCTGACATTCTAAGAAAAGTATCTAAAAGTTTCACATAAACATAAGATATGATGATTACTCTTACCTTTGTGCTGACCCTTGTAAATTTACTAAGGTCCCAACGTGGAATCTTCACAACACAGTAATCCAGACTTGGCTCAAAGCAGGCAGTTGTTTTGCCTGTTACTGAATTCTTAATGTCAGGCAAAGCAATTCCCAGGGACAACTTTGCTGCTACATATGCCAATGGATATCCTGTAGCTTTACTGGCCAGAGCAGAGCTGCGAGATAATCGGGCATTCACCTGCACAAACACAACATGGTAATGAGGCATTTTCATGAAATTAGTGACCTCAAACGGGATTTGCTAACCTAATTCCCTGAATAAAACATAATAGATTATACAAATAATACTTACATTTTTTACTTTAAGTGAGTCAAAACTAGAAACACTCACGGGTTACTAATTCTGACTCAGATGAAGTAAGTTCAATAATAAGATAAGATACTTTATTCGTCACATACATTTACATATTGAGCATAGGCCCAGTAAACTGAACACTTGTCTGATTAATTATATAGCTAATAATGTGTAACCAAATAATGTGCACAAGACAAACCCACACACCCTGGAAGAATTAATAAAATATCCACCAGGAAATTGCCAGCATTTCTCAACGTGAACTACGGCGAGTGATGATTTCCTAATGAAGTGCTGAAACTGGACGACAGTGGCCAGTTTCAGCATTTCCTTCCACAAAGTTGGTAAGTAAAACCTTTAAAAGTAGTTTTAAAAATGTTCTATGGTTTCATCCATGCCTTTCAATGATAGCGGCAGATGGCAATGAGTGCCAAGGATGTGGATAGGCAAAACACAGGGAAGTTGGTGCAAAGGTTTCTTGTTCTCCCGATATAAGGTCAATCATTGGAAATTTGTACTTTCATACTGTGTAAACTATGACAACAAGGTAGAATCAGACTGAAAGAAATTCAACACCATGACTGGGATTTGAACCAAAGAATTGCTGGTTTCCATGTGAGCTAACATAACAACATGCCAGTACAACATTAAAGTCATGCAAATTTAACACATCAGAAATGTTTTGCTTAATGTTTTAAAAATGTATTTCCTATGCTTTCTTGTGGAATCATCTTTTGGATTCCTGGAGCAGAAGGTTTGCAAACTTACCTCAATGATGTAATATTCCTCAGAATTTGGATTGCAGGCATATTGTATGTTGCACTCTCCGACAACACCAAAGTGTCTGATGACATTGATAGCGGTGGTACGTAGAAGGTTATACTCTCTGTTGGTCAGAGTCTGACTTGGCGCTACAACAATAGATTCACCTGTGTGTATGCCCAGGGGATCTACATTCTCCATGTTACAAACCTGCAACAAATAGTTCCCCAAAAAATTTGTTACACATACACACAAACTTACAATGAAATATAGAATACTCCAGTTTAGCATGTCAGTTTAATGCTTGATAATATAAAGGAGGTTTAATACTCCCATTTAGGCTTAAATTATAGATTAAGGTTTTCTTTCATTGTATAAATGTTATCTTCCATTTAACTACAGTTTATTGCTATGTTGTAATATGGTGGTCCTAGCTGTATATCTTGATATCAGGGAGATATTTGAGGAATTGCTATTGTGATGACACTGAAACACCTCGGGGACACAAAGCTTTCTTATATAGATCTATCATGTTCACATGTGCAATGACTATGACTTTTTAAACAGATTCACACTTACAAATTAGACCGTCCTAGCATTATTACGTTTTCAGGCTGGGGGTGTCGAGATGCTGACCACATCTCCTCCCTGTATCGGTTGGATGATCACCCACCTCTCCTTGCATATGTGGGCATGAGGCCGGCAGTCGGGTTGGCAGGCCCTGGTCCAATATGGACTGTAGTACCACGGGTTTAACTTTAACTTTTAGCATTATTACGTCAAATTCAAAACTGGACACAGAAATCAACGAGAAGGTATAAATTACAAAACCATAATATACATGGGTTGATATTTTGATAGTGGCAACAATTCTGTAATAATGCCAGAGGTAGGTTAGATGCCCACCCTCCCTCAGAGCAAATGAACTCGCCCCTCCCCCCTACTCCATGCATATGTGCAGCAATAATAGCAATAATACAGTTTTGAACAAGCGCTCATAGAGTACAGCTACAATGATTTCAAAGCAAGATCAGAGGAGCTTGTTGAAAACTGAATACAAATAGGTACCTTACAGCACAATAGCTACGGGGCTCAAAGCTTTCAAAGGATGTCAAAAACTGACAGACATGCCTCGTCCTGGTCATCCTGCAGAAATGCAAGATGTGCAGAATACAAACATGTTAGTGCCAGTGGGTCGGAACGCCACGATTCATGAATTGACCAACGATGGCAGATTGGCATCTTCGACCTGCTTAAATTCCTGAAGAAGTGGCTGAGAATGCGGAAAGTTGCCTTACGATGGATTCCATTTGATTTGACCAAAAATCATAGTTGATGTTCTTTAGGAAAACAGACCGCTCCCTTCACAACATCCAAAGATTAGGCAGTGCCAACGTCACCCAAAGGGTTTCAAATCTGGGAACCCATGATACACAATGGAGATGATTACACCAAAGGGCTGTAAAACTTAAAATGTTGTATTTATGCTGTGTATCTAAATAAAAAATAGTTGCATCTATTAAAAATTCAAACCATGTATTTTAATGTTGGATTGGTATTTATTTTTGTATTGTTTAACACCTGCTTTTACTACTACAGCACCGCAGGCGGTGACACTGATGATACATGGAATGAAGATGGAGCACCGGTGGAATGAGATGGCAGGGAAACCAGAGAACCCAGAGGAAACCCGCCCCAGCGCTGCTTCATCCACCACAAATCCCACATGCAGTTGCCTGGGATTGAACCTGGGCCACATTGGTGAGAAGTGAATGGTCTAACTACACGGCTGCAGTATTTATTGCTGACATTAATTAATGCATGTTTTTGTGAACAAGAGTACATTGGAAAACTGTTAACAAGGATCTGAAATGCATCAGAAACTTAAGTGAAGATGAATTGTTTATTTTAGCAAGCATGTAGCATGTAATGAAAGGTTTACATAAAATAAAAGTTGAATACTGGTGCATAAAATTACTTTTTGCTATCTTTTCAAGAAACATTAGTGTCTTTTTTCGGACCTGGCCTGTTTTTGCAGTTTATTTTGCAACTTAAGTTGTGCCCATGTGAGTACAATAGTTCTGTAAACATGAACTTACCGTAATACAGTTATCATAGGCATCTCTGACCACTTCATATTCCACCTCCTTCCATCCTTTAAGTGATTTGTCAATGATAAGTTGTCTTGAGTGTGCAAGGGCTTGTTGTGCCAAACATTTCAACTCTTCCTTGTTGTTGGCAAACCCTGAACCAAGGCCTCCAAGGGAGAAAGCAGCTCTTGCCATTACTGGGTACTCTAGCTTCTCTGCTGCCTCCAGAGCCTTAACAAAACAATTCAAATAAATACAACAATTACATAAATGATGATGGTGGTGGTGGCAGTAGTGGTGATAATAATACTGATAACAATAACAATAATACTAATAATGATGATAATGTGGTGGCAACCATACATCAAAGGAGGCTCAAGGTTGCTACTCATACATTGTTAGCCAGTGCACAACCATGGCAGCTAAGGACACCATTTCCAGATATTTTGAGAAGCTTCGGTGTCGAGTTTGTTATGAAAAACGTGAAACCTCAATTTCCATAAAAATCACTGTTACCTAATTCTCAGCAATATAAGAAAGTCAGCACAGATGGAGAAAGAGTTTAGTTAATGAATAATAATAGAGTTGAATCAAAGTGTTTAGATAGTGAATTGTCAAAACGTGTTGTGAACAGTACAAGAGTTTAAGAGGTAGAACTGGAACTTAAAAATTCAATGCCACAACTGGGATTTGAACCACAGACCTTCCGCTTGCCGGGCGGATGCTCTAACCACTGAGCTATTGTGACAAACTGCCAGAATGGCATTAAATTCTCAAGCCAGTTCGTATTTCTCCTGGTAAACCACAAAGGGAGTCTCACATCAGAGACAATTACCCCAATGGTGACTTACTATTGCAAGTACTTTATATCCCAGGATTAAATAACCTTCACATGGTAATTATTATTTATTTATGCCAACAAACTTACTGTTGGTGTTTTTAAACACACAAGCCGTGTGTGGGCAAAGTTTAAGAGGTAGAACTGGAACTTAAAAATTCAATGCCACAACTGGGATTTGAACCACAGACCTTCCGCTTGCCGGGCGGACGCTCTAACCACTGAGCTATTGTGACAAACTGCCAGAATGGCATTGAATTTTTAAGTTCCAGTTCTACCTCTTAAACTTTGCCCACACACGGCTTGTGTGTTTAAAAACACCAACAGTAAGTTTGTTGGCATAAATAAATAATAGTACAAGAGTGTTTGTGTCAAGATTTAGGTAGAACAGAACAGCAAGGTCATGGTTGTAAATCTGATGGGAGAGAGACAGATGATTTCAGGTTAATTGTGTCGTAGACCACCGTAGGTTGTCTACATATGAGAATGCACCCTGCCTCGACATTTACTTTTGACACATTTAGAAAATAATTGTAGTGTACTGTAATGCCAATTCTGTAATCACAAACCTATACCATGAAGAAGAAACGGACTAATAAAAAACTTAGGTCGACGAACATAATGAACGTTTGGGGTTTGCTATGCAAGATGTTATGTGTATGAGTGCACACTTCAATGGTGACTTCTTGACGTTAAACTAAATCTTAACTTCCTCTGCCATTTTCCTCTATAGTGTGTAGTAACATAAATAAATAACAGAAATCCAGCATTAGCCAACAACAACAACAACATGTCAAATCCTACCTTTGTGAAGAAGGAATACCATTACTTAAAATCCAAGAATTAAAGTTTGAATCTGTTGGAATGCTTACAAGAATAAGTTTTTTTTTTCAATGTTCCCCAATTCTATTAAAGGTAAACACTGGACTGGATTAAAAGTGGAAATTGAGTCAATAACATAAAACAACAGTCATTTTTCAGACTCAGGGGTCTCCGTCTAGGGGATATGTGAATAGCGACCACAAGGTACCCAAGCTGAGCAGAACATTACTTCCACTTACTGGTGTTTTGTTCCTCACTGTAGCTTTTCTATCTGACCTTACCTTGGTCATCTCTTGTTCTCTTCCGACCCCAATGCTATTAGGGTTCCCGAGGGCTAGGGAGTCTTTATTTTTCCAACCTCTCCATTTCTCTAATTTCTCTATAAAATCTTAACCCCTAACATGCTGTCCTATCATGGCATGTAATACGTCCTCTGATTGGTAATCAGAGGATATGGTCGGTGAATTTATTTTGATAATTCTCCCGGTCAGGTTGATGAGACCCATAAACCAACGACAGGTGTGGTCCTCCAGACATTCTGGGGGTTGTGAGAGAGCGATGTGACCACCAAAACATAAAAATATGGTGCTCTCTAAAAAGCGGTTACTATTACTGCTATTGCTTTCTTCAATATCATCAGTGAAAAATATTGGAAAGCAAGAGGATTAATGACTTCATTGTCAGAAATCCAGCATTAGCTAACAACAACATAAATAAATAATAAAATTGGTCGAATGTTTGATTGTCAATATTATTTACTTCTGTAATTAATATAAAGAGATAGAACTTTCAAATATGGGTTATTTGCGTATTTTCTATTTGTTACTAAAATGAGTCATTTAGTTACAAAATGATATTAAATGTATTCCAGCATGTTTATTGGAATAAATTTGTGTATATACTATTTATTTATGCCAACAAACTTGCCGCTGGTGTTTTTAAACACACAAGGCGTGTGTGGGCAATGATTGAGAGGTAGAATCGGAACTGAAAAATTCAACGTCACAGCTGGGGTTTGAACCACAGACCCTCCGCTTGCTGTGGGGTCACTATAACCATTAAGCTACTGTGACAACCTGACAGAATGACAACAAATTTTCCAACTGATTCATATGTCTCCCAGTAAACCACAAAGGCAATCTCACATCAGAGACAGAGATAAAGTACTTATGATAGTAAGTTCCACTGGGGTACTTATCTTTGATATGAGACTGCCTTTGTGGTCTACTGGGAGAAATACAAATTAGTTGGAAAATTCAATGTAAGTTGTTACAGTAGCTTAATGGTTAGAGTGACTGCACAGCAAGCGGAAGGTCTGTGGTTCAGATCCCAGCTGTGCCGTTGAATTTTTCAGTTCCGATTCTGCTTGATGTACATACATTTGGCAACAAGCATGCAACATTTTGTGTGTGTAGAACAGAAACTCATGAATGTTGTCAATAAAATCTATCTGCTTGGAAAGCTTGAAACAACACCACCCCTCCCCTCATTACTTGCAGCAGTTGATAAACACCAGACATTGGTGAAAACAGACTTTTAGGACTGGTCAGGTATGAATGCCAGCATGAAAGTCCAAGTCATATTAGTAAACACAGCATTTGCCTGTTCATCCTACTGTGTTACAGGTAATGTATTCAGTTGTTTCCTTTATCTCCCATGATACATGAGTTTATTATTGGACATTTTTTTTGTTATATTTGAATTTACCATCACAAGAAATCCATCCACTCATACACCTAATTATCCTATGTATTACATTTGTAATAAATATGTCACAAAAAATGGAATTATTTTGATTTGAAAATATGCATGGATAATTTTAAGAGAATAAGTGTATATTATTTCACAGGTAATTAATTATACATATAAATTATTTCTCTGGATGAACAAAATATTCAACCCAAATAAGGATGTCATTAAATATTTCAAGGCCTAAACAGTGGCGTAGTATGTTGAGTGTTGTGTTGCATTCATATCAGTTTGTTTTGACTTGCCATTCCCTCTCCACAGCTGACCATGGGAACCTATGGTATAGTTACATCTAACCAGTTTCATCGGAATCGAAGTCTAGCTGCATCTCTGCTTATACATTACATGTACTTAAATTTTAAATACTAAAAAGGACAGCCTGGTTAAATTTTGAACTAAAAAGAATGTAGTTTAAATAGTTTAAAACTGGAAATAGATGGAGAAAAAATACCAGAGATTCAGTACACATATTTTCTAGGAGTTGTCATAGATAAGCAGTTAAATTGGAAACCATACATAACCCACATAAAAAAGAAGATAAATACTGGTTGGTTTATAATGAGACCATGGATGATGAAACACTAAAACAGTTATACTATGCTTTTGTATACGCACACTTCAAATAGAATAGAACAGAATAGAATAGATTTTATTGTCATTAGGCCTGTTACAGCAATAGACAACGTCAGTGTAGTTTACATGTTATATATAACAAATAGATTCTAGCAAAATTATATATACATACATATTTACTAATATCAGTTATAAAAATAATGCTACCGATATTCACTATGACCTACTATATATATACTTACTATGGAATAGTACTGTGGGGAAATATTACAACAGAAGTGGAAAAGCTTTTTAAACTACAAAACAAAAAGGGAATTAGATTAATAGACAATGTAAATAGAAGATACACATGTAGATCAATGTACAAAGAATTTGGTATTTTGACTGTTCCTTGTATATACATCTATGAGACAATAAAATATGTTTTACAAGAAAATTGTCCAAAAAATGACTATATTCACACATACAATCTAAGAAATAATGACAATTATTGCAGAACAGTACTTAGGGGTACATTAAGCAGATGCTGTACAAAAAATATGGGCAAATAACTTTATAATAAGCTTTATAATAATATAATTGATAAAAAATGCAGATCTAAAGACGAAAGCAACGAAGAAGTATCTAGTAAAAAATGTGTTTTATAGTCTAGAGGAATTCGAGCATGGGGCTTAGATAAACAATTGTAAATAAATTGTATGTGTAAATATTATGTATGAATAAATCTTGAAATCTTTACCTCCTGTACAGAATACACCGCTGCACTTGGTGCAACTCTCTCTCCAATCTCATTAATTCTGTCAGCAAATATCTTTCTGTCTTCAGTTTCAATGATGGACTGAATTGATGTCCCCAGGATCTTCACATTGTATTTCTCAAATACTCCATTTCTCTGAAGCTGAACTCCACAATTGAGAGCTGTCTGTCCTCCAAACGTCAGCAAAACTCCATCTGGTCTTTCAGATATTATCACCTGAAACACAAGTGTTGATTCAACAATTTGCAATTGGATCACTAGTCAGTTCCAACAATACTACAAAAGATCAACAAACACAAAAAACTCAAACCATCAGTGAAGTACCACATTAAAACACCAAAAAGAAATTCTCCAATATAAGAAATGCATACCAACCTTGTGCAGACCAGAGATTTAAGAATGAATGAATGAATGAATGAATATTCCCCATCTCTCACAGTTAAATTTTATTCATCCGATTTAACATATACGTGTTGTGGATTTGTCCAATATTTTAAAAGTTCAAGCATAATATTATAAAGCTTAAACAATAATTACTTAAAGATTATTCTATACATGTAGATTAAACTTATACATTGTTAAAAAATACAACTGATTAATTTATTAAAGCAAAAATTCATCAGTTGAGTAATAACATTTTCCAATTAAAAATTGAGATGTTTCTTGAAACAGTGAATAGAATTTATACTTTTTATTTCAATAGGTAATTTGCTCTAAAATTTAATGCCTCTATAGCTAAAACTATTTTCAAACAATTTTGTGTTTTGTGGAGTTATATATAATTTTGCTTTTTCTCCTGTGTTATGACAATGAATCTTAGTGTAAAATCTTTGATGTGTGTTTGCATTTGTCAATTGTTTCATATAAAAATAATAAAAATAAAATAAAATAATAAAAAAAAAAAAAATATATATATATTTATTTATTTTAATGGCAAAATGTTTAATTCTTTAAAGAATGGTTTGCAGCTGACAACAGAAGGTAAACTGAGAATAATTCTAATGATCCTTTTTTTGTAATTTGAATATTTTAATAGCTTTGCTAGTATTTATCCACAAAGATATTCTGAAGCTGTGTGTGATGTGACTGCATTTATATTTATTTTTAAAGTGTCATTTTTTTCCTGATGTTGGTATGTTTGTATCATCTGCAAATAATAAGTATTTTATACTGTTATTTTGATTATTAACAAAATCATTTATATATAAAAGAAATAATAACAGGCGTAAAAGTGAACCTTGTGGAACTCCACAACCAACTGTGCACTCATCTGATAAAAAAGATTTCACCTCATTTGTGCAATCGTTATAGTAATCTATTTCCTCTACTTGTTTTCTCCTTTTTAGGTAGGAACTGAACCAGTTTTGTGCTACAGCAATAGTACAATTTATTTCCCTCCCTTGGAGTTGCTTATTCAACATGTTTTAAGCTAAATTCTACTAATTCTAAAGCTTGCTCAAGTTTACCCCTCTATTCTTTCTTGTAGTATTTTTACAACATTTAAGAAAATATGTGATGCCAGGCTTGGCACACAACAGTGAACAGACGGGGGTCGGGGGGCTTCACACCACATGCTGGGCTGGCGAGTAAAAACAGCCACAAGGCCAAGCTTTGTCACACCACTCGCATGAGTTAATACAGATTAACAACAGAAGTGACCAAAAAGTAAAAGACAGTAAAACAGAACTGTCTTGTGCACTCAGTTTCAGAAGAAAATAAAGTGAGAAAAAGTAGCTGGACTGGCGTTCTGTCATTTTTGTCACAATGGTGTCAGAAATGGGATTTGTCAAATTGTTATTTTGTTATATTACAGTATACTCAAATGTTTTTAAGAAATGATGTTTATTCAAAAGCAGGCTATTTAAATCTAAGTGCTAATTTCTTTAATTCAGGATTTTATACTTGAGAGGTTATTTGAAAGTTCCAGCGTAATAAGAATGGGTACTCACGTGTTCCACATACTCGGGTACAAGAGGTAGGAAGTACACCTTATCCGCAAGACCTTTAGACGTCTGCACTGTTGCAATATTGGGGTTTATGAGCACTGTTTGAATGTCTTCCTCCTTCAACGCCTTTATAGCCTGAGATCCTGAGTAGTCAAACTCGCCAGCCTGACCTATGGACAAGCCCCCCGAGCCTAGCAGCAGCACTTTCCTGTCAACACAAATATTATTCATTACCTATATCCTTTTCATGTGAGAATACACTCACACTCTCACTTACACCACTCACATTCCAAGACTTACAATCACATTTTCTCTCAATCCTACTCTTATGCCGATGTCCCACGGTCCAACTTTTTGGTCCAAAGCACAAAAACAAAAGTGCATTGTGAGACATCGAGAGTTGGGTACAACTTTGTTGCATACAATTTCTATCCTATTTTTGTATGCAACCTATTTGTACACAAAAATTAAAACCATTAAAATCTGTGTCCTGGTGTGTAATTTTGCCTTCGACACAATGTAAAACGTTGAGAAATAAATGTTTGTCAATTCTTACAAAATTGCGACAGTTTTCCGGTTCCTCTAACCTCAATTCGTTTTGTAGTAGACCCAATATACGTTGGTTTGTGTCTTGTTCTCGTGACCGTGTCCACCAACGTCTTTTACTTCTAATGTATCTTTTCTTCCTTCTGAGACAGACTCGTGGAAATATATCACAAACCAATACTTAATATAGCAATCGCTAAATTAATATTTGCATCCACCATGTATATCTCTCACGCTTGCTACATGAACCGTCATTTGTATTGGATAACAATGAATTATAGTGTGACAGACACTATTTGTTTTGTGTACAATTCCATTGGATATAAAAAGTTTGGTCAAAAAAGTTGGACTGTGGAACACTGGCCTTAGTCACACACACTTGCTCATATTTTCTCATTCACTCTCACTCATGCTCCCAGTCAGTCACTCACTTTCCCTCTCAATCACTCAACACTCTCTTACTTTCAGTCGTCACTCAGCACTCTCTCAGTCTTTCAGCAGTCTCACACTCTCATTCATTTACACTCTCAGCCCTGATAAAGAAAGTAATAAGCAATTAGGGTAGAGAAAGCCATATGAATGCAACAAAGCAATTATTTGTAGCACAATAATCTCAAATACATGATGCATATAATTGTTTATAATTTGATAAAGCTATTAATACACTTCTTTAGGTTTAAAATGCTAAACTTTAATTTCAGATTGATCGTGAACACTTTTTTTAAACATCCTTTTATTTTAAGTGGTGCTGCATGCCTTGTGTAGGATAATGGGCAACAACATCATCATGGATGGATGGGTACACTGGAGACAATACCAGATATTGGTGGACATGGGTACAGCTGTGACCATGGTGCAACCTCATGTGGTAGAGGGATTGCCATCAAGGAAACCAGACCGGCCCTACAAGAGTGCTGGCATTGGGTAACATCTTGCCTTGCTGGAGATGGCCTTAAGGCACAACGTTACAAGCCCACAACAACGTTACACTGAGAGATTAGCTGAGGAGAAGGTCCTGGGTTTGGACGACCTTAGGAGTCATGAGGCAATGATTGATGTCGGCAGGAAGGTCCTGCAAGTCAGACAAAATGAGATAATACTCCAAAGTCCCAGCAAACATGTTGGGATCTGCAGAGAAACCCTGGAGGAGGTTACATATACGTCCGACAAGAGCAAGCTATCTGCAAAGGTGTACTAGGAGAGGTTCTTTTTTTATTATAGTACGGGAAAATCTAAAATCCCCTACTTCCTGTCATATATGATGGCGTCTCTTGGAATTGCTGGAGTCATTACTTCAAGAGATGGTGACTCTATGGTGTTCCTTTTTCCTGTACTAGGAGAGGTCAGCAGTCATGGAATCTTGTGGGTGCAGAATGGCCCATCAAACACACACCAATGGACAAGGAACTATAATCGCTCCACTCTTAGTCCCAACTTGATGTAAATACATTCTGTCAACTAACTCACGATATGCGTGAAACTAAAGCACACCAGAAAATATAGTACCTTAAGTATCGGCAACGATCTGTGAGTTTTCAGGATATAGATAATCGAACATAGTTTTAAATGTTTGATTAATATAAAAAGTAAACACTATTAATAAGGATAGTGTTTGTGGGGTGTTTGTTTATTTGTGTTAGTCGCAGCTGATATGAACACAAGGTTACTGCGGAGGGATACAAGGTGTGGATCTAAGGCTCGATGGGGTACAGCCCTGCACTCAGAGGAAAGGAGTATCGACTATGCAGTCTATTGCATCCAGGGACTGCCAGTGGTACTTATCAAGGTGACCAGTGCTGATGAGTGGATTTTTGGGTGGAATACTATACTTTCTCTACTTACTAGTAGAGAAAGCAAAAATCAAAATTTCAAATATTCCGTGGATATAAACTTTGCAGTATCACATTTTATTTCTTGTGCCTGTAAGACACATCAGAATAACGTTTACCACAATTCACACTCATCCTGGTGACATATCTACAATGCCGCGCTACATATGCATCATACCGACTCATGCACTGGATAACATTTGCTCCAATTCTCCCATATTCTGTGAAATAAACTCACAATACCATACATGTTACTGCAGAGCCAACTTCCTTGCTAACACTGTAAATGGAAATGCAACATATGTCAGTAATTCAGGATATAATTGCTGCAGGTTAGACGTACCTGGGGAAAAGCTGTTTTGGAGTACTGAAAGAGTGGTACATGAGCTGTTGTGTCAGTAGCTCACGGACAGGAACTTCAGCGCCACCTTTGTGTCTTCGTACAATGTCCAAGAAAACATCAAACAGACACTCCAAGTCCTGCGGTCCAGCTGTGTGCTCTGGGTGAAACTGTACACTGAAAATAACATAACACAAACATATACAATAAACAGAGAAGATTCAGAAACACTTCCTCAGATACTTACATAACAAAACTCACAGTGTTTTTATTTATAATCAGAACTTGCCGTATAGTCAAGGACTCTGAAAATGTTATTCCATAAAAATTCTCCCACTCTGAGGCTGCATGCAAAATACAATAAACTTTCAACTAAAATAGAGCTGGATTTTAGCTTACCTTACAAGCAGCTTAAAAAACAATTAAATATGGCAATTATTTGCATGTAATTTTCAGTTCCATCGCTTATTGTTATCTGCAGAATCAGTATAATATTTGCAATTCTGGTCTTATATAGTAGTTTAATATATGTTTCATTTTTAGTCTTAGTTTCTTAATGCTTTATTGTATTCTTTTTCTATTATATTCAAATTTGTTTAATTATCGTTTACTCAGTTGCATCACTTATTCGCTTGATTGGTACACAGTTTGCAATGTCTTGTCTTCAATAATAGCTTATTACATATTTTATTCTTAGTTTCTCTGTATTCCTTCTTGTATTCTTGCAATTAGTGAAGTTTGTATAAATAAATTACATGTAGTTACTGTAATTGGAGCCTTGCTCTATTGTAGTACAAATGAATGAGTGAGTGAGTGAACAAGCAAGCGAGTGAATGAATAAATAAATAAATAAAATGCCTACATTTTTATCTTATTGTAAAGTATCCACATATAAAGAAAACCTTAACAACACAACACTGTTAAAAGGAAGAAATTGCCTGCCAACTTGCACTTTTCCAAAATTACAGATTAAATTAAATGTCTGTTTAATTGCTATGGTTCTCAGCATCCTCTTCTAAATTGGACATGAAACATCTCTTAATTATCTCAAGAGGTCTCCTTGTCAAGCTTGAGGTTCTCTTAAATGCTGTATAACTACAACACAGGACCACCAGCTTTACTTCCCTTTCAAGGGAAGCCATACTAAGGATTTTTACACCCAAAAATATCCATGGCCCTCTGCTGGGTTTGAACCTAGGATCTCAGAAACGAGAGGGTAGCATGTTAATCTCCAATAAGCAGACAGCATAAAAAACTTAGCTCAAACACTAAAGATAGAGCTAAATAGGATTTGAGTCGATTAATAACACTAAACAATACTCATTTTTTAAAATTTCCCAGAACATGTTTCAGGGGCTGGTTTTCTTCCATTACTGAAACATGTTCCGGGAAATTTTAAAAAAGTGAGTGTTGTTTAGTATTATTGACTCAAATCATATTTTAGTGTGATTCCAGCAACACTGTCATCAAATTCCAGTATTTATTATTACTAAAAATAAAAAATCTGCAATCTACCAAATAGAATGCAATAACTGCAACCAAGTTTATAAAGCAAAAACTAAGAGGAATTTGGAAACAAGAGTAAAAGAACACTTCAGATGTATAAAACACAAATACTTAGAAAAATCAGTAGTTTCCACCCATTTTTGGAAAGAAAATCAGAACATTAATCTGGATCCAAAATTATTCAAACAAATATCAGGAAAGCATGGGAACAGATGTTCACCTGGAAGAACAAGGACAGTTTGGATTTTGATATGCCACAGAACGACCCATTGTACAAGTTGTTAGAATCACCACCAGAGCAGTCTACAGAAGGACCAAGCTATACAAACATGTTCGGTTGATAATGAAAGAAACTAGCCTCCGAAACATGCTCCGGGAAATTTAAAAAGTGAATGTTGTTTAGTGTTATTAATCTGCCCATTTTTCTACTTTAATGTTCCTAGTTATTAGTTTAACCTGGACACACTTTTCTGTCTTTTAACTCTCTCTGTCTAACAAACAGCTGGCACTGACAATACAATCCCTCATCACTCACTGAAACTGCTTCACTTCAAGACTAACCCTGACATGACATTCAATGTCTCAAACTGTGTCTGTCGACACATACAGTTCTCTCATGATGACTGTGCACACACGCACTGCTGACGGCTTCCTTTTTAAAAAAAACGTTCTCTCATGATGACTGCACACACGCACTGCTGACGGCTTCCTTTTTCAAAAAAAACTCTCCTCTCTCACCATCTGGCAAACCTTTATAGGCAAGAATGGCATAGCACGAATTTTTCTGGAAATTCACCTTTGTCAATGCTTCCACAAACAAGCCAGTGGTTGAAGCTTCTAGAACATTCTTGAAACTCATTGAAACCTTGGCTCTTCTTTACATACACATGACCACCAAGTGGTGTGAGGTAGCTTAATCTTGAGTCCTTTAGGCATGCACCCACATAACCAGCATTACACTATATTACTCTCAGTAAATGAGTTATTGCAGTTTGCATATACACAAACAATATTAATGTCAGCCATTTCAACTTAGCTGTAAGTGGACCTTATGTTATTCTATATTTTGTATGTTATATGTGATTTTATTTTGTATGCCTTAAAAATGACAAGTCCTATGACATAGTGCAATGCACACTGTATTAATTACAAAGGACGAATAAACTAAACTAAACTTCACTTGTCTCTTTTTGACTGACCAATACTTAGGTTATGTTTTTCATTGTCAATTTCCACACACTGCTAGGTCTACTTGTTAAGTCTTAAGTCATTATGTTTATGTCTAATTTTCATTAAGAATGGTACCTTAAAGTGATATATCTTGCATTTAGATAAATGTCATTACATACCTGAAGTAAGGAAGAGAAGCATGGACAATTCCTTCGTTAGTGCTGTCATTGGTGTTGGTAAACAATGGAAGCCAACCTTCTGGTATGTTGGAGACGTCGACAGCGAAACCGTGATTCTGAGATGTCATGAAGCACCTTCCAGTACCATGGTGAGTACACGGCTGGTTATGACCTCTGTTGCCATATCTGTGTCCACCAAAGATGCCATTAACTTTACAATGTCAGCATTTTCAAACTTTCCTTATGTAAATACATACTTTCAGGCTACATTAATTTTTATACAAGTGATTTTAATAACTACACTACTTTCTTTATCCATTGCTATACTTGCCAACGAAATTGAAAACTTTAAAACTTCACCTCATCCAGTGTGATAGCAAAACTAATTATATTTTGACTATAAAATATATTTGAAGTGACAAATAAACCTACAAAATTCTGAACTTCATTTATTTAACAACAGCCTTATCCAACACCACTTCCTGAGAAAATTAAAATATCTCATAACTCCAAGTAAAAACCAACATTCAAATCCACAGCGACATATCTCAGTAACACCAGCATTTAAACCCAGATGCACCTTAAAAGTAGCTGCATTTGGCATTCCGTGTGAGGTGCACTTTTAAAACCTGCCACACAGGTTAGCAATGTATATGATGGAACAGTTAACAAATGATAGCTCATTGGAATCATTATCCTGGTAATAACTATGGCAACAACAGAAGGTTTAACATCTTTTAATATCATACTGGAAAATTAATAAAATGAATGAAACTATGCTCAAATGAGTCCGAGGTCCATAGAGCTTAGAGTTACCCAAAATTCATCTTTTAGGATACGGGAGAACCCTAGAAAATATCTTATCTAGTTAACTCAACCCAACTGAAATCTGAACGTCGGACCTCTTTTCTCATTTCATTTCATCCTTCAAATTTACATACAAGGATACATCATTTCATAAAAGTAATACAAAAAAGCTTAATTTTACATTTAAGAGTCCAGCGGTAAGGATATACGTGCATAGATTTCGCATGATGGTATGTTCAAATATGACAAATAAAAAAGTCCAACAGCAAATTTAACTATAATGAAAGTTGAAGGAGATAATTGAACACATTATGAGAGTAGGACTGAAGAAGTGAATGTTTTGTTTACTACCATGCACATGCGTTTACACCCATGACAACCGAACTCCAAAGCAGGCCAGCCGTAGATAACTGTCTGTGGTTTGTTATCAGCTATTGAAAGTAAGGAGGGGAGGGCTGGTATTCTTTCAAAGCAGTCAACATTCCTGACCTTGCACTTTGTGCAATTGCCACACGTATGTTCACAATAGACACAATGGAATACAATTATTTTATATCATTTTGTGATTCAAAGACTCATTTTAACAAGAAGAAAATACATAAATAACTCATCTTCTGAAGCTCTATCTCTCTATGTTAACTGCAGAAGTAAATGATCAAGGAGTGGTGACATACTGATAATCAAACATTTGACCAACCAAGCGGTTAGGTTGTTTGCCTACCACCAAGGCGGCCCAAGTTCAATCCCAGGGACCCAGTACTTGTGGTAGATGAAGTGGCATCTGGGTGGGTTTTCTCTGGGTTCTCCGTTTTCCATCACCACTCATTTCACCAATTGCTCCATAATCACCTTTCCATTCATCCGTCACCTACATTTAATATCATCCTCTTCCTCACTCTCGTATTGACCACTACACTCTGTCTGGTCCATAGGTTCCTGTGTTCCCCGACAGGCGTCTAACCCAAGACACTGCCTTGTAAGTCCTAGGGGATGTAAGTCCTACATAAGGGGAGAGTAGTCAGATAAAGAAAAGAAAAAAAGAAGAAAGTTATTTAGAGACAACTTCACCTACTTCATCTTGAACGTGGAGCACCCTGCAGCCGTGGCCAGTAGCTGGTGGCCCAGACAGATCCCGAAGATAGGCTTGATGGTTTTCCCATTCATCATGGTCTTCAAATGCTCCACTGTGGTGTTACAGATGGCAGGATTGCCTGGACCATTGCTGAGGAACAGTCCGTCAAACTCTTCAGGATTAAAGGGATGGTTCCATGGAACAACCTCCAGCCGAGCTCCCCTGGACAGGAAGCATCTTAGTTGGTTATACTTGAGGCCACAGTCAACAACACAGATCCTCGGACTGCCTTCTGGATTGTATACCTTAGTTACCTGCCAAACAAATGTCAAGTCAGACCAGGTGTGTAGTATACACTGGAGCAAATTTCACGCTTATTTAACTTGTAATAAAGAGAAAAAACTGTTAAGTGCATAAAAGAATCTAAAAATCAGCGATTTTGAAATTCTTTAGTATTTAATCAAATTTCCATTTTTGAGTTATACTGTTCACATACAGACAAGAGGTATACTACACATGGATATTTTTCTAAAACTGCCATTTTTTAATTCAGGGGACCTCAAAACATGTGTTTCTGGTGAAATCTTGATATCAAATTTTTGGGTGCAATACAATACAAGGGTCACTACAAAAGTTTTGAGATGTGGGAAAATGAAAGTTGATCCACTCAAATTGGATGCAGGACAGGATAGCCCCTTCCTTTGTGAGTAAACTGGTATCAGGTAGTGACTCTCTCACTGCAGGAATTTCAGCAGTTCAAGGACGAACAACCCATGACGTTTACTCACTATCCCATCCTGCATCCAATTTGAGTGTAAACAATTTTCTCACATCTCAAAATTTTCGTAGTGACCCTTGTACTTTCCCTAGTTACTATACATACCTTTTGGCCCAAAATAAGCTGCCACCCCATATAAACCACACACTAATTGAGAGCAGAAAAATTACCAAAACTTTACTTGTACCCATATGCAAGATATATGTACCGTAAACATTTCTTCTAATGTATGATATAAAACCTAACATAATGGCATAATGCACAACTATAAGTTTGGAGCTTGAATTACTTGGCAGAAGCAAAAAACGGAGACCTACTCCCGATTTGAAAAAACTTAAAGACGGAGAACAAAGTGAAGATCTTGGTGTATACATTTAACTCTAAACTTTATAGAAAGATAGTTTGCCTTGTGCAAGTTCTTCTGTTTGTTGCTCGGGAAGGATAAATCCCCTTGGACCAGTAAGGATTCGGTTATTCATAATTAATGTATACAGTTTTATGACTATGTCTGTGCAAAATTGTCAGGACACACCACTGGTTAATAATGTTTAAAATATTTAAGATACAGAACACCTGCAAGAAGCTTACCTTGGTGGAGACCTCTGCTACAAGGTTTCTTAGGTTGGGATCAATGAACGTCAGGGATTTTATGGATTCTTGAGGAACACCCTTCACTATCTTCCCTAATATGGTGCCCTTTTCACGGATCTTCTTTGTCAGTTCCCTTGTGTCAATACCATATATTCCTGGAACACCGTGCTCCTTCATCCATTCAGAAAGGGTTCTGACCTGTCGCCAGTGGCTCGGAGTTTCACACAGTTCGCCCACAACCAGTCCAGCAGCCCATATGCGATGTGACTCAAACCAGCTGCAACAATTGCACCACACTTACTGGCAGGGTGAAAATAACATTTGAATTTCATTTGGTTACCTAAAGCTAGCAATTATAACAAAACAATTTATCCAAAGAAGATCTCTCCTCCACAAACTTCCCTTTACATTAAAAAACTTTCAAAATTTTTGATACTGTTACCATGGCCATGAAACTGGTTGCTGATGGCAGGGTATTGAACTTTGGTGCGCGACAGCCCAGCCTTTACCTGCCTGCCAGGCCACACCAGTGTAGTCCCTTGATGGACAACAGTCGAGCAACACAATGGCCATTGTGTGGCAGTATTGTGACTCGAGAGAATTCTATTAGGTAGGATTCACAAGCATTTTGAGAAAGACGGTGTCAGAAGTGGGATTTGTCAAATTATCATTTGTCACAGTACAACAGAATCCTGATAACTCAACCTAAATGTGGATTGAGAGTGTATTGGGTTACTGAAATGTCTAGTTTCACAGAATAAGGGTCTCTTATCCACAACTCATGACATTATTCTGTGAATTATATAAATGCATGTTCCAGCACAATATAAGAAACAAAATTATAACATATCTTATCATTTATTATGTATTAATATGTTGCCCTCTTTTAAGCATCCAATTTAATTTCCATTGCCATGTTAGCTTGTCTTTTCTGTTTATTTGAGATTTTCACTGGCACAAACACAACTCAACGCAACACTAACAGTAAGTCGGAAATCTGACAAACTGTACTGTAACCAGAAATATGTAACTAAAGTTTAGCTTACAGTTTGGTTGACATCGAATTTTTGGGTAGAATACAATACTTCCCCTACTTACTGTACATGGTACAGAAAGTAAAAATTCAAAGCCTTAGCTGAGATTTGAACCATGGATCTTTCACTCTACATGCTGATATATAGAAACTATTAATTAAAAATCTTAAAGCGCAGGACTTAGGTATTTACAGTAGTAAATTGCCATTGGGGTACATATCTCAAATACAAGTCTGCCAAGAAAATGGAATCAGAGGAGGAATTTAAGACTATGCCGGCAGATTGCCATGGTAGCTCAGTGGTTAAGAGCAGTTTCAAACCACAGCTATGTCATTGAATTTTTCATTTCTGATTCTGTCTTATAAAATGTGCTATACTCACTATGATAGGCCATGCTCATCTTTTGCGTTATCTGGAATGCCATAGTTTCCAATTAGCGGATATGTGAGTACTAGGATTTGTGCGTGATACGATGGATCTGTCAGTGACTCTGCGTATCCTACCATACCAGTCTGGAAAACTGCAACACGCAAAATTACAAGAAATATAAATAGGGTACACATGTTCCAAAACAACACAAATTCCATACAGAGTACTATACACTTATATATTTGCATTTAAACTATGTGGGTAAAAAACATACTTAGAAAATATTTTGGCTACAAAAACAAGTACTTAGAATTATTCAAAATATTCAGAAAATATGTTGTTAGCTAATGCTGGATTGCTGACAATGAAGTCATTAATCCGTTTGCTCTCCAATATTTTTCACTAAATAAATATTGAAGAGACTTAGCAGTAAATGTAACCGCTTTTTAGAGAGCACCATATTTTTATGTTTTGGCGGTCACATCGCTCTCTCACAACCTCCAGAATGTCTGGAGGAAAATATAAAATATAAAAATATGAAAATGAAAATTGCCCAAAATATCCCGTGAAGGGCAAAGGTCTCCTATCAAAAGGGAAAGCTCATTTATCCTAACATGGTGAGCTATTCCACATGCTTACTATTTAGTCTCCACAGAGATATGTCACTAAGGATTTCCAGTCGCTTCTTCCTCTCGCTACTTGTGACCGCTGCTGTCATGCCCGCTCCATGAAGAGATCTGTTCATCTGCATCTCTGTCTTCCTTGTGGTCATTTTCCTAAAGGGGGGCCCTGGCCTTCTGTGTCCACCTGTTGTCTTGTAATCTCGCCAGGGTTGCCAATGTTTAAAAGTAAAATTATTGTACCGGACACTCAAAATTATAGATTTGGATTCAAAATTATCGTACATCATAAACCAAATGCTACAACAATAAATGTATCAACATAACACTTATGAAAATGTAATGGTATTGATGTTTCTGGTATCCACTTACAAGATTGATGACCTCAAGCAGTATTACAACTTTAGCTCTTATGTTTCTTGCACTATTCATCCGAAAGTTTATCATCTTCCTCAACTGTTGCAGCATTATACGAGTTGTTGTTGAGATAAACTTTAACATCTCGGTGACTTGCAGATTTTCGGACCCACCACATTCTTTCATAAGCTGAGACGACCGAATAAGTCCATTTAGCGTATCTAGCGCCAATCTGTTTCTAATTTTGCTTTTTATTAAACCTAGTTTGGAAAAATCTCTTTCACAAGAAGTGATTCTGTGGGCCAATGAAAATACTGATATGCAAACTCCACCAGTTCTTTGAAATCAGGATTTCCACCAAGGTGACACAAGTGTTAAACAGTACTCCAGAAACTACCAGGTTCAGGCATGTTCTTTATTTCACACGGAATATCACTTATTCCGGGTTTTCTCCATTGATCAATTTTATGAATAGTGCCTTCTTCATTGAGATTACCAAATCTGGGCCCACTGACAACAAGAGGATAAAGGATAGAAGGATTAGTAGGATATGAGATGGTTGCCTTAAAGGAGGGGAGACAGGCCATGAGGGCAAAAGTGGTGTCGCTATTTGTAATTAATTTCGTTTCACTGATGTAACAAACCAGTGAAAATGATATTTCACAGGTATCAAAATTATCGTACACCCCCATAATTATCGTACGGGTTGACAACCCTGAATCTCGCCATGTGGCCTCCCCATTTCCATTTCAATCTTCTGGCTAATCATGTCAAGTCTTTTATCTATGATAACTGGTTTGATCTAATATTACAGATTCTATCTTTCAGAGATACCCCCAGATACATGCATTAAAAACATTAAATATACAGTGGAACTCAAACTATCTGGGTTGCCAACTATCCACACCACTTTGAGAAAGAAAAAAAAACAAAAAAACAACAAAAACATTTGTATGCCTAAAATTACTTTATGAAACCAACAAGTCTGTTTGTAGATTTCTTTATGGTTCTAAACTCAAGTGACACTATACTGAACTGCAGTACTCTACAAAATGTTGTTTTCTAGAGCCTTGCATCTGGCAATGAAGCCATTAGCATTCGTGCTTTCCAATACTTTTGAACTGTAGTTTCTTCTGATCTTAATGCTTCACAGGTCTTCAAGTGTTCTTCATTCATTTCTGCTGGATCGTTACACAGGACACATATTGGTGAGGCTGAGATACCTATTCTGTAGAGATGACTTGCTAAGCAGTCGTGATTTGTCAATAGTCGCAAGGCTGCAACAGCTGTTTTCCTTCGTCTCTGGGAGATTATATCTGGGTTGGAAAGTAGTGTAATCCATTTTTTATCTTTGGCATTTGTTTCTATTTCTTGAAGGTATGAATGAGAAAAATTTTTAATGATCAAGCGTTTTATTGAGGAATATGAGAAATTGAATTTAGACTTTTGTTTTATTGTTGTGCCTTTCTTTGCAAGTGAGTCTGCAGCTTCGTTCCCCATGACTCCACAGTGTGCTGGAATCCATTGGAGATGAACAGTCTTATTAACTTTTTGGAGTTGTGTTAACATTTTGTAGCATTCTCTAATTTTTGTTGACTTCTTTGTAGTATTTGAACATATTCCCTGAATTGCAGCTTTAGAATCTGAAAGAATTACTGCCTTGTTAAATTTATTTAAGGGAAGATTTAATAATTGTCGGAGAGCAATGTGTATACCCTCTATTTCTCCATCATAATTTGTTGTGTCTCTGCCAACAGAATGATAAAAGGAAAAATGTGAACACGTAACTCCAGCTCCAATAAGGTTTTCCTTGGAGGATCCATCAGTATATATGTGCAGCCATTCTTCTGTGGGATACCTAGTATTGATTGTTTCCAGAGCTAGAAGTTTTTGTATTTCTTTTGGTGTGTCTGATTTACTTATTTCCTCTATTAATTCCAAATTGAAGGTAGGTTGCAATAATTCCAATGGATTTTCTCTTATAAGTAGATTTTCTCTGGTGTTAGGAATGTTCAATTTGGATTTAATCTGTGTTACCTTTTCTAGGAAACTACTATGAGTTTTAAGGATTGAAGGGGGGAGGTTCTCTTCTGTCCATTTAGAGTTTGGCAGTCGTAACATTTTCTCGTGTTGGAGCAATGCTTGTTCTTCTATTTTTGTTATTGATGGGGTCTGTGTTAAGGCAAGCATGGCATCAATAGGTGTGGATTTAACTGCTCCAGTGATTAGGCGAAGACTCTGATTTTGTATTTGTTCAAGTTTATTGATGTTAGCATTTGCTGCTGTTATTAAAGCTTCAGAACAGTACAAGAGATTTGGTTTAATATACATTTTGTATGTTGTGTTAAGGACTCTCCTTGAGCAGCCCCATTTAGCACCAGCTAACCTTTTCAGAATTTGCAATTTCTTTTCAACCTTTTCTGAGATGTTTGTTATATGTTTTTTCCAACTTAGCTTTCTGTCGAAAGTGATGCCTAAGTATTTGGCATCATCAACTGCTTTGAGTGGTTTACCATTATAATTTATGTTAATATTAACTGGTTTGTATTTTAGTGTAAATAATTCATAATTTGTTTTTTCCACATTGATAGTCATGAGGTTTTTGGAGCTCCATTCATGTACTTTGTTTAGGGCTGTTTCTATTCTGTCTTTAATTAACTCAGGTTTTTTTGAAGAGCCTGAAGTCCAAATGACTACATCGTCAGCAAATAAAGCAATTTTGGTTTCTAAAGTTTTTATTATTGATGGAAGGTCATTTATATATATGTTAAAGAGTGTTGTGCTCAGAACAGCACCTTGTGGAAGTCCTCGGTGTGTTTGTTTATATTTGGAAATGTATGTATTATATTTTGTGGCACAAAATCTTTGTGAAATAAACTGAGTTATCCATTTAAGCATGTTACTTTTCACACCTATTGATTGCAACTTCTCAACTAATTTATTTCTCCAGACTGAGTCATATGCTGATTTAAAATCAATGAATACTGCCAAGGTATCCTCCTTTCCATTGAAAGCTTCCTTGATGTCTTGGCTTAGTAGGAGTACATTTTCACTTGTACTATGATTCTGTCTGAAGCCGGTCTGTGAACTATTATTTAAGTTGTAATATTTTAGGAACCAGTTAAGTCTAGATGCCACCATTCTTTCCATCACTTTTGCAATAACAAAATGTAAACATCGCTTTGTCATTCAGAATGAAAATAGCTTCAGAGGCTCTTCCAAGAAAATTCAAGATGTACATTTAATTTGCTAAGAAAATATCTTAAACATGTGGCAATTTAATCAAAATTGTTAGAGCCATTTTTGAGAAAATCAAAATTTTTTAAAAATGTTCCATGCAAAGACTAATTTTAGTTGAAGGGATCTTCTTGAAAATCTTTCTGTCGTATCCTTGGAAGATGCTGAACATAAACGTCAGATTTGGTATTTAACAAATTTTTACTTTCTCTACTACGTATAAGTAGAGCAAGTATTGTATTCGACCCAAAAATTCGATATCAGGATTTCACCAGAAATATGTTTTGAGGCCCCCTGAATCCAAAAAAAAAAAAAAAGAATTTTTAGAAAAAGGTATGTGTGTGTGTGTCTATGTGTCTGTCAGTCTGTGGACAGCATACCAAAGTTGGTATTTAAGTTTAGTATCCTTCAAGGATGCGACACAAAGATTTTAAAGAATATTGCTTCACCCTAAACTACCCTTTACATGAAACATTTTGACTTTCTTGAAAATGGCTCTAATGATTTTGATTAAAATGTCATATGTTTGAGATATTTTTTTTGACAAATAAAATGTATATTTTGAATTTTCTGGCTATAGTCCCTGTAGTCCTATTTACTCTGGATGACTTTTGCATTACTGGTAAACCGTAAGTGATAGACCAAATCTTACTATACAAAAAATGTTGATCTTGCTAAAACATGCAATTTATGTCCAAATGAATATTTTTTGTGAGTGAACCATTTCATAGATATTCCTTATAATTTGTGTGAGTTTTGGAATACTTAAACTTTTGTCAAATGGAATATCGTTATTTACTTTTTTATGTTAGCCATGCAAAGAGAACAGATGCTTTTAATTTAGATCTCAGGCAACTTTTTATAACTCTTGTGGTTTAAACAAAGATATTAAATCATCAGAAACGGTGTTTGCAATATATTCAGGTTATTTTCTAGTTGATCATCAGTAGAAGGACCCAAAGGAAGGGCTGAATTACCCTATATGCATGTACAGCCAGCTCCAAATGTTTTCCAATGGATGAGATGGTGCAGGGGAAAGAAATGAAAAATGTTCTTATGATTTAGTTGCATCCGGTGCGTCTGGCCCAGTGATGGCATTACCAGAGTTATTTATATTTGCTGTGTTCACCTGACCTGTAGTGGGCATTTTCCATTTTAAATCCTACAGGTATTTTCATAGTTATGAAGTGTTCACATTCACAAATTTTCAGGACAATGTATGGGATAGGTGAAATTATTTTATACTTTTTAGTCCATTTTAAAAATGTGGTATATTAAAATTATTTAAACGTTTTTAAATTTCATTATATAGTGATGCCTCTAATGCTAAATATTTAGTTTACAACCTCGCTGCAAGTTCATTCCGGATTATAACCTTAATGTTGTTTTCTTTACACTGAGATTGCTTTCTTACGACGAAGTGTAAGAGAAATGTTGGAATGATATTCTCTTTGGACTTATAAACACATTATGTCCCTCAACCTTATAGACAGGTATGAACCTCTGAGACCACCTGGCATAACTTGCTGATAAGCCATCCTGGCTTCCCCCCGCGGCTAGGCACACGTGGCTCGGAAAACAATTGGAGCCAGCTGTACTACTAATTTGATGTTCTTGAAC